>CM065729.1:11198258-11205758 GCA_033310375.1 Conus canariensis
AAATCTGGACATACGAGACGTTATCCTGCGAAATCGCTGCGCTAAATTTCACCCGCTTAGTCTGGTGCTTAGTTCTAGGCAGTGGTGAAGCTGCCTGCCGTGAAATCCGATTTCCAAGAGGTTTTGTCTTGGACGATGTTTCGTTCGGACGTTTGTGTTACCATATTGCCTATGAAGAAGACCCCTAAATCCGCACCAGAACTTGCAAGTTCATAGATATCACTCCGTTTAAGAAGCCTGTTTTCTTGCTTTCTTCTCTTTTTTCCTTTTTTTTTAAGATCCCTGTAGTTTTTTTTTTTTTTTTTTTTTTTTTTTTTTTTGAAAAAAATTACGGGAAAAGACGATGTTCAGAAATCGGGAAGGGAGGTAATCTGTGTTAGAGTTCGCTTTCAGCTTCAGAGACCCCGCCGTTCTCGTAGGACAAATAGCGCTTGTGGGCTTGCCGAAAGCAAGTTTGCTTCAACAGTTTAATCAGAGACGGAAATATGCCAAAACATGGATGTGAAACGGTGCGACTAGTCAATATCATGAAAGTTACCTTGGCGAGTGCCTCAGATACTTGTCTTTCAGTACCTATTTGCTTGACTCAAAAACTGAGAAAAGATAATTGTACTCGCTATGGAAAGACAGGCGTTATATTCCCCTGTTTTCAGGGTTTTTTTTCCCCAGAACAGGTCTCGCAAAGCTGAGAAAGTGAAGGGTGGGAAAGGGGGGGGGGGGGGGGGAGGGGAGGGGGCAGCGAGGATCTGGATCCGCCTTTTCATGAACACAGAACTGGACCAACATTTAATGGTGTCGTACTTGAGTGACATTTCAACAATCACACAAGTTTTGTGAAAATCGGTTTTGAAGTTTTCCACGTCACCTTGCCGACAAACCAACAAACAGACACGCATTAAAGCATGAGCTCATTGGCGGATTCTGATTCGTCGAAAAGGTGCTATCCTCTACTTGTTGAATAGAAACAAATAAGTTGTGGAAGAAACCACGTGGAGGCAAACAGTTATCTGTCAATCAAGTATGGGCGTTGGATATGTTTAATCGGCCTTTATTTAGATGAAGGAGGCCTTCGAGTGTTTTCTGAAATAAGGAAATATGTCTGCATTGTAGTTTGTTCAGATTTTGAAGACCCACCTTCTCTATTGCAACAAATAAACAAGTATGTGGTGCAAATGCTGAGAGAGAGAGAGAGAGAGAGAGAGAGAGAGAGAGAGAGAGAGAGAGAGAGAGAGAGACGCAGACATTTATTCACAACGGCCATGTCCCTTCAGAAGGGGGTGAATACATATCAAACCGCAAAGTACAACTCATTTAACTAGCTTAACACACTATTTACTATGTTAACACATCATTTCTCATTCTAAATGCTTAATACAAAGCGACATGTTTAATGGTGTTTTCATTAGATGATGCCATTTAGATAATCGGTTTGAAGAAACAAGGTTTTCGTAAGTACTTAGATGGGATTAATTGCTGTCTAATAACTTGCAGCTCAGGACAGGTGAGAACAAAGTGAACTTCATTTTCGTCATCTTCATGACAGTGTGGACATGTAAGATTACGATCATTCAGAGACCTGTAACGATCAGAATGTACAAAAATGTCCGACGATACACCAAACCTAAATTTTTGTGACAATATATTTGATATGTCTGTTAATCTGCATAGATAAGCACCTTGGAATACAATGTGCAGGATAGGAACACTCTATAAATATCAAATCGGTGACTCTCGTCAACATGGTAATTCCATCTCTGCCAGTTACAATCGACTAACCTTTGCCGAAACACACGGATAAAACTATGTTTGTCATCGACACCCTGATTTTCCCACGCAAAACCAAAACCAAATTCGTACAATTTCAACCTTACCTTAGAAGTCCAATTGCTCTTACTTCTGGCTGTATTAACATATTATACGCTTTATATTTAATCTTTCAGGTGACATTCGAGTCATTTTTTTTAGCCAGTAATGAATGCATCTAAACACCGAAAGTAAATGAACGGGATATCTGTTAGTCGCCCTATAGACCAGGTCATTTGGTGCTTGTAGTGAAGCACCGAGAAACATTTTCAATGCATACAAATGAATATTTTCAATTTGTAAAGAGGCAGATTTGAGGCCCCATAACTTAGCTCCGTATTACACAATGGGTTGAATCTGAGAATCGAAAACATTAAAAACAATGGTCAGAGACTCATCATTGAGCATACGCAGTTCCTTTGGGATACAAAGTAAACAGAGAGAGAGAGAGAGAGAGAGAGAGAGAGAGAGAGAGAGAGAGAGAGAGAGAGAGAGAGAGAAACTAGCTCTCACCATGTTCTTGGAGTCTTGGTTGCTCAGTCCACAACTTGAACTGATGAACGGACTTTCACTCCCGTCGCCCGCAAATTTATAAGAGATCCAGAAGCTTGTGTGTGTGTGTGTGTGTGTGTGTGTGTGTGTGTGTGTGTGTGTGTGTGTAGCTGGATTAAGTAGAACGCTTGAGTCATCGGCCTTGATTACCTCAGGATCATTTAACATCCAAGATAATCGCCCGAACAACAAAATTTTTGTATTGGTTTGTTGATTATGCCAGCGCGAACGCGAAATGGTAATGCCATTCGAAGAGTGTTTCTTGTCTAGAAACCATATACATGTCTGAAAAAAAAATTACAATGGAGGGGGATGTTGAGATGGGGGACGTAAACGGGATTTGAGAACGAGTAAGTGGTGTGAGAAGTGGTATGGTGTGTGTGTGTGTGTGTGTGTGTGTGTGTGTGTGTGTGTGTGTGTGCGTGCGTGCGTGCGTGCGTGCGTGCGTGCGTGCGTGCGTGTGTGTGTGTGTGTGTGTGTGTGTGTGTGTGTGTGTGTGTGTGTGTGAAGGTGCAATAAGTCTTTTTGGAACAGGCTATGGAATCTAGTGAATGTTGTAGTCTCACCGCCCTGGGAGACAATTACATTCCAATGGATTACTCAAGCAGCCGGCCAAAAATAGTTAGAACGATGACTATGATGACAACAGCAGCAGCAGCAACAACAACAACACCAACAACAAATATAAAATGGTATAAGCACATTAGTGGCCAGCAAAACAAAAATTCTCATAAAACAAACAAAACCAGAAATTTTCGAGCGTCATGCTCTAAAAACCCAATTTAAGGACAGTTAAAAGATGTGTGCACTAACAATGGCCACTTGTGCTCACAGTTCTGACGTGACAGAGGGCTGAGTCCAATGACCGCTGACAGAGACAAAGAACTTGATGAAAATCAAAGGGCTTACAGGAGAGAGTAAACCTCCGCTCAAATTGACTATCCCCTTTCCCCTGAGAATTGTTATTGCGCTCACTGGATCCGAGCTGTAGTCTAGATCTGAACCAGATTTTCGTCGATATTACGCCATTAATGCCTGATATAGGGTTTCTGGACAACTTTCGAGAATGTCCAAGAACACCTTGTCTCTTCATGATGAGAGAAAAAAAAATCCCAGACCTTCCCTTTCACAGGGATCCGAACCAAGGATCCTCATCACAATTCAACGGTTTCGTCCCTCGGCATTCCACATCCCATCTTTCCACTTGGTTTGGTTCAAATCGGTTTTGGTAGTTTTCGTGTCATCTCGCTGACAAACCAACTAACCAACAGAAGCGGGTGAAAACATAAGTTCACTGGAGGAAGTGATAACCTCACAGGTGCTATGGCTGACTAAATAATGACATGGAACGAATAAGGAGAGGTAGGATCAGGTAAAAGTTCCGCTTCATTACTTTCCGTTTTACTGACAGATGGATGCAGTCAAGCATGATCGACTGCAGAGCTCTTAAACGGTCTTTCTTTACATGAAAGAGGCCTTCGGCTATTTTTCCCGAATAGGGAAATAAGTCTTCATTTAATTTCTTATCAAAACCTGCCTTCAGTTTTGGTTCATTGCTATAAATAAACATATTCATGTTACGGAACTCCTCCGTCTATTTGGTCTACATTTTGTCTGATTGTGTGCTACATGAGCTGGTATCGCAAGCGGGGAGAGTTTGGAGTTATGCGCATGCAGTCTATGCAAGGAAAAGTTAATTATCTGGTTTACTAGCTTTGATTGTATTTGATTGTGTTTACTTTTAGTTTATGGGCTTATTCTAAAGAGCGTGCGTTATATTTAGTGAGCGTAATTCTGTCAAAACCTTATAACTCAACCTCTTTGGGATATAAATCTTGAACGAAAGCTCTTGATTTTACTTAAAAAAAAAGACTCCCTGTACTTACATTTTGGCCTTGAATTATTTTCAGTATGTGAAAATGTATACTTGTTTGTTAATGTCAAATCCAGTAAATTGTTAGAATTGGGTGACTCAGGGTTATTTTCTCAATCAGAAGAAAAAAAAAAGAAATAAACGACAAGGACGTGAAAAAAAATTATGTGAGAAATACATTCTTCTGCATACTTGTCTAAATTAATAGAATTTCCCCTCTCCGTCCCCTTGGTCGTTGTTTGAAATCGGCAGTAAAGTTAGGGACGTTTGCATGGCTCGTTCTACATGGCCGTAACACATGGGTCCTTTTGGGATGGCGCACGTTACATAATATTACCTGTGACTAGTGTGACACGTCATGAGTAGACACTACCCACAGGACAGTTGCCGAGTCATGGTGATATAGTGTCTAACCATTGAACTTAATTGTGGAGAAGTACGTTCATTATTGAAACATAAACGTATATTAGCATTAGGCTGGGCCAGCATAGCATAGCATAACATAGCACAGCATGGCACAGCACAGTATAGCATAGCATGGCACGGCACGGCCCAGCACAGCATAGCACGGCATCATATAGCAGAGCACACCACAGTATAGCAGAGCATAGCATAGCATAGCACAACACAGCATGGCACAGCATACCACGGCATCGTATAGCATAGCACAACACAGCATAGCATAATATGGTATGGTGTAGTATCGTCTACTGTAGTACTGCATAGTCTGGAAGGCCTATAGTATCGCATGCAACGCTGGACCAAGGTTAGGGGAGGTACCTGGGTTTGGGATAACCACCACCACCCTCCCCTTCACCCCCTTTCCTACCTTTTTTGTTGTCGGTGCGTTGGGTTTTATCTCTCAATACAGGATTTCAATGTGACTTTTCATCTCAAAATTCTCAGACCCTTGACCCTGCTCACCCCTCTGGCCCTTTCTTCCAACCCCCTCCCCCTCCTTCACAATTACTCTGGTCCGGACCCGTGAAATATAGTATAATACGAGGTCATGGGCTTCTATGATGTCTGGGACCAGCAGGTCTAAGAAACATGCTTTTTTTTTTCATTTGGAATGTGTCTCTGGAGGATGAGGAATGGGGTGGAGGAAAGACTGCGGAGGAGGAGTGTGTGACTGCGGGGGCGGTATGTATGAATTATATTATATATATATATATATATATATATATATGTGTGTGTGTGTGTGTGTGTGTGTGTGTGTGTGTGTGTGTGTGTGTGTCTGTGAATGTTCATGAATGATATGCAGATTTCCTGTCAGTCAACATTCCATTGAGGAAGACACTGGATGTCAAAAAGTTAGGAGAACTTGTTTGCAGTAGTTTTTAAGACTATCTGTCCGTCAGTCTGTTTGACTATTTCATTATTAAAACGTTAAATCTTGTCTTGACTAAACATGCTGAATGTAAGGTATACAAGCCGTCGAGCTGCCAACTATTCTGCATTACACTAAATCAAGCATTTGGTTTAAACAAATTTATTTCCACTTTTCAATCACATAGTTTTACAATAAACTTGTTTCACAATAAAATTTGAACAACAACAAGCTAGTGCCTATGATGTGTTCAAGCATTTCATGCAAATAATCTTCAATTTAAAACAAACGGCGGGGAATTTGTGTATTTTGAATGGTATGTGTCATGGCAATCCCTGTGTTCGTTACACATGCGTTTCAGAGTGAGTAAGTCTATAATTATTTGTCAATGTCACATGACAGGTTTGCAGTTTTCTTAAAAAGAAGAATTGTGAACTGCATACATTAGAAAGAGTTGAATCTGATCATATGCGTTTGGTGACGAAAATCAGAATTGCTAATGAAGACATGAATAACACAAAAAATAACGTTAACAATTGTTTGATTGAGAACTATGTTTGGAATGAGACCCATGCAAGCATATTCAGTGACATAGTGTGCTCTCCTGTAATTCAGCTGAGAGGAGAAAGGGGGCGATTGTTAATGAATACCTGCTGATATTCAACAGTTATTTGAAGGACTCATGCTAAATGCATGAAAAGACAATTTAATAGATATGCAAAATAAGGTTGCGATGACTGGTCTGATGCACCGTATTGTAATGGCAGAAGAAGGGCCCGTAACCAGTTAAATGAATTTTGTTGCACTTTAATTCCACTTGATCATATTTCTTGCCGCGCGGACAGGCACGACGACAAACATCTCTGGAAACAAAAACGCAAACAGTTTAACCATCATTTATTAGAACAGTTGGTTCTATTGTGAATATAGTTGTTTGCTTTTTTCCTTTCTTGTCTTTTCTTTTCTTGTTTCTTTCTTTTTTTTCCCATTTCAAGGACTGAAATGATATTACACTATACTGCACTGAACTGACTAATTTAAGAGACTTTTAGAAGTCAATGCGTAGTAACAATAAGGAAAAAAGCCCAGCCTGCTCATGATATAAGTTTGGAAAATTAGTTTCAGCACTTTCAGACAGTGCCTGAAAAAGATAAAGTCGTAGGTGATGTTACAGATGAGAAAGGCAGTGGTGGTAAAAATGCTAACAGTGATGCCAGTGATAATAGTAATTCCAGCTACGATGCTTTAAATAGCCGAATCTCAACGGATGGAAATACGATTACCTTAAGACAATTGAAAAATCATCAAGCTGGTAGCCCTGACAGCATTATTAGTGAGATGGTAAGAAAGATGGGTATATAATGGACTTGATGTGCCCGTTGTGAATGCTTACAAGTACATTGGTATGTATTTTTCTACACGCTTAAACTTTATCCTTGCTTGTAAAGGTCTTACAAGGCGAGCTAAATATACTTGATTGTGCATTTTGAAGAAATTAAGGTTAATAGATAATAAATATTTGACTTCATTTTTGAAATTATTTGATGCTAATATTCAACCGATTTACAATATGGCACTTAAATGGTTGTATACTCTGAAGAAATGCCTTGGTGCTTCACTGAAAACACCGAACGTTTTGGGATATGAAGAGACCAGTAGATACCCTTAAGTTTAATTTCAACGGTTAAGTAGATCCGTCACTAGTTAAGGATAACACAAATAGAACAACATGAATTGCCTCATAAAGCCTTCACCATGCTTTTAAAGTTAGATGACAAGGGGAACAAAAACTGGACCCCTAATGTAAGACTAAAATTGTATGAATTCGGATTAGGTTTTGATCGGGAAAACCACAGTGTTGGTGAAAAATTTGATTCATTCATGCGTTTTGGCAAAGGTTGACAGATCGCAGTTGGCAGAAGTGGAACTCGCATGTTGAAGA
>CM065729.1:11208258-11213258 GCA_033310375.1 Conus canariensis
ACCAGTTGAAAGATGCCTGTACAGAAGATGAGATCAATTTTTCCATGTCCCCAAACACAGAATGTCGCTCCTCAAGCAGTGGCATTGAAAACGGTCACATACCAGCCGCTTGGGCATATTGGTTAGTATCGTGGATGCCCGACCGGGACGTCGTGGGTTTGATTCCCATCAGATTGGGATTTTTCTGCCCCGACTGGCTCCTGCGCCGAGCTGAGCAAGCCGTGGGAAGAGTGGAATCACACAGGTGAGTTTCATCCGCTCAGTGGATGCGTGTCTGAGAGTATTGCTCAACTTTTCTGACCAGCACTGCAGATGTCTGTATCTCTCGGGCTTGGTTGATGCTGAGATATATGTATGAAAGTTATTGTGGAGTACATCCTGTCATAAAGACTCAGATCATGTTCAGAAACATCATGTTCAACATCGTCATCGATCAGCATACAAATCGTCTTAAATTCTATGGTCCTTCATGCTCTGCTCTCGTGGTAAACTCACTTTCGATTTCCCTCTATGTCTACGTCCTTGGCGAGTTCGTACTGGGGTCGCTGGTATCGGCGAGCTCATGGGGGCTGTCGTTGGAAGGACGTGGTGGCAGCCTCCGGAGGAAGACACTAAATCAGACTGGTTCCACGACTGTGCAAGTATTGTCGTCAGTATGGGGTGTGTCCTGTGTGTGTTGAATCAGAACGGACACAACTACTGAACACCAGCAAAGTGACTCTGAAGCAGTGCAGTATCTCCGCTGGTGGATGGCCGCACGACGACTTTGCATTGACTGATCTCTACGGACTGCCATAGAGTGTCCCTCTATGATCTGGCTGTGGACGGGGAGCCCAAATGAGCGTTGGGGGGGGGGGGGGGTATCCAACTGAAATGGGCATAAACGATCAGAAACAAAAAAACAAAATATCGCGAATGGTGAAGACATTGTTCTTACCGAGCTTTATTTTTTTTTTAAAGTACTTCCTCTCTATCTTAGGATGACAACAGTTATTCTCCTTCGTTACGTTCTAAAGCTAAGGTTATTCCACCGAAAAGAACGTATAAACAATATATCATATATTTCAATCTGACCACCAGTTGACAACATTCACTCATATGCTCAACAGCTTTAAAGAGGTAGTTTATGGCATGAAGAACACTTACTGGCGAAGAGTTGCTGTGAGTGCCGCCTTCCAGTGAAGCTTACTTTTTAAGCAGGCCTGTATTTCGTCATGATACATCACTACTGGGATGGCCTTTAACGTATAAATCTCCATATCTATGAAGATGGAAATCATTAGAAACAGGTTTGGCAAGAAAATAATGTATGTCTCAACTAAACTCGTGATCTGTGATATGTATTATTTAAATCTAAGGATTTATAAAAGTTTACAGGTCCTTTGTGCGCTCATGCATGTTTGTATTCTTGAGCCACACAATAATATGAGAGTTTCAGACTGGACCATTGCTGATGTTTGATACATTTGGTATTTTCTATGTGAATATGTTGAAATGCACGTGTAAGTTTCGATCCAATTTTTTTCTCCCGGTTCATTTGTGTGCCTTAGCCTTGATTGCTTATGGTTTCTCTGTCCATTCTAGTTCTTGTGTGTCCTTTGACTTTCCTTCTCCCCTTCATCGCCCTCCCTCAACAGTTCCCTGTAGGATAGTTTAAACAAGGCCACTGGATCTTGTTACGAGGCCATACCAACATAGCTTTTTTGTTCTTAACCGATATCAGCAGATCTTCATATGGTCGGATGTACAGCTTGATGTTTTGGCGTACTTGTTTGCTAGTAATATTTCTTTTTCCATTGCTGACTCTGTTTGCATGCTCCATCATGGTGCGTTCCAGAAATATGCTGAAATGTGTGGGAGATGGAAGGTAGCCTCGATGAACTCCAACTGAAGCATGGAACCGTGTTCCAATGGCACCCCGTGTGAATACCACACTAATCACTTTGAAGTGTAGCTGCTGGATAGTATTGATTTTCTTTTGCCTAATGTTGAATTTCTTCATTGTGGGCTGTAGTGTTTCCTGCCAGACTCCATCAAACGCGTTCTTGAAGTCTATGAAGAAATGCTAGAACTTCCTCTGGTGCTGGGTACTTTTCGCAAAGGGTATGCAAATCAAAGTTCCATTCGATGGTACTTCTACCTTTGTGGAATCTGGCCTTTTCCTCTGCAGGAATAATATCTGATTGTGGCCATAATTTGTTCACACAAGGATCCACATTGAAAGTTCATGGCTTCATATGTTGACCCTATCTTTATAATAATAATAATAATAATAATAATAATAATAATAATAATGATTTCTTATATAGCGCTTAATCAAACGAATTTCTCTAAGTGCTTTACAAAGTCATACTACATTCACCCTTCTCATATACAATAATACACCTTACACCCAACCACAAATACTATTACTACAATAACTAACAAATCCTAATCCTACCAATGTGACATTCACTTATTCTTCAAATATCACTACAAAAACGTAATCCTATAACGTTCAATCATACAACAAATACATATAATAGAGAACATACACATATGCTACATTTGAAAAGGCCCAGACGGCTGTGAGTTAGGTTGTACCCCCCCCCCCCCCCTCTCCCCACAGCATTGACTAATTATGAGAAAATAGATGGGTTTTAAGTTTAGACTTGAAAGAAGAGATAGAATCTGAATGTCTGAGACAGTCTGGCAGTCTGTTCCACGTCGCTGGAGCTTGAAAAGAGAAAGATCTTTCACCAGTAGTAGTCCTGAAGCGAGTCATTCGCAGAAGGCGGTCGTCAGCACAGGAGCGTAGTTGTCGAGAGGGGGTGTAGATTTTAAGGAGATCTGAGAGATAAGAAGGTCCATTTTCAAAGAGAGCAGAGAAAGTGAGAGTTGAGATTTTGTACGAGATACGGTTTGAGACAGATAGCCAGTGAAGAGAGTGGAGGAGAGGCGAAATGTGAGCATGTTTTCTTGCTCTATAGACGACTCGGGCTGCATGATTTTGGATTCGCTGTAATCTTTCTATCAGGTATTTTGGAAGGCCGGCCAAAAGTGAGTTGCAGTAATCTATTCTAGATAAGACAAATGCACAAATGAGAGTTTTTGTAGCATCTGTAGAGAGAAGGTGACGTACAGAGCTGATTCTTCTTAGTTCTAAATAGGCAATCTTGCAAATATTTGAAACCTGTTTCTCAAAGGAGAGGGATTGGTCAAGTATGACCCCTAGACTGCGGACAGAGGTGGAGACAGAGACAGCACAGTCATTGATAGTGACAGTTGAAGGCAGAGAAGGATGGTTAGGCTGTTTTGTCACGAACATGAGTTCCGTCTTGTCGTCGTTTAGTTGTAGTTTGTTGGTTGTCATCCAGTCCTTCAGGTCTGCAATGCAGCCCCGCGTCCGAGAAATCTTTCCTCCTAATTTGGTTAAAGTGGTACAGTTTGCTGATAGATACCGCCCCCCCCCCCCCCCCCCTTTCCCATCCAAACAAAGTCGACTGAGGCAGGCAAAAATGTATCCTCCTTGACTGAGGCAACCAGTGGACATGCTTCTGATTCTGTTCACTGGTGCCAAAGCCCACAGCAACGGGGCCACTGCAATGATGAACACTGCTGCACTTATCTCCAGTTCTGATTCGAAGTAGAGAGCCTGAATTGTGGCAACATTCTTCCCGGTTCACTCAGCCGTGCTGTCTGTCCACATCTTTGTTTGTCTGCCCTGTCTCTTTATCCCTTACTCTGTCCTTGGAGCACGTCCACGTGAATCCTCTTGATTTTGTCATGAAGACTCACAAACTGCCTGATAGTTTCGCAGACTCGTGACAAGCAACGTACAGGATATGACTAGTACTCTTATGAAACCTATTGTCTCCACTGCTTGAACTCTTCTTTGGAATGCTGTGGTCAGTACCCATAAGACCTTCTGATTCTGCATTCAGAAAAAAATACCCCCGCTTCTAATGATTGTATGGATGAGCTCTTGCATCTAATGGCAATTTTCTATAACCAGATCCAACATTTAAGATGTTACTACTCACAAATGCGTTGTAACACCTTAAACCTTCAGTTACTGGAAAACACCTAGGTTAGCTGGTAGAACACTGCATTGTTAGGTTGGCAATAAGTCCACTGCAGTCTGGATCAAAGAAAAACCATCCGCAAAGCTCAACATGCTCATGAGACCAAACAAAAATATTGCCCAGCCTACAGACCCACTGTCCAGTCATTACAGCATCCGCAGGATGCGCCGCAGGCTCATCGGAAACCTGGCAGAATCATGAAACACCCCTGGGATTGTTTGGAACGCCGTGACCCCGGTCTTCAAACTGTCGTCTGCTTTTGCGCGCTGCACGTAACGGCAGACGTTTCCGTTCCCTCGGGCATGCGCAGTGCCGTGGCAAGGGAGAGAAGACGCTATCTACGCGCGTGGTGACCGGCAGCTTGCGTGCTGTCACGCAGGGTTCGATGCTTCTGTTCAAAGCGTGTTTGATTGTCAAAAGGATGCTGTCCAATTAACTCGCTTGTGTGAAGTGTTCTTTGATAATCACAGTCTCTCTCTCTCTCTCTCTCTCTCTCTCTCTCTCTCTCTCTCTCTCTCTCTCTCTCACACACACACACACACACACACACACACACACACACACACACACACACACAACTGAATAACTTGAAGCATTCAATCGAGATAACGTGGTCAAAAGGTCAGTCTGGGTATAACAAAAAAAATGACATGATGTCGGCGCAAAAAGAGTATTTTGACAGCAGCGAGAAAAAAAAGCCGTGTTTTGATATTCCCATGTATTTTGTGATCGTTACTTCCGCAATGGATGTTAGCCTATGTGTCCATCTGCGTCTGCTGGTTTATTTGTTTGTCTCTTAGCAGGGTTACTGTTACTGTTAGACTCCTGCACCTAATGTAACCAGACTTCATCAAAAAGGTGAACTGTGGCTTAAACACGAACCCATTAAACTTTGACGTGGATCTGTTGTTCGGACCCGAATCAAAGGGCAGATCG
>CM065729.1:11215758-11218258 GCA_033310375.1 Conus canariensis
TTTGGCAACAAGGGGTCGCACACGATATTCAAAAAGTTAAAAGCAATGGCCAGATTCAGGCCCAGATAACCATAAAATGTCTGGGGAAGTTAAAATAGAAAATCGTCAATATGCAGATCTCGAAACTGTCGTATCAATTTGCTTTTTAAATGAGACTGCATTTGTGGCAATCTTGATGGCACCCGGCAGCGAGTTCCACAGCCGCACAGAACTAGGATAAAATGAATGTAAGTGGCTGTCAATATTTGATGCAGGTATGGCATAACATTGACCGTCACTCCTGGTGCTACTTTTATTCAATACTAGTTGTTCCATTGGAATATCAATTAGTTTAGCTCTGCCTTTGAAGAAGATATTAAGTTTGATAAAAGCTCTTCTCTCTTCTAAGGGTTTCCATTCTAATTTCCTCATGTTCTTCCTAGTGTTCCCCCTCTCTCTGATATGGTTCCCTGTTACGAACCGTGCTGCTCTCTTCTGAATCTTTTCGAGGTTATCAATGTCCTTTAGATGGTAAGGATCCCAGACTGAGCAACCATATTCCAGTACTGGTCTAACCAGTGTTTTGTAGCAATCGTCTTTAACCTTTTGGGGGCAGTCGTTGATATTCCTGTATAAAAAAGCTAAGATGTTATTTGCTTTCTTACATACTAAATTGTAATGTTCTTTCCATTTGAGACGACTGTCTATAATCACGCCTAAATATTTTGCAGCATTGGTTTCTTTAAGAATAGTATTATGAATAGAATATTCTGATCTGTGGGGAGAGGGGGGGGTGGGTGGGGGGGTGGGGGGTGGGTACAACCTAACTCATAGCCGTCTGGGCCTTTTCAAATGTAGCGTATGTGTATGTTCTCTATTATATGTATTTGTTGTATGATTGAATGTTATAGGATTACGTTTTTGTAGTGATATTTGAAGAATAAGTGAATGTCACATTGGTAGGATTAGGATTTGTTAGTTATTGTAGTAATAGTATTTGTAGTTGGGTGTAAGGTGTATTATTGTATATGAGAAGGGTGAATGTAGTATGACTTTGTAAAGCGCTTAGAGAAATTCGTTTGATTAAGCGCTATATAAGAAATCATTATTATTATATTATTATTATCTAGTTGGTGAGCGTTTATTACATATACGCAACACTTGGCACTTCTGGGGATGAAATTCCATTTTCCAAGTTCTTTCCCACTCTTGTAAACCGTTTAGACCTTCTTGTAGAATGCGTGTATCATTCTTGCTTCTGATTGTTCTATATACTAAGCTGTCATCTGCAAAAAGCCTTATAGTAGTTCCAGGAGAGAGATTTCTACTTATGTCATTTATATAAATTAAGAAAAACAAGGGCCCCAGAACAGTTCCCTGTGGTACATCTGACAAGACTGGTTTACAATGGGATGACGACCCTTCCACAGCAACTTTCTGCGTTCTCCCAACGAGGAATGATCTAGCCCATTTTAGCAAAGAACCGCCAATGCCGATGTGTTCTAATTTAAGCAGCAGGCCCTCATGGTCAACCTTATCAAATATATATATATACACACACACACACGCACGCACGCACGCACGCACGCACGCACACACACACACACACACACACACACACACACACACACACACACACACACACACACACACACACACACACACACGCACACGCGAGAAGAGGATGAGATTCGAAATTGCTGATGTCATAACATCGAAGTCTTTATGTATCAGTGAATATACTATGTTATAGCCATTGTGTAAAATTGCCGAAGAGATTATTAACATTTGTCTTCATTTGCTACCCAACCTTCCGGGATTTACAAACATGACCGTATCTCTTGAAAAAGATCTGGAAAGCTCATGGCCAGTTCATGATGTCTGCACACAGCAAATCAAAATAAAATTCTTATTGAGGAATGTTTGAAACTGTTTACACAAAGCCTTTAGATGACCACCATGTTACAGGCTATAAGTGATGATGGGTTACGCCAACAGCAAACGCAGACTGATGTTCGGTCACCAGTGTAATGTGATGTCATTGGTATTCTAACCGTTGACGCTTCATTTTGTTTTTCAGTATGTAAGTCTGTTGTCAGTGTATTGACCCCCACCCCCCCTTTTCCCCTCAGAAGGGGCTGTGACTCGTACAAGTATACTATACAATCTTCCGTTTCCGCTTCTTTTCGAGGGCATCTGTTTATTTTCAAAGTTCTGTCAAAACACTCTGTATCTTTTGATTATTATCATGATTATTTTCATTGTTATCATTATTATAACTACCATTATTATCATTATCATTATGAATACTTAAATAGCGCCTATCCTCGGCCAGAGACCAAGCTCTAAGCGCTTTACAATCCACGCTCGTTCACACAACGGGCTGCCTACCTGGGTAGTGCGGACTGAAGAGCTGCCAGCTGGCGCTTCATTCAGTAGTTTCTCGTGTCATCCAGTCAATATCGTTCAATATCGTTCCCCCGATTTCCTTACTTCCTTCATTCTTTCTATTTCTCACGCA
>CM065729.1:11223258-11225758 GCA_033310375.1 Conus canariensis
TTGGTGGTGAGAACACCACAGAATTATGAACTGTGGTGTGTCTCTATTTGACACCAAGAGCACAGACACAACCAGCTGTGTCTCCCTGATGAGTCCGATCCAGCGGACAAAAGGCCTAGGAGCAGGCAATACAAATAGATGTGCCTTCAAGAGGGATTGCGATGGTTCCCTCAGGCAGCTAGTGAAGGGTTTCTCCAATTTATAATACATTCCCCATTTTCATCATCTTCAATTTTTTTTTTCTAAAAGTTTAAATCTTTGCCAAGTCATTACTATAACGACTGAAGAATTGTTAGCCTGCACTTGTTTTCCCCCACTTCTTAATTGTTCAGCATTATATATATATATATATAATAAACTAATAAATTCCAAGGATAAGTACTGAGCACCATTCCAGCAACTTACAGAGCAGCTAGGTGTTGCAATGACTGCAAGAAATATTCAATTATAAACAAAGCTTGCTCTTATGTCTTAGATTGAAGAAATAGGGGAGATAAGCATTCATATCTGCAGTGGTAGATCATTCTGCCAACTAACAGTATGTGCTTGAGTGGGTGAATGGGGAAAAATAAAATAAACGCTTCTCAAAATGAGCCTTTAGCAAGTTTATAGTCTCCAAGTGGGAGACGATCTCCAATGGGGAGAAAAACCCACTAACATTTAACTCCTGGTCAGATACCGATATTTCGAAACCTGATTGTTTCTCCTCAGTGACCGCGGAAAGTGGTAATTTGACTCCTCTGCCTTTTGGGTTTTAAGAAGAATGCTATCGCAGAAAAGGCTGGTGTGCAATACCGTAGTATGTTTGTTGAGTTTTCAAAAAACCAACCAAAGGTGCCACCTAAGAAGCAAAAGAAAATCATGAAAGAGCAAAACAAGCTACGTTTTCTTGCGAAAAGTAGAAAATATAAAAAGATAACCTCTCAAGACACAAGTGCTGAGGGCCAGTTCTTGGAATGAATCCGCAAGGGACTAAATTACAATAAACTAATAAATTTTTTGAAAACTCAACAAACATACTATGGTATTGCACACCAGCCTTTTCTGCGATAGCATTCTTCTTAAAACCCAAAAGGCAGAGGAGTCAAATTACCACTTTCCGCGGTCACTGAGGAGAAACAATCAGGTTTCGAAATATCGGTATCTGACCAGGAGTTAAATGTTAGTGGGTTTTTCTCCCCATTGGAGATCGTCTCCCACTTGGAGACTATAAACTTGCTAAAGGCTCATTTTGAGAAGCGTTTATTTTATTTTTCCCCATTCACCCACTCAAGCACATACTGTTAGTTGGCAGAATGATCTACCACTGCAGATATGAATGCTTATCTCCCCCTATTTCTTCAATCTAAGACATAAGAGCAAGCTTTGTTTATAATTGAATATTTCTTGCAGTCATTGCAACACCTAGCTGCTCTGTAAGTTGCTGGAATGGTGCTCAGTACTTATCCTTGGAATTTATTAGTTTATTGTAATTTAGTCCCTTGCGGATTCATTCCAAGAACTGGCCCTCAGCACTTGTGTCTTGAGAGGTTATCTTTTTATATTTTCTACTTTTCGCAAGAAAATGTAGCTTGTTTTGCTCTTTCATGATTTTCTTTTGCTTCTTAGGTGGCACCTTTGGTTGGTTTTTTTGAAAACTCAACAAACATACTACGGTATTGCACACCAGCCTTTCCTGCGATAGCATTCTTCTTAAAACCCAAAAGGCAGAGGAGTCAAATTACCACTTTCCGCGGTCACTGAGGAGAAACAATCAGGTTTCGAAATATCGGTATCTGACCAGGAGTTAAATGTTAGTGGGTTTTTCTCCCCATTGGAGATCGTCTCCCACTTGGAGACTATAAACTTGCTAAAGGCTCATTTTGAGAAGCGTTTATTTTATTTTTCCCCATTCACCCACTCAAGCACATACTGTTAGTTGGCAGAATGATCTACCACTGCAGATATGAATGCTTATCTCCCCCTATTTCTTCAATCTAAGACATAAGAGCAAGCTTTGTTTATAATTGAATATATATATATATATATATATGTATGTACATACATAAGATAGATATATCGATGTAGACAGACAGATAGATAGGCAGATAGATAGATATGGATGGATGGATAGATAGATAGATATACATATGTATATATCTATCTATTGATCTATCTATCCATCTATCTTCATCCTATTTATTATGGAAGAGCTGTATTTTTCAAACCTGACCAGAATGCAATGAAGGAAGCAGGTTGCATGAGAGACGGTAGTTAGTTCCATTCAGCTGGTGCTAGGACCCAGAACAGTCGAGTGTATCAAAGACTGGGTTATTTTCTTCCCTCACCACCACAGACCTTATCACCATCACTATCAAAAAGCCATCACCACCATCATTGAAAATAGCAGGTGTTCCGTGTACACCCATAATTATCACAAGACAGTCACTGGTCAGACCAGATCCCGGGGAAAAAAAAAACCGTTAGCACACGCACACACACGGCAACAATTTGTTCTGCA
>CM065729.1:11235758-11238258 GCA_033310375.1 Conus canariensis
GCTGCTGGTTTTTACACAATAAATATCAGTAAAAATATGCCTGAAAACACAAACATACCCATGCACAGAGTTACAAAACATGAACATGTGTAGCTGTTCTCTCTCAAACACACACACACACACACACACACACACACACACACACACACACGCACACACTTTCACACACACTTTCTCTCTCTCTCTCTCTCTCTCTCTCTCTCTCTCCCTCACACACACACACACACACACACACACACACACACACACACACACACACACACACAGAGTAATGCACAGATACTCAGTACATATAATCACTAACTCAATTTGTTTATCCCTCCCTTCTCTCCCCTCCACCCTGCGCCCCCCCCCCTTCCCCTCTCTCCCCCTAGTCTACTGATACATGAATGGATCACTGCAAAAAATATATGCACTCACTTAGTGTGTAAAACATACATGACACATTTACACACAGCACAATTTATGTAGTAATAACTTCTCTTTAGCCACCTCTGTGGAATGCATGGACAACTCAAAGAACTGCAAAGGCTGAGTGTTGACTGGCCAGTCGTTCAATAAACCTGGTGTGCCTGCGAACGGATGATCGAGAGGAAAAAAGATAACATTATCAGTCCAATCGCCAGTGAAAACAGCCCTCAAATCGTCGACTTCTTCCCCCATTTCAGCGTCAGTATCCGAATCAAACACTTGTTGTTGAGGCCCGACTGCTGGCACAGTTTCGTCTGCTTCTTCGCCACCATCAGCGCCCACTTCAGTGTCGGAATCCACGTCTGTCTCCCCACTGTAGGGGTCGAAATCCTCATCAGAAGAATCGCTGATGTCTTCTTTGACATCTGACCCTTCAGTCTGGATCAGTTCCAGTGCGTCTTCAACCCTAACTAACAATTCACCAGCCCTACTGTGTCGAAGGCTTCGTCTCGACGCCATCTTTTCAATCACGGAGCAGAGCTGACCGACGGTACTCTCTGTTGTTGTCGGCTCGCGAGCGAGCCATGCCACACACGCAGCGCAAGTGAATGGAAAGTTGGTAGGGGATAACTAAGGAATCATCTCCCTTCTTGAGATTCGTAACCGATACGTCACTCGCACAGCGCGAATTTTCAAAATCCAAATCCGCATATGCGGACATTGGTAGTGAACGCTTCGTCGTACGATGCCCGCATATGCGGACATTGGTAGCGAGTGAGTTAAGAAAGCACGTGCATAATTTTCTGCGACGTGATAAGTTTCTTGAATGTTTGACAAATTAAGGTGTAAAAGAAAAAAAAAATCCGGCCTATTTGAATCCAGTGTAGTATTCATTACTTCCTGTGTTTATGCAAAGGCCAAATAACGGATTAAAAAAAAAGATTAGTTAATGTTGAAGAAGAGTGCATTTCTGTTTAGCTGTCAGTTATTTAACCACACTGCGAAATTAAAACAAAAAGCATGGTATTCAAATGTTTTCTAAGTAGTATGGATGTTTTCATTTTGCGTTTTGCAACTGACGTAGCTTTATCGACAACGGCAAGTGGTGAATAAGTTAAACGTTTTACTGAAGTATTGTAGTGGTATGAAAATGCTGGTAAACAAAAATAACACTCTTGGGAGACGCGAGCAGTCATTCTTTGATGGCCAGAAACTGGATACTGTAAACAATTACCGTCATTAAGAATTTCATTTTAGGATTATGGTTATCGTGAATAGAGGTACAGAACTTCTGACAGCAAAGGGAGAGAAAGCAGTCAGACAGGAGTCAACCAAACAAATACGGCTTTCCTAAAATCTAATGAATTGTCAACCAACACTTTCTGTCCAGTGTGTGTTGTAAAGTACAGTCCACATTGCTTTGTTCATTTGAAATCTGGGACGGAATAAATCAGGTCAGTCCGAAAAAGGTCATACATTAGCACACAAACGATTTCTGAGTGTACCTGTCAGAACTTCAAACAAAATTAATGGTTGAAGGGGATGTAGGAAGAGATTGTCCTGATGTAAATTCTCATGTTTCTGTTGTAATATACTGATTGTTATTGTTGCAAATGGATCATGCAAAACTGCCATTCAAGGCTTATCAGATGCTTCTTGAATTAGACAAGGAAAGGAACTTCAAACAAAACAGTTCAAGGGGATGCAGGAAGAGATTCTCCTGACGTAAATTCTCATGTTTCTGTTGTAATATACTGGTTGTAATTGTTGCAAATGGATCATAAAAAACTGCCATTCAAGGCTTATCAGATGCTTCTTGAATCAGAGAAGGAAAGGAATGTTGGGTACATAAACATCAGGGAAAGATTGTGTGAAACAGAATCGTATTTTGTTTGGCTTCAACAACGTGTTGGAGACGTAGAACACTTTTGATATTCTTGATACTTTCAAAGAATGGTCCGGTACGCTTAGAGATCATTAAGAACAGTTTCTAAGAGAGGAAAATACACCAGTGAGACCGATAGGTATTCTTTGCGCACACACACACATACATGCACACACACGCACGCACGCACGCACACACACACAC
>CM065729.1:11250758-11253258 GCA_033310375.1 Conus canariensis
ATTTCCGCCTACAGTCGCCTTACTGTGCAACTGTCAACCTAAAATATGACACATATGACACCTTGATTAGACACGTCTAACACACGCACCCTATGTCGATGAGACAATGCACAACGTTTGTTTGCAGAGGTCAACGAATCATTAAAAGATTTGAATCTTGACAGATTCAGAAAAGCACCAACCTTGTGACTATGCAAAACCGCACTAACAGTACTTGCAATATCCAAAGGAGGCAAAACAAAATCAGTGCAACACACGGAGTGTTGCAGAATCCTTAAACATTAAAAGTATGCATGCTATTCTAATTCTCAATCATATATTGAAATGAATGTTTAATTGAAAGTGAGAGTCCTATTAATTCTGTGAAAGACTGTTCACTTCATAAACATGAGCTGCTTTGCAGAAATGATGAATTTTCTCAAAACATTGGCACATTGATGACAACACTTTCACTCCAACTGGTCCCAAAATAATCGCAAAATTGTACTGGAAATCACACATCAAGGATGAAGACACCAGTTCCAATCTTACTTATTTTTTATGGGCCTAAACTTGGGAAAGGTGAGGAGATTTGTTTTAATATATTGTTTTCTCTGGAATATGAAAATCAAAACCTGCCTTTTTGTATTTACTTCAGGGCTGTGGATGGGTTGATTGTCAGCTAACAACAAGACCCGACATGATGATGCTAAGGTTAGAAAAACAACAAACAACCAGAGAGAACAAAACACTCATGTTCATGTCCATTACAGTTATGAGGGGGTAAATACATTTAACAAAACAAACAAACAAACAAACAAACTCTGAGAGAAGAGCGTCATGTCTTAGAAGCTTTATCAAATATGTTTTTACCTCTTTACCCTTTTTTTTCGGGGGGGGGGGGGGGGGGGGGAGGGGAGGCGGATGGGGAGGGGGAGAGAAAGTTAGAAGGGCCAAGGGTAGGGATGTGTCTCTACGTTGAAACAATATATCGGCTCAGTTTTTTTGTTTTCATTTATCCAGTTATTCGCTTATCAATTATTTGCTTGGTGATTTCATTCTTCCACACAACAGGAGTGATTTCCCCTGGAGCATTTTTTGTCTAAGAAAGCACACAAACAAACCAAAACAAGAATCGCATGTCGCCTAGGCCGTGATTTTGCCCGGAGGTCAGATGAAACTACGTGTGATTTAACAAATAAATACATAAATAAAAACAGTGGTGTAGAAGAAGAAGAAGAAGAATATTCGGATTAGTGGAGAGAATTCTGTTGACGTCATTCACTTAACAAACGTGACACATTGAGGACGCGTAAATTATAGCTGAGCCGGGAAGACCTGGGAGGGGGAGGGGGGAAGGGGTGGTGCGTGTGAGCGCACGTGCACGTGCTAGTTTTTCGTTTCATTAGTCATTTCTTTGTGCAAATCATTCTGGTCAGTGGTTCTCTCTCTCTCTCTCTCTCTCTCTCTCTCTCTCTCTCTCTTCTCTCTCTCTCTCTCTCTCTCTCTCTCTCTCTCTCTCTCTCTCTCTCTCTCTCTCTCTCTCTCTCTGCAATATCCATTGTCTGTCTGTCCCTCTGGCTTGCCAAAAAACTTTCCCCTTTTGTTACTTTCTCGTTTTCCCCCTCTTTCATTCTTTGTCTTGATCTCTATCTGTCTGTCTGTCTGTCTGTCTGTCTGTCTGTCTGTGCGCAGTACCTATTCTGTCTGTCTCTGTCTGTCTGTCTGTCTGTCTGGCTCTCTCTCTCTCTCTCTCTCTCTCTCTCTCTCTCTCTCTCTCTGTCTCTCTCTGTCCCTATACTTTCTTACTTTTGCTCCTCTCTCTCTTTGTGTCTTCATGTCTGTCTGTCTGTCTCCCTTTCTGTCCATCTGTCTGTCTCTTTGCCCCATATTTTCTTTAAAGAAAACCCTAGATCATTCGAGAGCTTATAGATACGCCAAAAGAGGCAATGTATAGAGACTTCAAGACAATAGTGTTATTTCCGTAGGCCACACATAAAAAAAAACAATATAACTGTTCTTTAAAACTATGACACTCAGAAAAATAAAAGCTCGACAACAACGAATGACAAAGACCTGAGGAAAGAAAAGTAGACCAGGTAAAATACAAATTCAGCCATGTTGATTTGCACGTTACTTCCCTTGAAAGTTTGTATATTTATCTAGTAGATTAAGTCTCGCATGCGTCGCAAGACGCGGGAGAATCTAAGTCTAAGTAAATCAAAACTTAGCCCAGTCTTTGTCCCTAAACTACTGAATTGAAACAAAATCAAGTTGCACGTGAAATATAGACAGGTCATCTTAACATTCACCGTGGAGAAAAAAAAATGATGTAGCCTACATCTCTTCGCTAGGAGAGGGCATAAATACCGGAACAAAAACTGAAATGAGTGCATTTTACAAAGGTACCATTTCACACGTTCGTTCGAGACTCGAGAAAAACTAGATTATTTCCCTGAAAAGCATTGAAGTTACTCTCGCAACTTTCCAGTTTTGGTTTGGCACCAATGACGTGAACAGT
>CM065729.1:11258258-11263258 GCA_033310375.1 Conus canariensis
TTTGATTACTATGAAATAATTTTTGGAAGGAAAACAGTTGATTTTTTTACAGGGATTTGAAAAGAAAATTGCTCGAAGTTGTCAAAGGATTAAGAAAGGAAAAGCTGTAATCAGTTAGATATGGTTTTAAAGGAAAATGTATGATCATTATGATAGGATTACAAAGGAAACATTTCATGAATTTCTTTGACGAATTTTTTACCCCATATCTCACACTCCCAAACTCCGGATTCCATCACGCTGTGGCATATCTGGTAATGAAACAGCAGATAAATTAGCTAGAGATGGTGCGTTAAGAAAAACACCTGAGAGTCATTTAAAACCTGATGTTCAAGGAATTAATTCCTTATTAGAAAAATGCGTGAACAGTGAACGCCTTCCAGAGAAGTATGAAATTTTATCATGTTCACGATATTTGTCATCTTTGATATACAAGCTTCGACTGAATTCGTGGAAAACCAAATGTTCCCAAAATGTAGCTTGCGGTTGTTCAAATCTTCTGTCAGTGGACCATTATTCTTTTTCATTGTACAATATTAACTTCATTATATAACAATTCGAACGTGGATGTGACTGTACATGATTCTATCAAAACAATAACCCACAAAGCAGAAAGTGTGCAAATAGCAAAAGTGCTTTCCATGCACCAAGTTAATAGATTTTTAAAACGCTCCCCTTCCCCTCACTCCTTATTTTTTTCTTTTTTTCAGTCTAATTTCACCAAGTATGAACAGACTCTCAATGAAAGAACTCACACACTCCAAAATCTGTCATCATTAAATTAAAGCGCCAGGTTCAATCATTTTCTTTTTCCCATTTTTCTCACACGTGTCTTCACAGCCGTCGTCCTCGTCTTTATCATCATCATCATCATCATCATTGTGATCATCATCATTAGCTTCGTCGTCGTCGACGTCGTCGTCATCATCATCATCCTTGTCATCGTCAGTGTCGTCATCAACATCTTCGACGTCGCCATCGTCTTTATCAGCATCGTCATCATTATCATTGTCATCACCAGCATTGTCGTCGTCGTTGTCATTGTTGTCATGATTTCTATCGCCCCTCAACGTGTCCCAGAAACCGTAACGGGTGGCGAAGCCTCGAGAAACTAGAGAAAGACTTCAAGGCTCAGCTCATCCCGTTGTCTGCTCGATTTGACATCTCGGAAAGCGACAAGGCGGTCAGTCAGACTGGCAGCGGGCTTCTACGAGGACATGCGGCTTTCCCCCCGTCCCTTTCTTTCGCTGAAGCTGGCAGAGACGGAGTGATGGTAGCGAGGCTGGTGTTGTTTCTAATGGACATGGTGCTCATGATGGGACTGGCGTTGGTGGTGGCATGTGCTTTTCTTTCCCTTCTCTCGATCATTGAAGCTGGTAGATGTTGTGATGGTAGTAGCGGATATGGTGGTTGTGATTAGGATGGCGAAGGAGTGGTGGTGGTGTCTGTTTGAGGGAGAGGTACTGATAGTGGTGATGGTGGTGGTGGTCAGTAGTGGTGGCGGCGGCGATGGCGGTGATAGAGGTGATGGTGGTTGTAAGAATGGTGGTAATAGTGTGGGTGGTTGTGGTGGCTGGGTGGTGCAGGTTGCGGTGATGCCATCTAGAATCCGGAAGGATGTGTTTTTACGTCCCCTTCTTATTCTGTCACTGAGGCTAGTACATATGTAGTGGTGGTGGTGATGATGGTAGTTTGATGTTGGCAGTGGGGATGGTGGTGGTGGTTTTAGTGATAGGTAAAAAAGTCAACCGCCCTGTAGAAGCGATCTTGGCCCTCTTTCCCCGTCTTCAATGATCCCAGAGAGTTTTATTTGATTATCATTTTTTCAATTTTTTTCCTGTTACAAATTTCCTTGTCTCTTCTTTATACTCGCTCTTCCTCTCTCCGTCTCTCGCATGCCACGTGTTTTCAATTCGTATTCCCTTTCTTCATACACTGGACATGCATTGTCTTGTTCACACAGCTTTACCTTTTAGTTTCTTGGCATCCTCCAATATTTCCCCACCCATCATTTCCTATTCTGCTAGGTATCACTCTCATTTCCTCCCTTCTCTCTTATTTCCTATTCCCGAAGACAATCATGCAAATCATGCAAATGTCATCGATCCTATTATCTCGTGTTTTATATTTTAATTTTCTGGGTTTTTTTTCCTTTTGCAACTCCTTTTCTTTCTTTTTTTTGAAATCCCATTTCTTCTTTCTCACAGCCCCCCCCCCCCCCCCCCCCTCCCATTGAGTTTCCTTTTCTAACGGATAACCTTTCCATTCCTCACAAATCCCCTTTCTCGTACATCATTGTTTGGTCTCAAAGACTACCTTCCTTTGAGTCACAAGCACCTTTCTCACTGCTTCTCTTTCTTTACTCGCAGATTCTCCTTTTCCGTTCTTTCTCACCAATCTTTGTTCTGTTTTCTCACAGATCCTAACTCCTCCTTCTTGCTTTTTTAATGACAGGTCTTGTTTACGTGAGCGTATTTACATTATCTATAATATATAGCGATGTCCTGATAACATAAAGGATAAACTAGAGTGCTCACATACCAGGTTTCTGTAACTTAAATATTGTGTAGGACCCCCCCCCCCCCCCCCCCCCGCTCCTATTCCCACCTCCGGCCCCTGAAAAACGTGCGGACGATTAGACAACACTACCAAGAACGGGACCTAAGTTGGCCTCCTAGCTGAACAACATATATTGCCAAATGTAGGGTGGTGGGGGTGGGGAGTGGGGGTGGGAAGAGTGTTGTGTGACCGATGTGTGTAGTAAAAGTGCGCAAAATAATGCTGAATGAACAAGACTCGAAGTGAACTGTAGGAAAAGGCGAGCTAGCTGAACACGAGAGTTGTAGTAAACAGAAGGAAAACAGTGAACCTGGTTGAACAAAAAACATTGTAGGATGTAGGTTAAGTAGTGCTACCTGAATGACACACGTGGTTATAAAAAAAAAAAGGAGACGTAATACTGACTGACCACACATAAGAAAAAATAAAACTGGCTGAATAATACATGTAGTCATAATTATGTCAAAATATTTTGGGGAAAAAAAAAAGAAAAAAAAAAGAAAAAGAAAAGAAAAATAGTGCTGACTGATTGACACGTGTAGCAATAAGTGAGTAAAGTAACGCTGATTGAACGACATATGTTGTAATAAGTGACAAGAACAGTATTAACTGATCGATACATGCAGTAATAAGTCAGAAAATAGTGTTGACTAAACGACATATGTAGTAATAAGTGAGAGAAAAAATCCCAGTGCTAACTGAACGAAATATGCAGTAAATAAGTAACAAAAATAGTGCTGATTTAAGACCTATCTAACAAAATGTAGGGGAAAACGTTGCTGTCTGAACGACACATGCAGTGGAGAATCTTGCTGCTTGAAACAACGGCAGGAAGAAGTGTTTCACGCTGAACGTTGCTGTGAAGGATGCAGCAGCAATGGCAAGGTGAGTGCCCACAAGTCTGGCTTCTCCTATTGCAGCTGTGGAGAGGGGGAATAATGGACAGAGGATGCAGACGATAGACACGTCACCGAGTCTGCTTGGAGGGAGCTGGAGGACTCTGTAGACGGCTTCGTCGACGCCGGTGTCCTAAGCGCGTTACCCCCCTAACCAATTTACACTCCCGGCACATTATTATTATTTTTGAAGTGTGACAGGATTCCTGATCTATTTTCTCGATCCCGAAATACACCGATACTCCAGCCCCCCCCCCCCCCAGCTCCCCCTTCTTCCCCACACCACCAATGTTCCTGCATAACTCACTATCCTCTCTTTTCATCCGTCCCCCTCTATTCAAGATTCATGTCGCCACACGGCTAAATTGAATTGAGAAAGAGAGAGGCAGTGCTGTATCGCTTCGTCCAGGAAAGAGGAGGATAGACGACGGGTGGAAGGGGTGGTGGTGGTGGTGGTGGTGGCGTGGTTCAATTGAATATTAAAAGCCTGCAGTGTTGGAAAGGTTGTCGAGCGAGAGGGCGGTGAAAGTTAGCAGCAAATCTGATTCTCGTCTCTCCAGCGAAGTACACTGGCTCAAAAGTTGTTGAGCAAGAAGGGGAAGAGGAGTGGGTAGGACGGCAGGGGTGGAGTTAGGAGGTGGCGGGTGGGGGTAGGGTCGGGGTGGGAGTCAACGGTAATGGTAATGGTGGTTGGTGCGTGTGTTGTGTATGTGTGGATGAAGGGGTGGGGAGAGGTAAGGACAGGTGGGGAGGGGGGTATTTTCCTCGTAGTTCAGCGAATGAAGAACAAGCACTTTTGTTTATCTTGCATAATAAACACATATTTGTTGATGACTGTGAGAGAGAGAGAGAGGGGTGGGATGGTTTGGTGGAAGGTAAGGTAAGGTAATGTTGCTTACAGCCCAGCCGACCGCAAAGGGTCAAATCCGGGCTGTCACCACGTTGAAGTCAACTCACAGGTCATCAAAGAATAAACAAAAACAAAACAAAAACAAACAAACAAAAACCCAATCAAACAACAACAACAAAAACCCCACCATTTACATCTCTTTAAAACACACTTTCTAACAACGCACCAGAAACTTTGTAAAAAAAAAAAAAACCTTTCTTCTGTAAAATCTTAGATCAGATGAAAAATGTTAATCACTTTCAGAAATTCAAAGATCACGTCAGGCGAGACATCTCTGAACAAGGCTTTTCGTGGAGTCTGCTGTAAAGTGTTTTATGTCTCACATCAGGCAAGTCCCAACACTCTAAAAGAACATGTCTCACTGTGAGTGGAACATGACATGGAATGCACCACAGAGCTACTTCGCCTTTTAAAAGATAAGAATGGGTGTAAAACGAGTGGCCTGTATACAAACGGCACAGGACTTTCCGGCCACCTTGGGAACATGGTTAAAAACTCTTTCAGGTTTGGACGGATTTTACACAATTTGTTATCCATCTGCGAGTTCCATTCCTCTTGCCAGGGGTCTTTGACATAAGCCTGGGTTTGGGCTTTCAGGCCAGTGTGTGGGATAGAGGGGACTGGGAAAGAAGGGG
>CM065729.1:11268258-11278258 GCA_033310375.1 Conus canariensis
AATTCATTGATTTCATTTCGGGCCTCGTTTCCGTCCGGCGGTCGTTTTGATTGTGTGCTGAATATGAGAAGATAAGTCGTTTCTCGTTCTTCGTTTTCACTGTCCTGAATGTTATTTGTTTTTGCCTGAAGAAGACCCAAGAGATCGAACTGCATTGTGTCTTGTCCTGAACTTTGTCTATGTCCTTGGCGGTAACTAACCCCCTCTCTTTCTAAAGTTTCCTTTCTGAATACCAAACCCTCAAGCAAAATATGTATTATTTTTCGTATTGAAGATGTCATTCAGAGGAATCTTTTTCTGGAATTGTCTACCTTAATTGCTGAAGTGCCACGACAATATGCACGTTCCAATGGCACACACACACACACACACACACACACACACACACACACACACACACACACACACACACACACACAAGCGCACGCACACGCACTCACACACACACACACACACACACACACACACACACACACACACACACACATACACACACACGGAGAGAGAGAGAGAGAGAGACAGACAGAGAGACAGAGAGAGAGAGAGAGAGACAGAGAGAGAGAGAGAGAGAGAGAGAGAGAGGTGGAGGGAGAGAATGGGAGAGAGAGAGGCCAATGATTCAGTGTTATGACTTGAGATTCCCTGTGCGCCTGCGTTGCTGTCTGTCCATCTATCTGTCCGTCCCCGTCCGTTTTGCTATCTCCGTCTGTCTGTCTGTCTGCCTGCCTGCCTGCCTGCCTGCCTGCCTGTCTGTGTGTGTGTGTGTGTGTGTGTGTGTGTGTGTGTGTGTGTGTGTGTGTGTGTGTGTGCCTGAAAGAGAGACCTCAGCAATGATTTGTCAGATGTTTAGAGAAGCCTCCTCTCAACACCGGTGTAACCCAATCATTTCACGCCCACCCCAGAATACTTCACTCAAACAGCCCCAGCAAATTTCTTTCCCAGAAATAAACCACAGAGTAAGTTGACCACACGTGGAGTTTTAAGTAAATGCTCGAACACATATCTGATGAAAACTAAAATCTACAGCCCACATAACGTCTGAAGATGGTCCTCTATGCTGTTTGCCGACTCCAAAATCGAGACAAGAACTGAAAGCAGAGTGAGTTAAAAGCAGAGATATGCTCCTCCCAAATGACAAATTACTGGGGAAGAAAGCTAGTGCACAAACATTCGATCTTCTAAATCAAGGAATAACGTTAGTGTATTGTCCATTTTCCATGCCTCTAAGTTTGTTCTGAATGAGCTAATTCAATTTGAGTTTGTTCTTGTTTCATTGACCAATGAATCAATCAATCAATCAATCAATCAATCGATCAATAGATCGATCACTCACTCACTCACTCACTCACTCACTCACTCGATCGATCGAATAATTGATTTATCAATTAATCAATTACTTTCTATACACGAAATTAAGCTCTCCGTGAAATCCGGACAGAAAAAATGCTTCACAATAAAATCTTTTGCAGTATTTATTTTCTGACGTTGAATTAAAGAAAATAAAGATTGTCTAGCCATGAATCGTAATACTCTCGAGAACACTGATGCTTGAGAGTAGAACGTTCCTTTAGGATGCAAACTGAGGAGTACATTTTGCGTGTGAGTCTCTGGCTTTTGTTTGTTTGTCTGTTTTTAATTCTGTATTTAATTTGTTTGTTTTTAACTCTGTATTTAATTGTTGTGGAGCGAAATTCTCAATTTGTTAATCGTGTGTGCGTGCGTGCGTACGTGCGTGCGTGCGTACGTGCGTGCGCGCGCGCACGTGTGTGTGTGTGTGTGTGTGTGTGTGTGGTGTGTGTGTGTGTGTGTGTGTGTGTGTGTGAAGGTTAGCTTATCAAAATGCTGATGGTCATTTCACTCTTTGAATTTTTTTTCTTTTCCTGCGTCATCGTTTTTTTTTTTTAATTTTTAAATTTTTTTTAACTGTTCTTAATTTCGCGTGATCAGAAAAAATTACTAAATTTACCTGGTATTTGCTTCACAATAAAACGTAATTGGGTATTTTTTCCTTGAAGCTGAAATATGAATGTTGTATGTCAATAGATCAAAATAATTTTGGAAAAAATTCATGCTTTGGAGTAAAAACCTTATCTGAAGTACATATTCAGTAGTGAGCATCAGACATTTTTTTTTCGCTCTGTAGTTAAATTTCTTGGGGAGTGAAATTCTTGTGTTACACCGGCTTATCGATCATACGAATTAAGGAATAACTGAAGTGTTGGAGAAGAGAAATTTGATGAATGGACATCTCCCATCCATTTTTTGCGATGCTCTTTCTTTTCTTCCATTATCAGCATTGTTGTTCCCCCGCGGTTATCCATTATCCCCGTTCTGAGGTCAGTTAACGTTCGTGTGTGTGTGTGTGTGTGTGTGTGTGTGTGTGAGTGCACGTGCGCGCGCATGATTGTGTGTGTGTGTGTGTGAGAGAGAGAGAGAGAGAGAGAGAGAGAGAGAGAGAGAGAGAGAGACAGAGAGAGACAGAGAGACAGAGAGACAGAGAGACAGAGACAGAGAGAATGAATCCCAGAGATTGTTTCGTTTTCTGATTCTAATGAGGTTTAAACGTTCAAGTTTGGGATTTAGCTCTGGTATTATTTCTGTCTCTGCAGCGTGATTATATTTTGTTGTTGTTGAATGTTACTTTAATCCCAGGTTAATCTTAGGGTAATGCGTTTCAGTCCATTAATTCCTGTGACAGGATGTAGGGGGTGGTGGGGTGGGTGGCGATGGTTTAACATTTGTTGCAATGACTCGGCAGTATTCAACAGATTGTTGTGTGATCTTGAAGTCGTCTGAAAACAATAAAAATCATTTCGTCAATTTGACACCACGTAGTACCAAAACCTGCCCTCTGTTCACGACCGAACGATTAAAACATGATCGAAGCTTCTGAGGTCTTATTGTTGTTCAATGAAAAGTATCGCAATAATAGATGAAGTTTGGAGATATTTTTAACAGGGGGACTAACTACTTTCACGTACTGCACCAAGTGCACGAACACTCCATGTGTACACTGCTCAGGTTCCATGGCAACACCTGGCATTGTCTTTATCGTGACTGCCATACCTAAACGGTGGAGAGAGAGAGAGAGAGAGAGAGAGAGAGAGAGAGAGAGAGAGAGTATGTGTGTGTGTGTGTGTGAGAGAGAGAGAGAGAGAGAGAGAGAGAGAGAGAGAGAGAGAGAGAGAGAGAGAGAGAGAGAACTGACCTCTGCGTTACCTTTGATTCAGCGACAGTATCTCATTCTCTGTTTCCAGTCCAGCTGAGGTCTCCCAGTTCAGGCACTGAAACTGAGACAGCCGTAAACAGCCAGGACAGCCTTGGAACAGGCAAAAGGCACTCTGCTTGTGCTGAAGCGACATTCTCTGGCATTAGAAATACAGAAAAAAAAGCAGTTTGTCCCGTCCCCCTTCCCCCCCCCCCCGTCCCCCCCCCCCCCCCCCCCCCCGAGTTTTTGTCCCAGAACAGGTCTAATTCACCGATCTTATCCCCCTACTGACTGCCATTTAGACTCCATTACAAGATACTAAACTTTTATAACACAGTCATGCACAAATGAACTGTCAAGGTCTAAAACGTGAAGCCCGTCAAACGAATGATTTGGGCTGCTGCTTATTTTCTATGATTTTATAAAAGAAAAAACATGAGGTCTATTCAAGTGAAAACAAAAAAAGTATATATCATTTTTTTAAAAGCTGTATTATTATGCGTTAGCTTCAGAATGAGTTCAATTGAAAAAGTGAAATGATTTGCGTACTGAAGATGGCCTCATGACCAGCATCCTGTGCTTGTGCCAGCAAACTGAACTGAATCTTCAAGAGGACTAATCAATAGTGACTGTGGTAAAATGAAAATCCAAAGCCACATTACACCCACAGGTTATGCAGTATTTTGATTTGTCAGTTGCTGCCAACCTGTATTCGACTGCGCCATGACAAGATTCTAGACTGATCAAGGACCTTGGGTTTTGTGCCCTTCTTCTCAGTTATTTAATGTTTATTAACTAGAGGTCAGTTTCAAACATATCTGTATTCACACTTAAAGAAAAGGTGCGGTACACAAACAGACACACATACACACAGATATATGCATACATACATACGTACGTACGTACGTACACACACACACACACACACACACACACACACACACAAGAACAAGAACAATATTTATTCCTTTTTCCCCTTTTGGGGTATGGAGGAAGGGTGAGTTTAAAGCAATAACAGGAAAAGGAAAACAAACAAGCGAAAATAAAACAAATTGCTCGTCAATGCTGACATAGACCAACAGTTTACAACACTTGAGATAAAGTAATATACTCTGACAATAGAAGCATTTATTTTCGATTTGCAGAAGACATAATTTGACAAAAATTATAGACAGATTTCGGGGAGAGAAATCTTTTTGGCAAATGCGTGTTGCGCAAAGTAACGTATGATGAACATTTCATGACAAAATAAAATTCATCACCTATTGCAGACATGTCACATTTATTACATAACCTTTCTTCTTTTGGAATAGCAAATCGCCGATCTAGTTCAGTTGGTATTTTATGATTAGAACACCTAAGTAAATTTGATAAGAGGGTAAATATAAACATCTGGTGAGCTAGAAATATATTTCTCCTCCTTAAAATCAGATTGATAAGATTTGTAGGAAAAACATATACTGCTAGTTTCAATGTCATGTTGCAACGTTTGACAAAAAGAGCATTTCAAACTATTTTTGACATTCCTACATAATGTATTGACGTCTGTAAAAGATTGATTGCTCGAAACACAGTCAAAACCAGATTGTACAAGTATGTTTTTAATGCACGTTAATAAGGGAAACACAGTTACTGCGCTGTTGTGCAAATGTAACATGAAAGAATTTTCAAGAAGAGATTGAACCGAACTTGCCCAAAATCGAATCATTCGGACATAGACAGTAATTCATAAAGGGCAACGTCCTGTTTCACCATAAATCATGTTGGTTATTGTACTTCTTTTTAAGCGAAATATATACTACGCACAAAAAGTTAAGGATCGGTATGTGAAAACAGGTGCGTAATAAACTCAGTTCGCTACTGTTATTTATTTCTTAGTCCAGCCAAATTGTTATGAATTCTTGTTCAGCTGTAAGTGGGCGATGTTGTGTTAGTGCGAAAATTGCACGGGATTCTCTACTACTGAGCTGGGCCGCAAACGGAAAAGCGGAAACTTGCGAAAAATGACCTTGTTTTGGACCGTTCTGCCTGAACACATTGCACTTGCCAGATGGAAAAACCATTATGCACGTGCAAGCACTGCTGTTTATGTGTGAGATGCTGTCGCTCGCTTGGCTATATAAGAAGACATTCCACCAGTAGTAGGCCTGATCTGACAATGCCTCCACGACGAAAATTAAGCGAGTTGGATAGGGGACGAGCTGTTGCATGGTTCCAAGATGGTGTTCCCAAGCGAGAAGTGGCCAGGCGACTTCATGTGTCCATCTCGGTCATTGTCCGACTGATTCAACGCTTCACAGCCACTGGGATTGTCCACGAAAGACGCAGATCTGGTCGACCGAAGAAGACAACCCCACGTGACGATCGTCTCATTGAACGACAAGCCCTGCAGACAAGAACAGCCTCTTCCAGCATAATTCAAAGGCAGTTCAGGGTGGCTACTAATATCAACATCAGCCGGCAGACCATACGGAACCGCCTACATGGGTTTAATCTCCGTTCTCGTCGCCCAGCAGTACGGCCACGCTTAACTCCAGCCCATAGGGCAGCACGCCGCGCCTTCTGCGCACGTCACGTGAGGTGGACACGTCAGCAATGGTCCCAGGTCCTGTTCAGTGATGAATCACGCTTCACCCTTCACCACAACGACGGCCGACTGAGGGTCTGGAGGCGCCCAGGGCAACGCTTTACTGACGCCACTGTCCAAGAAAAGGTGGCCTTTGGTGGAGGTTCTGTAATGGTCTGGGGGGCCTTCAGCCTTCACCACAGAACACCCTTGTATCATGTACAGGGTAACCTGACTGGCATCCGATACTGGGATGAGATCCTTTGACTGCTGGCTGTGCCTACACTGCAGCAGATGGGACCGAGGGCTGTCTACCAGGATGACAATGCTCGCCCCCACAGGGCAAGGGTGGTCAACGACTTCCTGCAGCAGTCTGGAGTCAACAGAATGGAGTGACCAGCATGCAGTCCCGATCTCAACCCGATTGAGAACCTCTGGGATGAGCTGGATCGCAAAGTGAGGAGCCACCCCCCTCCCAGGGATGCCCAACACCTCTACCAGATGCTGCAGGCTGAGTGGCAGGCGCTTCCACAGAGGATCTTCACCAACCTGGTCAACTCGATGAGGACTCGCTGCGTCGAGTGCCAGAACAGCCATGGTGGTTACACGCATTACTGAGCTTTTGGGAGCATCAGTATGCCCTGTCTTGTGATTTCAATGACTTTGGTAAATCAAATTTGGATACGTACCCACTTTAATCAAATGTACACACCAAACGATTGCTCGAGATTGAAGGCAATTGTGTATCGTTATCACTAAAGAATGGAATTAAATGTTGGCCAAACTTCAACGCATTGACTTTCTTATTTTGACAGTTATGAATGTTTGTGAAAGTGATCCTTAACTTTTTGTGTGTAGCTTATATATATATTTTTAGCTGAAATTCATCAATAATATCTAAATTTTGTATCTCCATATTTCACAATCATATATAATACTGGAACAATCATTTTATCAATTAAATCTAAACTAACATGAATAAGTAAATCCTTTGTTCTTGCCTTTTGTATCAATTTAAACATGGCTAATGACGCTTTATCAAAAGAGTTTTTCTTACATTTAGCAAAAGAACCCATTCGATTAAAATCTACCCCTAAATATTTTAAGCTGATGACAACATCAACTTTTTCATTTCCATAATGAAATGTGTCCTGTTTATTCACCCTTGCACTGTTAAATATCATTATTTTAGTTTTAGCCGCATTAACTGTTAGCTTCCACATATTACAATAAAATAGCAAGGAATCTAGTGTTTTTTGCAATCCCACTTTTGTCTCTAAAATATAATTGTGTCATCTGCGTATAACAAGACAAAAAGTTTAACATAATTCGTTATATCAATATCCAAAGAAAGCCTAATTTCTAATGATGAACACACATTGTCTTTCAGATAGCCTTCAAGATCATTCAAATACAAAGCAAATAATACAGGAGAAAGACTCTCACTTTGACGAACACATTTATGGCTCCCAAAAAAGTATGACAAATTGTCGATCATAAATACGGAAGACTTCAAGTTACTATACATATTCATTGTGACTCGTAGGATTTTGCCATTAATTTTTTCCTTTACGAGTTTAGACCATAATGCCTGCCTCCATACAGAATCAAAAGCTTGTTTTTTATAATCAATGAATGCACATCTATGAAACATTTAAGTATAAACACATGGTCCATAGCGGAATGGTGTTTTCGGAAACCAGATTGATTTTCCAATAAAATCTGATTCTGTTGAAGAAAGGATGACAATCGGTTATTCATGACTGTTGTAAATAATTTACCAACACAACTCAGCAAAGTTATACCTCTATAATTGTAGCAGTCACACACACACACACACACACACACACACACACACACACACACACACACACACACGATTCGCTATGAGCCATTGATCATAACATCCATTGGTGGATGGAATCACCAGAATTCTTGTTCACTGTATGTCGCTATGTCTTTTGGAAGAAAAGGGGGTGGAAAGGGGTGTGGGGAGGGGAGGGGAAGGGACGAAGATTGAGGAGGAGAAAATTGTGGAGGAAAGACTGACAATTCTCATCATTCATGCATTCATTAAAACGCATTCTTATGTATAGCGTGTGGGAAAAAAGCGGCACATAATTTATAACTATGTCCTTTTTGACCCTTACATCTGGCTGGTTGGCGGTGAAGCCGAAATGATTTCTTATTTGGAGGAATAAAGATTTTAAACAGAGATGATGATGCTTAAACGTGGTCTCTGTTTTAGAGTTCTCTCCCTTGTGATTTCAAGCTCTTACTACATTTGTGATTCGTCACGTTGTGCAAGCTATGATTGGCAGCTTTTAAGACGGTAATTCATCTGTCGGGGCAGGAAGCGGAAGTAGGGAAGGATGCAATGCTTTTAAGGTATTGTTTGGCCCCTTCTTGGCGTATCTTGGCTGGCATTTTGCCCGCAAGTTGAACTTCCCTCTTTGCTTTAATGTTATGTCCAGAGCAGGATTTGAATTCATGTGTGTGTGAGTGTGTGAGTGTGTGTGTGTGTGTGTGTGTGTGTGTGGCGTGCGTGCGTGCGTGCGTGCGTGTGTGCGTGTGTGTGTGTGTGTGTGTGTGTGTGTGTGTGTGTGTGTGTGTGTGTGTGTGTGCTTGCATGCGCACACATATGTGTGTATACCCATGGGTAAGTATGAATGTCTTCGCACATGCGTGAGTGTGTGTGTGTGTGTGTGTGTGTGTGTGTGTGTGTGTGTGTGTGTGTGTGTGTGTGTGTGTCCGTGTGTGCGCGCGCGCGTGTGTGTGTATGTGTGTGTGTACGTGAGAGTGTGCGTGTGTGTGTGCATCCATGCGTGTGTATGTGTGTGTGAGTGTGTGTAAAGAGAGAGAGAGAGAGAGAGAGAGAGAGAGAGAGAGAGAGAGAAAGAGAGAGAGAGAGTGTGCGTGATGGTGGGGGTGGGAGCTTCCTCGTTTTATGCTTTGCGAATCTTTCCTGTTTAATCGAAGGAAGGATGTTTTTCTTTCAACCAGTGAGTCAAGGCCACCATCAAGACGTGCCCACTGATTGGAGAAATCAGTCTGTGGAGGTAGACCAGGTTTACCAACAGTGAGGCCTTCCTCCTGGGGGTCAATTATTAATGGGGCAACGATAGTCTGACACACCCACATAAAGGATTATCTCCCCTGAGAACGACCATTTGCAAGTTAATTTCGAAGGTTGGCTGATCTGAGAGAGAGAGAGAGAGAGAGAGAGAGAGAGAGAGAGAGAGAGAGAGAGAGAGAGAGAGATTGATTCAGATGTTTTATTCTTACAGGCCTTGGCCCCTCAGAAGGGGGATATACATGAAACATAACAAAGTCGCTTTACGAAACTAATAATAATAATTACAATGCACAAATGCTTCGCCGTTTGAAAGCTTTGAATAAAAATACTGCGAACTGCTTTACAGTGTTTTCATTTGCAGAAGACATTAACAACATAAGCTTGAATAAGCAAGGTCTTGTATAAAATTTTTGGGGAATAAACTTTTCTCTTATATCTTGTAACTCTGGACAAGTCAATGCAAAATGTACTTCATCTTCTCTTGACTGTCGACATAATGGACACAGCAGACCAGAGGCATTTACTTGTCTATAACGGCAGTGATGAACAAGAATATCAGAAACTCCAACTCTAAATTTTGTCATCACAAACTTCAAGTGCCTGTCCATGGTCATTGACATATACGTTGGCAGAGAATGCACATCAATAAATGTTCTATAGAAACTAAACCTGTCACTATTCTGAACATGAAAATTCCAGTCTTGCCACCTACAGTCAATTAGTCTCTCTTTAAAGGTACGAAGAAAACTGTTCATATCTCCGACACCTTGGTTAAGCCATACGTACCCGAAACCATGTTCATATAATTTCGCCTTAACACGTGACACCCAGTTCATCTTGCCTCTATTATCTAGTTCTATCAGCATTTTATAAGCTTTATGAGGCAATCTATGTTCAGCCATCTGAGTTAATTTGAGCCAGTACTTGATACATTTAACAGTGAAGTGCAAAGATATGGGATATCTGTTAGTCTCTCCATACACAAGATCATTTGGGGTTTGTGATGATACACCCAAGAACTTTTTTAAAGCAAACAAATGAACCTTTTCACATTGTGCAGCAGCAGCATCAAGACCCCACAGTTCAGCCCCATATTGTAGTATAGGCAGGATTTGAGCATCAAACAATTTAAAAAACAAAGCAAGAGATT
>CM065729.1:11283258-11285758 GCA_033310375.1 Conus canariensis
TCTAGTGAGTTGGTTTTTTTTTTTTTTTTTTTTAGCGTAATCCTGCAGACAGACAGTCGGCCAACAAAGGAACAGAACAGGTGAAAGCACAACCTCCTTGGTACAGGCAACGCCAATGCTGTTTTCACTGTCGGGCACTTAAGGGCGGCATCACACTTGACCTGTGAAATAACGTTTCTTTAAAGATGTGGAGGGCAGATGATTAATATTTCGTCTCATTTTCCCCACTATTCGCCTTTGTTAGGGCCTGTTCGCAGATCACTAATCACTTCCAGGCCATGGAACCGCAGCGTTGGTTGAGCTGGCTGCCTTGTCAGGTGACCGCAGAATGATGCAGGGTTCTTTTCTGCCGTCCAGCGAGGTCGACGTACTGTCTACTTGTGTGACAACTACCGTGCATGTGCTTCAGAGTTGACAATGTGACAATCTCCATCTGCTTCAGAGTTGACAATGTGACAATCTCCATCTGCTTCAGAGTTGACAATGTGACAATTTCCATCTGCTTCAGAGTTGACAATGTGACAATTTCCATCTGCTTCAGAGTTGACAATGTGACAATCTCCATCTGCTTCAGAGTTGACAATGTGACAATCTCCATCTGCTTCAGAGTTGACAATGTGACAATCTCCATCTGCTTCAGAGTTGACAATGTGACAATCTCGTTGACAACGTAGGGTGAGCAGACAGCCAGCTCACGAACTTGAAGGCAGAAACAGAAACGATTATACCGACGGTAACTGTTGAGTGATTCAAAGAGCACAATGAACTCCAACGAGTCAAGCTACTGACCCTGTCCTCAACGCCTCTTTGGCTTCCTACTGAAACAAACCTGTTGCATGATGTCGACTGTTTCATGTCAGATATACACTTTTGGTTTCTTTGTGCTGTCTCAGCCTCTGTGTCCCCAGTGGTATAACCACCGCATACTCATCCCGACTCCCTCATGCACACAACCACGACTAGACAGACCTGTGTTGTGATAACACAAGAACCGTTAGTCCACAGTGTGCAGTTGGTGTCGTTGTTGTTGTTGTCGTAACCTGCCTAAAAGACTCCAGGGATCACCCGAACAGCCAAAGTACTTGAACACTATGGTACAAATGCATCAGCTGGGGATGAGAACATTACGTGTGTGACCGTTTTTGATTACCCCGCCATGTGGGCAGCCACACTCCGACATCGAGGGATTTTGGAGACTGATAATGTTATGCTAGGAGCTTGTCACAACTGAAGACAATCCCCGCATAACTGTGCAGAGCATAACAACATTTTGATGTAGCCTTGGTGTTCGAGCCTATGTCAACTGGTCTGACACAGCCTTAAACCAAGGCGACATTGAGCAGTCAGTGTTAAGTCTTTATAATTAACCCCACCAGAGAAGACACTGTACGGCTGTGAAGTCACTTGGGTGGTGTCCACAAGAGCATGAGCATGTTCTGATTGACACGCGCAGAACACCACATTCCAGGCCTCATACTCATGATAATGATTGCTCAGCCACAAAGGCATCATAAATGAGACCGTGTCGCAGAGACCGCAACTTACGTCCATCCCCTCTCTCCATTCCTCCCCCTCCCCACCCCCCCACCCCCCCCCCCCCCCCCCCCCAACCTCGTCTCCCACTGAACCATGCACCAATGAAAAGTCGTTCTCATTTACGGTGAATGAAAAAAATGGCGGTGCGATTTTCACTCCGACCTGATCTTCTTGCTTGCCTTGCCTCGAAGCTGAGGTACATATGTAAACAGAAAGTCGTTGAATCAGCGAATGGACTGTTTAGACATGCTCTGTGTTTTCACCTTAGTCTCTTTTTATTTATAGATAGTACCGTATTTTGTTGGCCAGTGCGATTGACAGGAGTCTGTACACTTCCCTATAATTGGTACCTGCTAAGAGCGTGATTCACGTGTTGGGGGCAGCAGGCGGAAGTCGGGAAGGATGCAATGCTTTTAAAGTGTTGTGTTGTCTGTTCTCATCATGTCTTGGCTGACGTTTGCCCTTGGTGTACTTCCCTCTTCCTATTCATTACATCCCAAACAGTGAGTGTGTGTGTGTGTGTGTGTGTGTGTGTGTGTGTGTGTGTGTGTGTGTGTGTGTGTGTGTGTGTGTGTGTGTGTGCGTGCGTGCGTGTGTGTGTGTGTGTGTGCGTGCGTGCGTGTGTGTGTGTGTGTGTGTGTGTGTGCGTGTGTGTGTGTGTGCGTGTGTGTGTGTGTGTGCGTGTGTGTGTGTGTGTGTGTGTGTGTGTGTGTGTGTGTGTGCGTGTCTGTGTGTGTGTGTGTCTGTGTGTGTGTGCGCGCGTGCGTGTGTGTGTGTGTGTGTGTGTGTGTGTGTGTGCGTGTCTGTGTGTCTGTGTGTGTGTCTGTGTGTGTGTGCGCGCGTGCGTGTCTGTGTGTCTGTGCGTGTGTGACTGTGCGTGTGTGCGCGCGTGCGTGTCTGTGTGTGTGTGTGTGTGTGTGTGTGTGTGTGTGTGTGTGTGTGTGTGTGTGTGTGTGTAAGGTTG
>CM065729.1:11300758-11310758 GCA_033310375.1 Conus canariensis
TCTCCTCTCTCTCTCTCTCTCTCTCTCTCTCTCTCTCTCTCTCTCTTTGTCCTGACAAGGGCCAGATGAAAAAAGGCATCTTGTTCACACACACACACACACACACACACACACACACACACAGAGAGAGAGAGAGAGAGAGAGAGAGAGAGAGAGAGAGAGAGAGAGAGAGAAGAAGAAGAAGAAGAAGAAGAAGAAGAAGAAGAGGAAGAAGAAGAAGAAGAAAGAGAGATGGGAAAAGAAGGTTGAGAGTGAGCGCTGGGCGTGGGAGCGTTCTCTTTTGAAAAAGTAGCTCTTTCATTTTTAATCGAAGGAAATGTGATTTTTTTCTACCAGTGACTCAAGACCATTACCCAAATCGTGCCCACTGACAAGAGAAAGAAGTCTGTGGAGGCTGACCGGCTTTACCAGCAGTGAGGCCTTCACCCTGGGGGTCAATTATTAATGGGGCAACGATAGTCTGACACACGCACACAAAGGATTATCTCCTCTAAGCATGACAACTTGCACATACAGTTGAAAGATTGCCTGACCTGAGAGAGAGAGAGAGAGAGAGAGAGAGAGAGAGAGAGAGAGAGAGAGAGAGAGAGAGAGAGAGCATTAGCTGTTTTCTGATCTGTCCTTGCCATGGTAAATCATGGCTATGGAGTTTTATCAGGTGAAACAAGCACAAACATACAAATGCATAATACACAAACGTAGATCAATGGCCATAGGCCTGAAAATTGGCATGCCTGGATGGACACCCATAAAGCCACCAACACAAACACACAGAGAGGAAGAGGCAGAAGGGTGCAGTGGAGCCTGGTGACTAAATGGGCCCTTAGGTAGTGTAACAGGAAAAACAGAGAACACACACACACACACACACACACACACACACACACACACACACACACACACACACACACACATGGTAGAAAAAAAACAAGATTGAGGGACAGGAGCAGTGCTGTTTCTATATTCAATTTTCACACTTCTTTCTCTTCCGAGGTATGAGCCAATACAAAAAAATCGGTTCAGTACCGGAATTTTACTCGTAACCGTTTATCTGCAATAGTTCAGCCCAGACAAAGAAGGCCATCATGTCCTTTGAAAACAGCCTGAAGGAGCAGAACTCATGTGCTAAGAAACTCTGGAAGACCTCCACGTCCACACCCTCAGCATCTTTCCAGCTGGCTCACCAACGAACACCAACAAATGAACGCGGAAGTGTCTGCCTCCCAAAGGGAAAAAAGTTAATAAGAGTAAATGAATCACGTAGTTGAAACACACAATATTTATATAATTAAATAGACAGAGAGAAAAAAAGACGACTTTTAAACAACTTACAGTCTAGTAAAGTTTCTTTTCACTTCAAATTTACCTCACCTTCAAAATGAACGAGACAAATGTTGTCTCAGGGGGCTAAAGGTCATCCTCAAAATTTTCAGAATTACGTTAAGCCTCTATTTCTGTCACCAGGCACCAAAAATAGTCACATCCTCTGATTGGTAGATGGGGACCTCGGCATTCTCATTCTCGACTGCATTAACATGATAGAATCACTGGTGAGCCGACGTCGGCTTGTCTGTGCAGGGTGTTGGTGGCATTTTGCTTCAGAAGGAATCTGACCACTGGCATTTCCGCACTCCTGAAAAACTGTGGTTGAATTATTGATGTGACAGGGACAAGTGAGGCTGACGCACAAAAAGATATCGCTTTCCTAAAGGTGTCTGTTTACATGTTGCGTTGAGAGCGTTACTCATTGAGAATTTGTTCACTGTAAGTATCCACATGTTCGTTTTTTCCTCTTGTCTTCTTCTTGCTTTCTTGCTTCTTTAAGTCTTGATTTTTTTTTACTCTGTGCTTGGTTGCGACCGTGCCTTACTCAGTCCCTCATCCAAACCCACTTCTTGCATATTTCCCATTTCATCTTCAAACGCCTGTTAGTGAAACGTTGTCCTTTTCACCTTGAAAGCCTTTGGTGTCACCGGAGCATTTTCCCCATCAATTCTCCATCCTCTTTTCCTTTCCAAGGGCAAGAATACCGGCCATTCTGTCCGACAAACAGGTTGCTTCTTTTTGTGCCTGAAAAATAATGTCGAGACATAATTAGAAAAGCGTTCCTTTCTCACCTCTAGCTCTGAAATAGAACTTATATCTATTTTTTTCTTCCCGAAGATGAAGTGGATACTTACTGGAAGAGACTGTCTTCCTCCCCCCCCCCTTCTCTCTCTCTCTCTCTCTCTCTCTCTCTCTCTCTCTCTCTCTCTCTCTCTCTCTCTCTTAAATACACCATAACTAGAAACGATATCTGACTTGCTCATGTTCTTCACAGAATTTCACTCTTCAACCTAATCGACCTGGAGAAACTACGAGCATGACGTTTTCAACGCTTAGCCGTTTGGATCATGAAATAGAAAAATAATACAGATCCAAAACAAACTTGAGGCGCATCAGGGATATGCACCACGGATATGTACCACGGATATGCACCAAGGATATGCACCACGGATATGCACCAAGGATTATGTCCTAATTTCATCTTTCCACAAAGTTATGTTCAGATCAGCCCATGTGTGTGTGTGTGTGTGTGTGTGTGTGTGTGTGTGTGTGTGTGTGTGTGTGTGTGTGTGTGTGTGTGATCTTGCTGACAGACAGACAGACAAACAAAGGAACAGACAAGGTTAAAACACAACCTCCTAGGCAGAGGTTCCTCCAGTGCTATCTATGCCGTTGAACGCCTCAGGGCTACATTACACGGGAATCGTTTCTTCAAAGATGCAGAGGCAGTTGATCGGTCTTTCGCCTCGTTTTCCACTGTTCGCCTTCGTCAGAGTCCCATAGTTTGCACCAGTAACCAACCACCTCCAGAAGACTGAACTGTTCAGTTGGTTGGGCTGCTCTCTCAGCTAACTACTTGCGCCAGCTCCTTGTCGCTGTTCAGCAAGCTGGCTTACTCCCTTCATGCAACCTTAACCCGCGCGTGAACCACAACGCCTTAAAGCTGGCAGTCGGAGAGCCTCAGTGACGAAGTGTGCTGAACAGCCAGCCAGTCCGTGAACAGGGGGCAGAGAAAGAGCCAGCCAAACCAACAGGAAGTGGTGAATGCTTTGAATGTGTACAATGGAACTCCAACGTGCAACTGGCAACTGTCGGAGATATTGATCCTGTCCCGTTTATATCCATGGTCTCTTGCTGAAATAAGCATGCAGTAGTTAGATGATTTCCCGTGTTTCCAGTCTGATATCTAGTTTCTTTTTCGTTTGGCTATCACCTTCTCCGAGCACTCTAACAGTATCACTCGCACGCTGCTCATGTCGGCTTCCCTATACTTAAACGCACCTGTATTTGTGGTATCGCAGCCCCAGCCTCTAGCAGTCCACGTGAAACAGTCTGTAACAAGTCTCCATAAGTAACCCACCGGAGGAGACGCCGCACTGCTGCCGAATCACTTTGCCGGTGTTCAGCAGGTGCTTGGTATGATCCAGCATGCGCAGGACACCACATGCTAGGTTCTCTACTGATTAAACAAAATACTTATTCGCAAAGCCTGCCTGAATGAATGTCCTTCTCCACAGGACTCCACCACTACATCTGTACAGCGACAGTCCCTTCTCCGACCCATCCCTTCAAGTTGTCGCCATTAGCGTAGACCTAGACATAGAGAAAATTTTGGACAACGAGATCAGCGCGCGCGTAGCTCATGAAGAGCCACAGAACATGACTTGTTTTTAATGATAATTAATGGCGAGGATGATGTCGTTCCATTCCGCCAGCGATTACATGACACGGTGTATTCTCGGCATACTCGATTAAGAATTTAAACCAGGCCAAAGAGGCACAGACATCTACAGTGTTGATCAGGAAATTCGTACATAGTTCTCTCTGACTCTCTCTCTCTCTCTCTCTCTCTCTCTCTCTCTCTCTCTCTCTCTCTCTCTCTCTCTCTCTCTCTCTCTCTCTCTCTTCATGCGTGCGAGCGTATGCGCGCTCGTGTGTGTGTGTGTGTGTGTGTGTGTGTGTGTGTGAGAGAGAGAGAGAGAGAGAGGAGAGAGGAGAGAGAGAGAGAGAGAGTTGCAATGCGGGAATGAGGCAGGGGTTTTCAATAAACCATCTTGTATGTCCTTCCCTCGAGACGGCCACACGATGTCCTGAACCCTCCCAGCTTGTGTGTTTGCCCATTCTCTAGCTGTAGACACGGGCAGAGCCACGCCCCTGAACAAACTCATCCCGATATGTCCCTAGAAAAACACTGTGTGACTTGAGAGCCCTCGGGGAGTGTGAAACAAGCCTTAACGAAAAGAAGTCTGGAGAAAATGGAAGAAAAAATGCATTTGATTTGTCGATTTTCTTCTACGTATTTTACTTTTCTTGTTCTTCTTGTGTGTGTGTGTGTGTGTGTGTGTGTGTGTGTGTGTGTGTGTGTGTGTGTGTGTGTGTGTGTGTGTCCCTTCTAAGTCTTGTTCTCTTCTTGTTCTGATTTTTTCTTTTTATTCTCTTTTTTTTCTATTCTTGTTGTTATTGTTGGTGGTGGTGATGGTGTTATTGCTGTTGTTGTCGTTGCTGCTGCTGCTGCTGTTGTTGTTGTTCTTCTTCTTCTTGTTTTTCTTCTTCTTCTTCTTCTTCTTCTTCTTCTTCTTCTTCTTCTTTTTCTTCTTCTTCTTCTTCTTCTTCTTCTTCTTCTTCTCCTTCTTCTTCTTCTTCTCCTTTTTTTTTAAATTCCCCCAATACACCTGTTTTCAGCTTCGTCTTCTTCTCGTTCTGCTCTTCTTCTTTCTCCCTCCTCCCTGCTCACATTCCTTCTCACTCCAATTCATCCACAACATTCTTTCTTTCTTCCTTCTTCGTTTTCAGCCTTCTTTTTCTTTCTTTCTTTCTTTCTTTCTTTCTTTCTTTCTTTCTTCCTCCCTTTCTTCCAGTTTTTTTTCCGTTCTCCATCTTCAGTCTTCTGTTTCTTTCTGTCTGTCTGTCTGTCGGTCGGTCTCTCTGTCTGCCTGTCTGTCTATCTGTCTGTCTTCCATCTAGTTTTTCTCCTCCTTCTCCTCCTCCTCCTCCTCCTCCTCCTCCTCCTCCTCCTCCTTCTCCTCCTCCTCCTTCTTCTCCTCCTCCTCCTCCTGCTCCTTCTCGTCGTCCTCCTTCTTCTTTCTCTGTTTCTTCTTCGACTGCTTGCTGCTGCTCTTCCTTTTTTTTTTTTCAATCTCTTCTTCTGCATCCTGTCACCAACCATATCTGCCCCTATCAGATCCTGCACACACCGTGAGACCGCAATCATCCTGACTGGCCGTCAGTGCTGTGTGTGTGTGTGTGTGTGTGTGTGTGTGTGTGTGTGTGTGTGTGTGTGTGTGTGTGTGTGTGTGTCCCCGTGCATGCGTACGTGAGGATAAAAAGCGCACGCCTTCAAGCATGTCTATGCTTTTTGATTCTTTGGTTTTTGCATTCATACCAGCTTCTGAAGCTAAAAAAAAAGGAGCAAAAACCAGTTGTATGTATCGCCCTCCCTTTCCACACACATTGTCAGCTTTCACTTCTGCTGAGGGTGCATTTTGCTATGAAAGAAGCATGGAAGAGGTTGGAGGGAAAGGGTGGAGGTTGGAGGGGATGGTGAAGGCAGGGGGGGGGGGGAGGACAAGGATGGAAAGCTGATGACAAAGAGCTTTAGGAGTGGATAGGGTGCGATGGTGGAGGAGAGGGCAAGATGGAGGTGAAGGTGGAAGAGAAGTGGAGTGGGGAGTGAGAGGGGGGGGGGGGGGGCAGCAAATTGGGTTCTATCACATCATTTCCGTGTCGGTCTCTCTCAATTGAAACGAAGTAATAGGGCTGTGGTTTGTTTCTTTTCCTATTCTTTTTCCGTAGTTTTTTTTTTAATCCGTTTTCTTTTCCTTCTCTTTATTTTTCTCCTTCTTTCTGTCTTCCCTTCTTTCTTTTACTTTCATTTCTTCCCCCCTCCCCCCCCCCCCCCCAATTTCCCGGATTTCTGTGTGGATTTTATGTCAGGTTGGTGTTTTGTTTCTTGTTTATGTCTTTTCTTTCTTTCTTTCTTCTTTATTTTCTATTCCGTTTCTTCCATAGTTTTCATTTTAACTGTAATTGATGTCTTTCTTTGATTTATTATTTCGTGTATTTCATCTGATGTTTGTTTTTGTGTTGTTGTTTTTTTTCATTCTAAATTTCATTTTTGTCGTTCTTTGATAGATTTCATTTGTTTTGTTTTGTTTTCTTTCTTTTATTGAATTTCTTTCTTTGTTTTGTTCTTTCTTTCATTTTGTGCTTCTTCTTTTCGTTCTTTCCTTTATTTCATATGTTTCTTTGTTTCGTTATTTCTTTTATTCATGTCTTTGTTTCCTTTATCTGATCTCTTTCTTTCATTTCTTATAGCTTGTTTGTTTGGATCTGTCTTTGTTACATTGTTTTTCATTCATTTTGTTTTATTTTTCCATTTCATTCTTTTCTTTGTTTTTTTTATTATTCTTTTTTTTTTCTTTGTTTCGTTGCTCCTTTCATTCATATTTGCTTTGTTTCGCTTTTCTTGTTATTTCATTACTTCCTTCATTGATTCTTTTTTTTTTTCTTTGAGTTTTTCTTTATTTTGTCCATTTTTTTCCCTGTTCTTTCGTGTGTGTGTGTGTGTGTATGTATGTATGTATGTGTGTGTGTGTGTGTGTGTGTGTGTGTGTGTGTGTGTGTGTGTGTGTGGGTGTGTTTTGTGTGTGTGTGTGTGTGTGTGTTTGTGTGCGTGTATATGTGTGTGTGTGCGTGTGTGTGTGTGTGTGTGTGTGTGTGTGTGTGTGTGTGTGTACTCGTTTCGATCTTGTTTATTTCATTGCAGTCTTCGTTTACTTCTTTCTTCTCTTTTCAGCTTTTCTGTCTTTGTTTCATTCATTCTTTTTGTTATTGAATTTCGTTCTTTGTCTCCCTCTTTTTCTCCTTTTCTTTCTTTCTTTCTTTCTTTCTTTCTTCTTAGTTTCTTTCTTCACAGCAGGTGTATTTTGTAATCACGCAAATGCATTAACCAGTACGTGTCTGGATGCATCTGTCTCTGAATGCCCAGCGTGTAAGCTCGTCTCGTGTGTGTGTGTGTGTGTGTGTGTGTGTGTGTGTGTGTGTGTGTGTGTGTGTGTGTGCGTGTGTGTGTGTGTGTGTGTGTGTGTGTGTGTGTGTGTGTGTGTGTGTCTGTCTGTCTGTGCGATCGCGAGAGCATGTGTGTGTGTGTGTGTGTGTGTATGTGTGTGTGTGTGTGTGTGTGTGTGTGTGTGTGTGGAGCGTGCGCGCGCGTGCACGTGCGTGCGTGCGTATGTAAATGTGTGTCTGTGCGTGAGTGCGTGCGTGCATGAGAGAGAGAGAGAGAGAGAGAGAGAGAGAGAGAGAGAGAGAGAGAGAGAGAGAGAGAGAGAGAGAGAGTTTTCCGTTTACTGAGATACACTGACCCTTAAAACAAGAGTATGCGAAATTATCGAGACAAAGAACAGTAAGATGGAACGTAAATTCGAATTCAAATTAACGTTACGTGATAATAACAATAATCATAACATTGCAGCATTATAGTTAATAAGCATATTTGGTAACATACAGACACTGTTTTTTGTTTTTTTTTAACTCTGACATCTTTCTTTTCCACATTACAATTACAGCAAATTCAGGAACCGCGTCCCATAACTCATCCCACCTCATACATACTCACTTCTGTCCCTTTACCGATCGCCACAAACATACCCTCATCCCCATCCATCCCTGCCCTCCCCTCTTCCCCCACCCCTCTTCCCCCTTTCCCACTCCCACGTATACAGACAGGGAGCAAGCACGTGCATTAGATCGCCTATTACGAAGCAGCAAACTCCAAAATGTCTCAAGGTTGCTGCTGCGTATAAGCGGGCAAAATATATGCGGCCGTCTCACAGCCGAGCGCATCAGCATCCTGAAGATTGCAAGCTTTAAATTTTGATACCATGGTTTGATTTGTCTCTGAAACTGTCAATCCGATCTGGACGCACGGATTTTAAAGGCGTCAGATACATACTGAGAGAGAGAGAGAGAGAGAGAGAGAGAGAGAGAGAGAGAGAGAGAGAGAGAGAGGTGGGGGCAGGAGAACTCAGGAATTTATACATTTAATTGTAAAGCCATTGGTCTGTCTGTGTGAATAGATGTTTAAACAAAAAAAGTTTTAAAAATCAGATGGTAAATTTATTGAAGAACACTTCAGATTGTACGGGGGAGAGAGAGAGAGAGAGAGAGAGAGAGAGAGAGAGAGAGAGAGAGAGAGAGAGAGAGAGAGAGAGAGAGAGAATGACAATGACAATTTCATTGTCCATTCAGCAATCCAGCCCTTCAGACAATGCGGCATTTCTGAACTTAACTCAATCATCTCAATCGCTCACCTCACCCCTGCCTTGTCCTTCCTACCATCCCTCGCCCACAGCTCATTCCGACGCTTCCCCTCTCTTTCCCCACTTTCTATATCCTCTCCCCATCCTCCACCCGCCCCCCCCCCCTTCTTCCCCCCCCCCCCACCCCCTTACACCCACACACAGGCACACGACAGTGGATCATCTTGACAATCATTTCAGTTGTTTCTTTCAATTGTCTTTTCTTTCTGAAATTCATAGCTTGTGATTTGAATTTGTCCAGATCTCTTATTACGTTTTCACTACTGCACGACAAACTATTTGAAGTACGATTCTGGTCAGTAATATTAGAAGGCGAGTCAAGCACATACTGGCCTAGTCTGGACTGTGCACGTGATAAATGCTGTTAGTCGAATTGATTTGAGTGTCCTTGAGGTGTAAAACAAGGTTGGCGCCAGTTGAGCTGCTTACTTCTCTCTCTCTCTCTCTCTCTCTCTCTCTCTCTCTCTCTCTCTCTTCTTTTTCAATAACGTGCTTGGCATTAATTTGTCAAGAAGAGGCACGTGAGGTGTTCAGGCTATCCCAGGTGCTATAGAGATTTTTTTTTTTATTGCTATTTGTTGATGGTGTCCTTCGATTATCTGATTCAGTCATTGCTTGTCAGAATCAACTCAAAAGCTAAAAAAAAAAAAAAAAAAAAGACGTGGTACGTTTATGCTTTACAGTTAAGTTTGAAAACAAACAAACAAACATTATGGTGTTTAGAAATGGTGGGCATTTATCGGCCTAAGAAAGATGGTTTTATGGAAATGATGAATGTAAAATAACAAATATGTATAAATAACTTCGAAAATATTTCATATCAAAATTGAGTATTAGTACTGTTTTGTCTGAGGCTTACAGGCAAGGAAAGAAAGGGGAGGGGAGTGGGGTCTTGGGATACTGAAATCACGAAGAAGATGAAATAGAACAGATTTGAAGTTGAACTTATTCCTGAAACTATTTAATACACAGATAGAACCACTTACGCAACAGATGTTTGGGGTCTTGCGAAAGATATTGAACCCTTAGAAAGTGTAAATACATTTGGCTTAAAAAAAAGATTTCCGAACGTTCCCCTGCACGCCTCGAACAAACTGTTCGATGAAGACATGTTCTCTTAGTATAAGAACAGCTGTAAAATGCATTGGGTACTTGCTGGAGCTCCTTACATAAGCCATGTCAAGATATGCAGATGAGATGCTTCTTGTTCTGCATACATTTCAGCTTAACAACTGGGTAACCAATGTGCGGAAAATCTTACGCGAAAAGGGATCCAGTATGGCGTGAATGTTTAAGGAGTTGGAACCGAATATAACTTTCCTGCTGAATTTAAAGTCAAAATGTAAAACTGACACTCTGCATTAGAAAACAGGGACAAAAATATAAATGGTTCCATTCTTTTAAGAATATTTTCCAGTAGGAAAGATAGTTGTCTTTACAAATAAATGGCATAGAGATAACTTCATAGGAATTTGACTATGGGATAGTGGGCTAGATAACTGCGAGTGATGGTATCTGGATGAAAAAAAAACCCAGGTCGATGGTAAATGCCCGTCCTGCGAAAAAGAAATGGAAAATGAAGTTCATTTTCATTCCACTGCAGAACTTAACAAACATATAAGGAGAGAGAGAGA
>CM065729.1:11315758-11325758 GCA_033310375.1 Conus canariensis
CTTCTTTCTATGTTTCACAGAGGCCGCATGTTATGTATACACGTGCTATCCATACCGAGGAGCTAAACCGACCTTCTCTTCCGAAAGTAGTGATGAGATTTTTTATTATCATTATTATGAATACTTATATAGCGCCTATCCTCGGCTTAAGATCAAGTTCACACTCGTTTACACAATGGGCTGCCTACCTGGGTAGTGCCGACTGAAGAGCTACCAGCTGGCGCTTCATTCAGTCGTTTCCCGTGTCATCCAGTCAGTTCGTTCAATATCGTTCACTGAATTTCCTTACTTCCTTCATTCTTTCCATTTCTCACGCAGGGTGCATACTATGTATAACGCATCATCCATACCAACGGCCAAACTGACCTTTTCTTCCGAAAGTTGGTGATGGGTTTTAACACGTGTGCAAGATCTTACGCGTGCGTTCACACACGGAACCTTTGTTTATAGCTTCATTCGAAAGACTTTTAGGAAAATGGAATCAGACTCAATGTTGATTCCAAGGGGAAAATCTGCCTATACTAAAAATGGCCCGCAGAGATTCAAACCCGTAACCCCAGGATCACCAAGATCACGATTCCGACCCTTGATGCTGTTGTTGCTGCTGCTGTCGCTGCTGCTTTTGCTGCTGCTGCTGTCGCTGCTGCTGTTGCTGCTACTGCTGCTGCTGCTGCTGCTGCTGCTGCTGCTGCTGCTGCTGCTGCTGCTGCTGTTGGTGTGCTATTACTTTATTAACTATTTTCAAATTTCATTCTGTTTCCATGTTTGATGATGAAGTTTTACTGATTTGCATGCGAAATAAAATTTCCAAAGATCAAAGGTTGTTAATGCTTTATTGCAGATCGGAGAATAAATGGAATTTCTCTCTCTCTCTGTCCTGCTCTTCTCTCTCTCTCTCTCTCTCTCTCTCTCTCTTCTCTCTCTGTCTTCTCTCTCTCTCTTCTCTCTCTCTCTCTCGTCTCTTTTCACTGAGTCATTTTTGTTGCCTGACCTAAATGACTATACCATGGCAAGCGGACACAAACAAAAGCAATATCTGCACACAATGGAAAGAGACACAAGTCACAAGTGGAAACACACACACACACACACACACACACACACACACACACACACACACACACACACACACACACACACTCACACACGCCCATAATAGAAAGAGAGGTCGACAATCTAACTCTATTTTTTTTTTAATCACCAAATTGTTTCTGAACAATTGTCACTGTTATCAATAACTCAGTATGACGAATTTCAATGGCTCTCTCGTGGAAAGTGGTGTGGGAGGGGAAGCTCCTATATATTTCCACTGCTATCAACACAAATCCAATACAAACAGATTAAATAATCATATCTGATTCTGTGGATGCCCACAATTTGTGAAGCAAAGCTGTTCCAGTCAGAGTTAGCCAGTGAGCCGATTTTACACGTACGGGGCAAGGGAAGTAATTCGGTTTTGTCTACACTTAAAGCTATATGAATGTGGCAGCCGTTTCAAACATACAGACTGATGCAGTAGCCTTCTTTCAAACCTACCGACTGATGTGACAGCCCTTTCAAACATACAGACTGATCTGGCAGCACTTTCAAACATAACTGATGTAAGCCTTCAAACTACGACTGATGTGACAGCCCTTTCAACAAGACGATGAACCTTCAACATCAGATGATGTGACAGCCCTTTCACATACAGACTATGTGAGCCTTTCACACGACGATGCGACAGCCCTTTCAAACATACAGACTGATGTGACAGCCCTTTCAAACATACAGACTGATGTGAAGCCCTTTCAAACATACAGACTGATGTGACAGCCCTTTCAAACATACAGACTGATGTGACAGCCCTTTCAAAACATACAGACTGATGTGCAGCCCTTTCTAAACATACAGACTGATGTGACAGCCCTTTCAAACATACAGACTGCTGTGACAGCCCTTTCAAACATACAGACTGATGTGGCAGCCTTTTCAAACATACAGACTGATGTGCAGCCCTTTCAAACATACAGACTGATGTGCAGCCCTTTCAAACATACAGACTGATGTGGCAGCCTTTTCAAACATACAGACTGATGTGACAGCCCTTTCAAACATACAGACTGATGTGACAGCCCTTTCAAACATACAGACTGATCTGGCAGCCCTTTCAAACATACAGACTGATGTGACAGCCCTTTCAAACATACAGGCTGATGTGACAGCCCTTTCAAACATACAGGCTGATGCGGGAGCCCTTTCAAACATACAGACTGATGTGGCAGCCCTTTCAAACATACAGACTGATGTGACAGCCCTTTCAAACATACAGACTGATGTGACAGCCCTTTCAATCATACAGACTGATGTGACAGCCCTTTCAAACATACAGAATTATGTAGGAGCCCTTTCAAACATACATGCCTTAAACATGTGGCTACTAAGAATAAAAGGAAAAGATGCTCCCAGGATTCACCGAAAGGGGGAGAGAATGATGAATCCATCGGTGCTCAACCAATCATGACTGCAAATCCCAAACGGACTATGAACATGGACCAAATGGAATGTCCATGTGTCTGTGGAAAGCGTTTCGCTACCACCCGTGGCATGAAGATCCACAGAACAAAGATGGGATGTGTGAAGACTCATCTGAATGAGCAGCAGCGCACTGCATCAGCAGATAAGACGTCGGAAGACCAAGGCCAGGATTTAAACCACAGTGCCAAGGACATCCACGCTGTTGGTTCGGATGAGGAATTTGCACAGGCCCTCGATGCCAGGCGCCTGAAACTCAACCTGCCACGAGCAAACGAAACTGAAGATTGGGAGAAACTGGATGCAAAAATCGTCCAAAGACTCGATGCATTGATAGGGAAAAGCACCCTGGAACACAAACTAGCCACATATGGGGACATTGTGTATGCCACATGTAGAGACGCCTATGGAGCAAAACTACCCAAAGAGAAAACACCTCCAAAGAAATCCAGACGCCAAGAAAAGATGGACAAGATCAGGGTCCAAAAGAAAAACCTCAAGATGCAAATGAAGACCGCACTGCCAGCTGAAAAAACAAGGCTTGGAAAAACTGTGGAAAGACCTGAAAGAAAAACACAGCGCCCTCAGCAAAGCGGAATCTGCGAGGAAGAGGAAGAGCAAAAAGAAGAAGACACAAGAGCGCTTCTTCAGAGACCCCTTCCAGTTTGCCAGAACACTGTTTGAGCAGCCAAAATCTGGGACCCTAAGTGTGGACAAAGGAGTTCTTGAGCAGTATCTGAGGAAAACATACTCTGACCCACAGAGCAAAGCACCACTCGACATTCAAGGTCTGGTGTGGCCAACCAACCCTGAGGAACAGTTCAATGGCAAGCCTCCAACGTTGGCGGAAATCAAGAAGGTGGTCGACAAAGCCAGAGCCAAATCATCACCAGGGCCAAACGGAATACCTTACCAGCTTTACAAGAAATGTCCCAAGGTGCTGGAGTGGCTCCACAGGCTGCTGCGATCGGCTTGGAGAAACCAGAAGATCAGCGGCCAGTGGATGACGGCAGATGGTGTGTACATCCCCAAAGAGCAAAACTCAAGTGACATCAGCCAGTTCAGGCCAATATCACTACTGAACGTCGAAGGGAAAATCTTCTTCTCTGTCATGGCAGCAAGGCTGACCAAGTACCTGATGGAAAACAAGTACTTGGATGTGTCAGTCCAGAAAGGTGGCATCCCAGGCGTGGCTGGCTGTGTAGAACACGCCACAATGATCTGGGACGCAATCCAAAAAGCAAAAACAGAAAAGAGAGACCTGGACGTAGTGTGGCTTGATCTGGCAAACGCATATGGATCTGTGCCCCATGAGATGATACAGTTGGCTCTTGAGATGTACTATGTGCCAAAGAACATCCGCGACATGCTCAAGAAGTACTTCAATGGCTTCTCAATGCGGTTCTCTACCAAGGAGTACACAACAGACTGGATCAACTTGGAAGTGGGTATTGCAATGGGCTGTGCAATTTCCCCAATACTGTTCGTGCTGGCAATGGAACTCATCTTGAAAGCAGCAACAAACAACGCGAGACAAACAGACCTTGGCGATGGATACAAGATGCCTCCTCTCAAGGCCTTCATGGATGACACTACAGTGATTTCATCCAGAGAAGACGAGACACGTCATGTGCTGGAGAGGCTGGACGACATAGTTGCCTCATCCAGAATGAAGTTCAAGCCAAAGAAAGCACGGAGTCTCTCACTGAGGAAAGGAAAAGTGGCCGGATCTGTGGTCTTCAGTGTTGCCAACCAGGCCATTCCAACAGTCACAGAAGAACCAGTCAAGAGCCTTGGAAGATGGTATGATGATACGCTGAAAGACACACAAAGAGCAAAAGAAACCAAGCAGATGGCGGAGGAAGGCTTGGAGACCATTGACCAGTGTGGGCTCCCTGGCAAATACAAGGTCTGGTGTCTGCAGTTCATGCTGATACCAAAGCTCCTATGGCCTCTGATGATATACGACATCTGCACCAGCATAGTGGAGGCAATGGAAGCCAAAATCAACAAGTTCACAAGGAAATGGCTTGGTGTCCCACCCTGTCTCACTGACATAGCGCTGTACTGTCGCCAAGCAAAGCTGAAACTACCACTGAAATCCATCCTGGAGGAATACAAAGCAGGGAAGATCAGACTTCAAAGCATGCTGGAGGACTCAGGAGACAAGGTGGTAGAAGCAATCAAGCCCCAGCTGAAGACAGGCAGAAAATGGAAAGTTCAAGAGGCGATGGATTCTGCAAAAGAAAGTCTCAAGATCAGAGAAATAACAGGACACACACAGACCAACAGACAAGGACTGGGGGTGACCAAAACTGAATGGTGGTCAAAGGCCAAAGGAAAAGCCAAAAGAGACATGATGATTCAGGAGATGAGAAAAGAAGAAGACCAAAAAAGACTCCAAAAAGCAGTCCAGCAGAGCCAGCAAGGGCAATGGACAACGTGGGAGAATGCACTCCAAAGAAGTCTCACTTGGAATGACATTTGGCGCATGGCCCCTCTCAGGATCAGCTTCATTCTCAGATCTGCATATGACCTTCTGCCCTCAAATGCAAACCTGGTGAAGTGGGGGAAAACAGACGATCCTGCATGCCCCCTCTGCCATGAAAAACAAACAGTGGAGCATGTCCTAAGCTCATGTAAAGTAGCCCTGGCTCAAGGAAGGTACACATGGAGGCACAATCAAGTGCTCAAAGAGATTGTACAAGTAGTCTGGGCTAGTACCAACACCACAAAAGGGAAAATCAGGACTCCAAAAGCACCCGCAACATTCTTCACGGCAGGAGGCAGCAAATCATGGCCAAGAACAACAGTGCCACTCGAAACATGCAGGCAGAGTCTGCTGGACGGGGCAGATGACTGGGAGTGCACTGCAGACCTCCCAGAATGGAAGAGTCACCCAGAGATCATCAGCAAGAGTGGCATGAGACCAGACATAGTAGTCCACTCTAAGTCAACCAAGCAGCTGATCATGATCGAGCTCACGGTGCCATATGAGAACAGAATGGAGGCAGCTCAAATCTACAAGACTGAAAAGTATGCTGATCTGGCAAACAGCCTGAGGAGAGAAGGCTATTAGGTCAAAGTCCTCACTGCAGAAATTGGAGCTAGGGGGTTTGTAGGAACGTCTGCATACAGCCTCATGAAACAGCTCTCAGTTGCAGAGAAGGAAAAAACCAGAGCCCTGAAAGCAATGGCAGAAGCGGCAGAGAGGTGTTCAAGCTGGATCTGGTCAAGGAGGAACAAAAGTGAACTTCATAAGGCTTAATTTCCCTACAAATATCAGGTGTCCCTGTGGCTCAGTGGTTAAAGCGCGAGTCATTAAGTGGAAAATGAGCATGTCCAGAGGGTCATGGGTTCGAATCCCAGCCATGGCTCGTCCCAAGATGGGAAAAAAAAGGGGCAGCAGAGGGACATCCGGAGTCATGAACCGGGTGTGGCCCAACCCCCCTAGAGTGTCAGGAGATAAGGGCCGAAACACTTGCTTGAAGGGGGCTTCTCTTCTGAGGACTCTCTGCTGCCACGCTCTCCACGAGTTTCTTTCTAGAGACTGATGTGATAGCCCTTTCAAACATACAGACTGATGTAGGAGCCCTTTCAAACATACAGACTGATGTGAGAGCCCTTTCAAACACACAGGCTGATGTGACAGCCCTTTCAAACATACAGGCCGAAGCGGTTGCTCTTCAAAACATACCGGCCGGTGTAGCTGCTCTTCCAGATATACATGCTGACGTAGCCGCAGTCCTAAACATACGGCTGATGCGACTGGTCTTTCAGCCGGTCAGTGAAATCCGGCCGTTCTTTTGAATCCTTCGTTGTGTATCGCAGCGTGTCGTCTTCTCTTTAACTGAAAGAGTTCCACATTGCAAACATCCCCATTTTATCCTACCAGTTGTTCTCTGGCTTTCCCCTGTCTATCTTTCGGACCTTCTGCTCGTGTACACTTTACCCAGACAGGTTCGTACATCGTAGACACACGTGTTCTGACCGTACGTTGTAAGCTTTTGCCATTGCTCTTTTCCCTACAATGCACTAACTCTCAAGAATTCACTATCCTAAGCCCCGTAAGAAAATCTTGCTGTCTTTCAATTGCACTTACAACTGAGCAGCTCAATGTCCGGTTTCACAAAGAATCCGCCCCTTTCTCCCATGCTCCCGTTTTCGTCACATTTGCAACGGTCTGGTAAATTCATTCTGGCCATACTGCTGTATCAGCTGACCGTTATCATCATCATCATCATCATCATCGTCGTCGTCGTCGTCGTCGTCGTCGTCGTCGTCATCATCATCATCATCATCATCACTACTATCATTATTATTATTACTATTATTATTGTTATCATCATTATTATTATTATTATTATTTGTTGTTGTTGTTGTAGTCGTCGTCATTCATGTTTTGCTCATTCTTGTTGTTGTCATTGTTGCCAGTTTTGTTGTCATTTAGAAGTTGTAGTAGTAGTAGTAGTAGTGGTGGTGGTGGTGGTAGTAGTAGTAGTAGCAGCAGCAGCAGCAGCAGCAACATCAGTAGTAGTAATAATAGTAGTAGTAGTATTGTGTCGAGACTGCTTTTAACGCATAGCATTCGTAAGAATGTTTGATTTCCTGTGAAGGGACTGAGTGTTCCACTACACAGTCTGTGGCTGTCTGAATGAACAGGCCACCACACATAGTGCCCTCACTGCCCTCACACCTTCTGCGAGATGCCCCGGGAAACCTCGCCATTGAATTTTCTCCGCCTTGTGAAACGCATTCAGAGTCCCGGTGATTGTTTTTTTTTTTTTTTTTTTTTTTTTTGGGGGGGGGGGGGGGGTAAATATACCGGCTGACACCCAGAGTATTCCGCTGGAGATCGCTGACATTATGTCTCTGTATTTTTGTGATCTTCCGCTATACGATGAGTCATACTGCACCACTGGACTGTTCGTTTCATTGTTTAATTTTCTCATTTCCTTTCGAAAAGCTCCAGTTCATACCAACGTCATTGAAAATAACTGAAGATTTATTAACTTCCAAACGTGAGTGTTATGTCTTTTTTTCTAACTATTCAAATAGTAAGGAGAGAGAGAGAGAGAGAGAGAGAGAGAGAGAGAGAGAGAGAGAGAGAGAGAGGGTCATGTGATTAATGTATAAATGATAAAAACAGAGCAGTTACACACGTTTCACTTCTGGTAATTAGGAGAAATAATACATTAAGCATATAACCAACAGTCACATAATTTTAACTAGCAAAGGTTTACTTTTCTTTACCACAACAGGACTATTCGCATTCACGAAAGCAATGTGCTACGTGTAGAGTATTTGAAATACTTTATGAAATATTCTTTCTGATAATGCATGCTGTTTTCAGATCGGATTTTGAGGCTGCCCGTAAAAGACAACTTTGGGGGGGAAAGTGATGTCACCTTTTTCCACATTAAAATTAATGGCCAGTGTCTTTCAAAAAGGATGTCACAAACCCGTAGTTAGGAAAATCCAGTTGCTGACACAACAGGTTAATTACTGTAAATTAGTACGTACAGAAATTCTCACTCCTCACTCCCAATGACTCATTGCTTGGTAGAGGATCACACATAAGAATGATGTCAAAGTAATACTCTTTGGTGATACATGCTGGATTTGGTCCTCAAGTCCATTCTGTGTTCGACCTGGGATCTCATACTGAATCTGGTGCACGTTTTATGGGAACCAGTGATCTGAGTTAACAAATATCTACAGTAATGCTCTCAAGCGTGCGCCAGCCAATCAGGTTACTGTCAGTTTGTGCGACGGGAACTCGCCGTTCAGCCTGGCAGAACACTGTCTGGTCTCGGCTGCCAAGCTAACGTGGCGGCCATGACAGAGGATTGTCGGCTGCTCTTGTTGTAGAGAGTTACCGGCCTTGTCGCTTGCCCAGACAGTTCAAGCGATCGTTCCACTGTAGGCGAACGACATGAATGGGTTCCTAGTTGGCATTGTGGTTGAGCACTGAGGTCGCGTCTGAGGTTGTGGGTTTAAATCTTGCTGCACAAGCGAAAAAAAGGGCCATATTCGATGCCTATCTTCATCTGGTGTCGTTCTGGTGGAATCAGTGTCGTGTTAGACAAGTCTTCTTCCCCATACTGTTTCGCAATATTTATGGTCTTCTGACATATTGCTTTAAATGTGTTTAGATGCTAAATCTGCACGTAAAAATAAATCCATGTGTACAAAGAAATCTCCGTTAAGATATCCTTTTCATACTTCGTTATAACTTTTTTTGTTTTGTTTCGTTTTCGAAATAAGTAAAATATTGATGTAATAGACAGCAATGTGGCACTGAGGTTTAAAACAGGCACAAAAAAGCTCATGTTTAGCAGTACAATTGAATCCTCTAAGAACAGACCATGGCTGCCTAAGTAAGCAAGGTAATAAAACATGTTGTACTCAGCCAGTCCTGCTAGGAATGCACCCGCAGACCTCGCCATGCAGTTCTTTCCAGCCTATGAACCGCACTCAGAACTCTGGCGTTGGCTTTTGTGAGGGCAGCTATGCCAGTTGGTTCCCATGGCATTCTGTGGTGGACAGTATCCATCAAGTCACTGCATCTGTGACCTTCCCCCATGAATTGAGCCATAGTGCTTGCTTTTGACTTTTTCCAGGCCTCCTTACCATTCCAAAATGTACTTTGAACCTTTTTCCCATGATCAAAACCGCTTTCAATCGGATCGATGTAACTGGAGATGTATCCGTTTTTTCCGTGCGCTCCTCCCCACTGCTTCCCGCTCCCTGTTAGAATCTTTCTTGAGAAAACGATAACAAATACATTTTAAGAAGCAGTAGTTTAGACATGTCGATGCTGAGTTGGCAATATCTGTTTCTCCTTTGTTTCTCTCTCTGTATCTCTCTCTGTATCTCTCTTGCTCTCTCTCTCTCTCTCTCTCTCTCTCTCTCTCTCTCTCTCTCTCTCTCTCTCTCTCTCTCTCTCTCTCTCTCAAGAATTAAGTGAGAGGCAAGGTAATTCAGTTTGTGGCAGAGGGTCATATTTAGCAACAGGAACTAGTGAATAAGATTCCAAGGGCAGCTCGAGAATACTTACAAAAAGTGTCTCAAATCTGACCCGCATTGGAGACCCGGGGCACTTTTCTAGGGGCCACCAGTGATTCCAGATAAAACACCCTCCATGATGGTGCTCGAAAGCGTGCGCCAACCAATCAGCTCGTTCAGTTTGTCTGTCTGAGGCCCACAGTTCCGTCTGTCGACACTGTCTCGTCTCGGCTGCCGAGCAAATGTGGCGGCCATGATGGAGCACTGTTGGTTTCTCTTGTCGTGGAGAGTTAGTGGCCCTGTCGCTTGCCCGGACGGTTCAGGCGATCGCTCCCTGACAGGCAGACGACTGATTGCCCGGTGCAGGTGCTGTGTTTGTCTGCCTGTCAACTGTTTCAGCAAGTAGCTTCCATCCTGGAACCTTGTGGGGGTTCTGCGATCTGATTTCTGGGCTCGGCCTATCAGAATAGGTTAAAAG
>CM065729.1:11328258-11335758 GCA_033310375.1 Conus canariensis
CCTCCAAACAATTCTGTTGATCACCTTATCTGTCTGATGTTCTAAATATTGCTAATTTATAGTTGTTTTCGTTCTTTTTTTTTCCAAATGGACATTTTAGAGCCATGATGTAAAATAGCCAGTCTGACACCATGGGATATTCTAGAGGCGAAGTGACAAATAGTAACAGGAAATGATGTCGTTTGGAAACAAAGACAAAAAAGTACAGCAATGTCCTCATAACCTGTTGAACTATGTCGTATTTCGGTCCATCAGCATTTTCGTCAACACGTAAATAAATGAACGTCATGTGAAACCATGTTATAGGACTTCTGAAAGCAGAATGGAAACAAGTCGATCTAGACCAACTACGGAAGCCAGACAAAGTCAATCTGTTTGTGGCAGACAGGACTAGGTTTGGTGGTGGGGGCTTGGGAGGAAATGGGAATGAGAGGCGGTAGAGTAATGCCACTGTCACAGACACGGGGCATGGGACAGAAAACATACGACCTCTGTCAGCGATGAAAGCATCTGTTGTACATATTCAGCCGATGTGTTCTATCCTAGGACCTCGTCATGGCTTATGTGTTTTACGCGGCTGTGCGTTCTTCCTCTAGACTGTCGTTACATGTTTATTTCTTCATTTCATGTTCCTAGGGCCCCAGTCAGTAGGCCTTCCCTCTCCCCGTCCCACTCCCTACCCCCTTTTCCTTTTGCTCACTTTAAGTACTAGGATTTAGTCAGCCAGACCAAAGAGCTAACCTGGGTCCTGACCCAGGAGGCTGAAGCAGCCCGACATTTCTTCCAGTAACCTGACCTGTTAGACGGGAAACGTCGTGTTTCTCAGCAGGTGATTCCATCTGGCCGTTAAAATCAGCGTGTAGTGCAAAGTAACACTTGAAGCCAGTCTCGTGAGACTCATCGCGCGGACACGGTGTTTGGTGATGAAGATGGCGCCTGAATCTGACTGGTGCATTTTCCGCGTGTCGGATCACTCGGCAGGTGCGTGAGTGCGGTGTTACGCGGTCAGTCAGTGTCCGCTGTACGAAATCCTATCGCTGGCGGTGGGGGGATTTTCAGGGTAGCCATTTGGGCACCAGGAAGCATCTGTCAAAGTCGTCCATTGCGACTTTCAGCCGCAGTTGGCGAGTTTGCGACTGTTAAAGACAAAAAAGCTGAGTCTGACAGTTCTTTCAAATGATGTTCATGCAGTCACTCTGGTTTCACCTCTCCTCTCTCTCTCTCCTCTCTCTCTCTCTCTCTCTCTTCTCTCTCTTCTCACTGCGCGCGTGTGCGCGCGCGTGTGTGTGTATGTGTGTGTGCGTGCGTGCGTGCGTGCGTGGTGTGTGTGTGTGTGTGTGTGTGTGTGTGTGTGTGTGTGTGTGTGTGTGTGTGTGTGATAAGTCTTAATATTGATTTATTTTAAACAGCTGATAGTGCGACACATCTTTTTTCAACCCCGCCTGGCTGGATAATGTATTGTGAAGACAAATCCACACACTTCATTCAGACAGTAGCAGTAATTCAGATGAAAAGTGAATTAATTACTGTAATTATAGTAAGGAGGAGAAAAGGAAAATAGAGATCGTATCTTGCCTTTTTTTTCTCTCATCAGACTAGTATGATGATTTGTGTTTGTGAGAATATGTATTCGATAGGAATTCGAAGTCAGAACAGTGAGAAACAGAGAACGTCTGAAACTTCGGTCGATCTGGGATGTCCTTTTTTTCCAGTCTTCATCAACATCGGATCAGTTGCTTATCGCGAGTTCTCCAGTCCTTTTGTGTGAAAGTCAGATGTAAGAGGTCAAGGTGACAACAAGGTAAATGAATAGCAGACGCATGATTGATCTTGGATATTTGCCATCCAGTCTTCAAGTTCTCGGTCCTCCTGCAAAGGAAGTTGTTTTCTTTGAAACGAACACAAAAGAAATCATCACAAGTCGAATCGTAAATTTCAAATAATGCAGATTCAATTTGTTATTGTATTAGTACTTTGTAGACCCACATAAATTCTATGTAGTTATTATAAAAGGCAGACAAAAGAAAAACCAGTGCACGGACCACAAGAAAGCATTTTACAGGCGTAATAATTAGATCACTGATTTCAAAAGTCAGCAAATACCGTCGCAGAGTCCATGCACCAACACCAACACGAACGCACAATCATTTGTAAGTAGAGGCTGACACACTCATACACATCAGGCCGCCTGGATGGCTTAGTGGTGGAGCATTGAGTTCACAGACAAACGTTGCATGTTCGAGCCACGCTGGCATTCAACACTTTAAAAAAAGCGGCCGTGGTGAAGTGGTTAGTGTTGCACACTCCGGTTGGGAGGTGGCGGAATCAATTCATATCGGATGTGAGATGTTTCTGTCCCAGAGCTGAATTTGCTATGGGCTCAATTGAGAAGACTGGACCACTCAGCCGAGTTTCATCCATTCCATGGAAGCGTCTCTGAAAGTGTTGCTCAAATTTCCCGACCAATGCTCCAGGTGTCGATATCTGTCGGGCCTGATTGATGCCGGTACAAGTCATAAGACTAGCATCTGTCTTGTTTGTATTAAAGAGGAGGTGAAAAGAAGCTGAATCTTACGTAAGATTATTAAATGGACTGGCCAAATTTTGTGAACTTGCTTACGACTGGTGCTTAATAAAACCAGTGATTCACCTGACGCCTGCATCTTCTCAGCTGTGTTCAGTTTCCTCAAATGTGCGTATGTCCACTTACAATGATAATCATACTCCAGGTCAAGTTTGAAGTGAGCATAGTAAGAGTCTAGCTAGATCAGAACGTCGTCAGCATATTGTCGGGTATTTTAACATCCTATAAGCTTGGACAGTGTCTGTGAACATGGTACCTTGGTTGTTTTAGAGGCAGAGCCTGTGCAATACTTTGATTCGAATCCACTTACAGCCGATGTAAAAATTGCCATTTTCGTCATTCAACTTACAGAGTGGTCTGTTCTAGTGGTATCAGTGTGTTGTTGGAGAGGTCCGCTGTTCCCGGTCTTCTGAGATGGTTTCGGTGGTCTGCCATCTTGCCTTCGGTGGGCGTGGACCTCAAACATGAATGTACCTGAGCTGTTAACAAAACCTCAAGCCTACTCTCTTGAAAAGGAGGATAGAAAGAGAGATAAAAATGGAAAGGGAGAAAAGAGGTTAACTGGGTTTCGTTCTACTTTAGCGAACATGAGCTTCTTCCCTGACAGGGCCCAAGGCAACAACAGTCTGTGGTCGTCTTTTCTAGTGTGAGCAGACCGATCAGGTCACAGTTATTGCGAGATTCTTTGGTTCCACGCCCCCGAACAGCACATCAAAGACCCGTCAAACTGTAGTTACTACGGATCTGCACATGTTTCAAGCTAAATGTATGAACTTTGGCTGGCCACTATATTCCCTCTCTCTCTCTCTCTCTCTCTTCTCTCTTCTCTTCTCTCTCTCTCTCTCTCTCTCTGTCTATTGTACTTTGTTATCCTCATGTACTATATGCCTAATGCCAGCTTTATTTGAAAACAAAATTTCCGAGAATTTGTCTCCTTTCTTCTCCTGAACCCTTGCTAAACCGCTGGCCATGTCTCACAGTGATATACACATAGAATGATCGTCTTCTTACTCAGAGGTGCACGGGACCCAAAACTCCTCGTCAATATATCCAGATTCCCTCATCACTGACCAGACAGCGTGTATTGACTGTCCGCTTAACTAGAGCCCACCATGAACTTTTATCGTCTACTCTTCTTAGTCCGAGAGTAGGTGGCCTTGTCACTTGCACAGACAGACTGGCGGTCTTCGTCCTGGGCGGCCTGAGACTGCTAAACTGTGCTGGCGGTAGTGTTCTGTCTGTCTGCGTCCAACGGACGATGATGTTGCGAGAGAGGTAATCTGATCTCACAGCTTGCGTTCAGTGACAGCGGCCTTCTATCGTGTCTTTATAGACGTTAAGAAGGCATTTGACAAAGTCTGTCAGGTGGAACGGTGGACAGCAATGAAGAATTAAACACCAGGCAAACGCTACCCAACATCATTCAGCAAATAATTATACTCCACAGTGGCCAATGTAGTATTCACCCAGGGTGCTGTTGGAGAGTGGTTCCAAACTACAGCTGGAGTTTGTCAGCGTTGTCTTCTACCTTCCAGCCTTTTCAACACGTTTATTGAACGCTTCATAATTTAGGCACTTGCAGATAATCTCAATACAGACAGCATTTGAGAAAAGAGAGCTGAAAGAAATGAAAATGTATGGAATCTGAACATTTCTATCTCTAGAATGTTTTGTTATTTTTTTTTAATTTATATTCCATAGAAATTTTGTTTTCATATAGATAGGTATGAATTCGTTAACGGCGCCTTTACAGAGTTCATGTACAGTTAAAAACGTGCAATAATCTTGCTAAACTGATCCCGGAACCGTCGTTGGATCCGGATCCGCACCACAGATCCGTACCAAAGTTAAATGTGTTTGTTTCTCTGTCTGTCTGTCTGTCTGTCTGTCTGTCTGTCTGCTCTCTCTCTCTCTCTCTCTCTCTCTCTCTCTCTTCTTCTTCCTTCTTCTTCTTCTTCTTCTTCTTCTTCTTTTTTTTTTTGCTTGATCTAGCTGACAAACAAACAAAGAACTAAACACAACCAGGTGACAGCATTATCTCCTTCTTGGAAATAAGTAAGAACACAATCACAGCAACATGCATTTATAGTGGAATAACACAGTGGTATCGCTTTTCATTATAAGCTGGTAACCGCCGTTTGTTTGGCCCTATGCTGTCAGACAGATTTTTGGATACAAACGTTTCACATAATAATGTGTAAAATGGCAATACTGAAATATCTGATACTCCCAGGGGTAAAATTTTTGCATGTTTAAAAGGATTTTTTTTTTTCTAAATTAAAAACTGCTGAATAAAGAATTCGTGATTCACCCTGCCATTGTTATTGTTGTCGGACATATTTTTGTAGTGTTCAGAAGATTGCTCCAAATTGTTCATAACAACAAAAAGGGGACATTTTAGGAACTCTCCAGTCGAGTTAACGAAAAGAACAGGGTGTGGGATTTCAATACAGCTTGGTCACAAATGCTTTAAGCATTTTGAAGGATTTTTTTCTCCTTTACAAGGGGAACAGCACTGCGGGGAGGAAAAGGAAATCACAAGTATAACATGTCACTCCCTCCCCTTCAATCACCCCCTCCTTCCCTCCCCCTGTTAACACAAGCTTACCGTTGTCATTTAGCGCTCTGTGTGTATAAAGAAGCAAGCAAGCAAGCAAGCAAACAAACAAACAATCAAAAAACAAACAAACAATCAAACGAAAGGAAGAAAAACGGTCTCTGTGTCCTCATTTGATTTTACATGATTTTCAATTTTGAAAAGCTTCGTCCATGGAATTCCGTATGTTCTTCCTTGAAAAAAAAACCGTTATTCAAATGTTAGTCTCTTCCGATCTACAATTTTCCGTTAATATGAAAGAAGGCACATTTTACTGTGATAAAACGATGGCAAAATGGATGGTTTACAGGGAAAGGATTCGTCTGCTGTTGTTAATTCTTTTGAGGCCAAACTGGTCTTTGGAAGCTCCTCGTTTCGCCTACATTTGTTTTGCCTACAATCGTGTTATCTATATTCATTTCGCCGAACTTCGATTGGCATAAAAACTATAAGCTGATTTGTTTGGTTTGGTCGGCAACTCTCTCTCTCTCTCTCTCTCTCTCTCTCTCTCTCTCTCTCTCTCTCTCTCTCTGTGTGTGTGTGTGTGTGTGTGTGTGTGTGTGTGTGTGTGTGTGTGTGTGTGTGTGTGTGTGATGGGTGGAGTCTAAAGCTCCAGTATTTGGCCTACAACCAGTCGTTGCGCACTTTCTGTAGGTCTGATCGTCAGCTTTTCAATTCATTCTGAGCTTGTGGTTGTTGAGGGACAAAGCATCAATAGCGCGTTTCGTCTCGTGAAACTCCATTCATAAGTTCTATTTGTGAAAGTGAATGCTGAAAGCTTGACCCGTTGTGTAATGGGGTGTGATATTCGATTGTCAATTTTCGACGAGCAATTACAACATGGACTGTGCACGGAGAAAGATATGGAAACAATCTTACAACTGACCACTGGGCACAATAAAAGGATCATTTTGCTTTAAATCAAGCAACCAGCCAACAAACAAAAAACTAACAAATACAAAAAGAAGAAAAGCGTACGCTCATATTCCAGATAAAGTTTACTTTCATTGACACTAATTTGGTAAATCCAGGTTTTAGTAACAAGCGAAACCAATCCAGTCCTGTTAGCGAGACGTCAGAGGAAAAGACAACCCAGTGGGGAGGCCAAACACTGCCAAAATCAAAAGGTAGGCAAAACGACTTTCTACGAAACGATAGGTATCTTCCGTTTCGGAGACTGGCGACTGCGGACATGGAAGCCGTGGAGGATGACCTGGCTGTACTGCCATGACTTCGCTTTCGCTGTCCAGTTCTGGGGGTTCTTCATCTCATCCTGGATGAACATGCTCTCGTGATGCACTGTTGGGCGTTGAAGCGGTTTTTGTCTCCCTGTTATAAGGCCGTGGGGTCCGAACGTCAGGACGCTAAGCAGTGAGGACGAAAACAGCACACCGGGGACATACTCCCGGCCTGAAGGTTTATCGGCAGGTTTTGAAGGCTGCTAGAGGCCTAGCCATGGACATCGTTAATCGTGCCTTCTCCTCGTCAGAAAAAGTTCCACGCACCACAGTCAAACAAAGGGTTACTGTTACAGATGATGTACCAATCAAAATTGTTGGTTCCCCCACTCCCGTCAGTTTTCACCATGCAAGAGCTCCTTTCCCCACAGGTTGTAGAGATCTTTAACACAAAGTTAGCACTGATCCGTGATAAGGTTGATTCTTTTATCGCTCTACCATCAGTAACTGCTGACAGGATGTCCTGCGATTCGGTTCTGTAGCGTTTTGTGTCTGTCACTGTTTGTGAGACAAATGTGTCTGGGCGCTTCGCTAAAGACGCACGAACTCGACCCTATTCCATCCTAGCTACTGTTATTTTCTTTATGTCTTGTTGCCATTCGTAACTCATGTTGTTAACGCCTCCCTACTGTCTGGCTGCTTCTCTTCTGTATTCAACCCGTTAGCGTACGTCTGCTGATAAACAAACCTTCTATGGATCAGAATACTTTTCAAAAAAAATATACAGAACAGTATCCGGTTTATCCTTTTTCAAACAAAATATAGAGCTTTATCCAGTTTGTCCTTTTTCTCAAAAGTCGTTCAAAAGATAATTCTTTTCTCAATAAAATGAAATAACCTCTTAATCCCCGAGTTATTTGCTTGTAGAAATTCCATAGCACTTCAGAAGATTGTTAACAGTTTGTGTCTAGTCTTGCGCTGTTAGACCTTAGTTCAGCCTTGGATACCACAGATCACTTTATCTTTCTCCACCAGAGTATTCGTTGGGCATTTATGGCCTTGCTCTTTTCTGGTTTAGGTCTTACTGTAATGACGGCACACAGATTGTTCGCTTCAATGATACACACACCCGGCGTTTTCTG
>CM065729.1:11340758-11345758 GCA_033310375.1 Conus canariensis
TGGGCGTGTGTGAGTATGTGCGCTCGAACAGGTGTGTGTGTTTGTTGGGGTGGGGGAGGGAAGGTTGTCACTGTCGCTGTTGTTATTTCTTATTCGATTTATCGTTGGTCGACATTAGTGATATCAAACGGAGGTGTGTGTGTGTGTGTGTGTGTGTGTGTGTGTGTGTGTGTGTGTGTGTGTGTGTGTGCGTGCGCATGTGTTTGTGTGTGTGTGTGTGTGTGTAAATGAGTGCGCGCACGCGCGTATGTTTGTGTGCATGTGTTTACTGTGTCTTACTACGCTGTTATGTGTCCCTGGTGTGTTTGTGGTGTATGTGTGTGTGCGTGTGCGCGCGCGCGCGGCGTGTGTGTGTGTGTGTGTGTGTGTGTGTGTGTGTGTGTGTGTGTGCTTGTGGACAGCGATTCTTCGGAATTTACTTTGCCGATTTCAGTACAAATTAAGTAATCGATTTTTTCCTTGGTTTTAAGGAAAGCCATTCATCAGTCAGATCAGAAGTAGTCAAGATTTATGGATAACAAATAGGTTAATAAAAAAAATCAATCGATTAGTCAGTCGAGCAGTTTTAATAATCATTATTCACTTGCATACTTGTTCATTCACCCTTTAGTGTAATATAAAATCTGTTTGTACTTTTTCCTTGCAGCGACTTCAAATAGTTCATATTGTCCTTACAGGCGAAAAATTAAAACGATGGCACTTCATTTATAAGCAGCCACTTGTAATGAACAACAACAACAACAAAATCGCAAACTGTAAGATCCCTTTTGGTAAGATTTCCACCCCGTCTCCTCTGTCTGACTTATTTTATCCAAAGGAAGGAAAATGAAATCTTTTCTTATTATGTCTGCAACCATGTTTTTTTTTTTTTTTTTTTTTTTTTTTTTTTTTTTTTCTCGATGTCTTTATCCATCTTTACATTTTCAGAATGCCTTCACTCATCTTTCATTTCTCAGGGTGTCAACATCCGCCTTTCCTTTCTCTTGCTGTCCACGCCTGTCTTTTCTTTCTTATGATGCCCACACCCATCTTTGCTTCTGTCTGCTTTTTTTTTTTTGGCACAATTGTTGAGATAGGCACATTGGCCATAATTATTGGGGCCATCTACTTTATTACAGCTATTTGAATAGATACGTTCAGGCTTGATTTCCACATGAACCATAACATATGTGACAGATAAGAACAACCATTTCAGACTGCATGTGTGTGGGCGGGGAGGCTGGAGCACAGGAAAGGAGAACTGCGCATTCAACCTGGCTGTAGAAATGGCAGGGTTTTTTTTTTTTATGTCGGTCTCCGACCATAACTTCAAACTGAGAACAAGATGCGTCACTCCTGTATCAACTAGGCACCATTTTATTTTCGGTGTACGATATCCGTTCTTATCTGGCACCGTTTTCTCTTCGGTGTATGATATCTGTTCATATCTGGTACCATGTTGTTTTCGGTGTACGATATCCGTTCATATCTGGTACCTTTTCACATTCAGTGTGGGATATCCGTGCATCTCTGGCACCAGGTTACTTTCTGCGCAACAGGTGAGCTATCTGTGCACGCCTAGCAACATGTTCCTTTCGCCGTAAAGCGTGGACTGGCATCCATGGTACTTTCGATATAAGATAAAGGATATCCGTGCATTACTTGCAACATGCTAATTGATTCGTGATATGTAGGATATCCGTGCGCACGTGGCACCATGTTACTTTCGCCATGAAGTGTAGAATCATCGGTGCACGCTGACACTATGTATTTTTCACCGTAAAAGTGTAGGTACTCGGTGCATGCTGATGCTGTTACTGTCGTTGTAAAGTGTAGGATATCCGGTGTGCGCATGGCACTATGTTAATTTCGCCTAATTCGCCGTAAAGTGTTTACCCGATGCATCCCTGGCATTACATTACTTTCGCGGTAAATTGTAGGACATTCGGTGCACGCATGACATCGTGTTACTTTGTAAGGTGTCAAATGTCTTTGCACACTTGGCACAAGCATCGTGTCTTCTCTGATGTTGTTGGCGACCAAATTGTGGCAGCATCGGTTTTCTCCGTTAGCTTAGATCTGTGGAATACTTTGAGAAAGAAGCCCCAGATGTATTGCTGATTCAGTCACTTGTCATTCTGTTCTAGTCTAGCCGACCAACGGGAGCCATTACAGGGCTGTCACCACGCAAACGGCAGACAGTTCTGTCAGCGCATGCGCGCGCGCGCGCACACACACACACACACACACACACACACACACACACACACACACACACATACTCACTCACACGCACACACACACACACACACACACACACACACACGCACACACGAAAACACACACATGCGCGCGCACGCACATGCACACGCAGGCACACACGCACACACACACATAACACACACATGCGCGCGCGCACGTGCACACGCATACACGCACACACAGACATACATGCAGACAGGCGCGCGCGCGCGCGCACACACACACACACACACACACACACACACACACACACACACACACACACACACACACACACAGAGGGGGGGGGAACAAAGGCAGTTGTACATGTAGTCATGTAGACCAATGGATGTCATACAAACTGGACCAATGGATGTTAAACAAACTGGACCAATGGATGATATACAAGCTTGGCATCTCAGGACATGTAAACTTAAGCCATGCTGAGCGCGTCATCCATTGGTTCTTGCCATCAGTAAACATTAATTTCAACATTGGCCTGACGACTGGTTTCGCTTTCCCTTTGTTTTTGGGTTTGGATGGCTTGGACAGCGATTTCGTTGTTTTTCCCAGTCTGCTCTCCATATTCTTTGCGTTGTTTTTTTTTCTTTCTTTATCGGTTGATGTAACTATTTGAATTATTGCTCGTTGAGATCGCCAGGATCATAAGTGGTGACAGTCAGTGCATGTGGAAATTTTTTTTAAAAAAGTTCATTCTCTTTCATGGTAAGACGTGGCAGTCAGCTGGGGGCACTAGGGGATGGAACGCGGGGCTGCTTCTCTGTTTCTCATTGCTGCCGATCGGCGATCATCTTGTGCAGATTTCATGCAAGCTCAGTGTCTTTAAGTCGTATCCTGTTTGCCATCCTGGAAGTCGAACTTTATTTCTCTCTCTCTCTCTCTCTCTCTCTCTCTCTCTCTCTCTCTCTCTCTCTCTCTTTCTCTTTGATTTGCATCCTCCTCATGCCCCCTCCACCCCCCAGTCTCCTTTTTTTTTTTTGCTCTGAAATATGTAACTGTTAAACAATATGATTGTTATTCTGTTCTCATTGGACCATACTGGATTTGCGTTATAGGATGGGATGTTGAAGGGCGTATAAAATGTACACATTTACCACACTTAGCAATGGTTATGGACTTCTTGTGAAACAATCGTCTTTTTTGGTTCCTTGTTCCAATACATAGCAGCGCCTTGGGGAGAGGTGTGACGACCATAACCTTTTTTTCTTCCTGTCTCTAGCGTCGGTTTTAGACCCCCCCCCCCCCCCTCCGCTCCTTTTTTCCTCCTTCCCTTTCTTTCCTTATTTCTCTCTTTCTTTTTTCCCTTTCTTTCTTTCATATATCTGTTCTTTCTTCAGCATGCAAACAAGACAAGCCAAAAATTAGTTCGTCTTAATGGGCGAAGACCTGGGTGTGTTGGTTGACGAAACTCTCGCTCCAGCAACTCTCTTCCCTTGCATTAGTCGCACCCTTCCACTGTCGAGCGCAGAAGAATCAGTTCCTTCCGTTCCTATCTTAATGAAGAAGCTGTCTCTTACTTTTACGCGCTCCTTTGTCCACGGTACATCAGCTAACAGAAAATCTTTATCTAGTCCTGAGGATCTTGCCTCAATGAAATCCAGAACAGTGTTGCACCACGAGGTTTCGGATCCTCTTACCAAGCTTGTGTTGCACCTGCCTCTTTTGTTCCCCTTTGCCGGTCGCACGTTGAACAAAAGATATATTTCAGTCTGTCTCTTATGTCGTTTAAGCAGCTTGAAGACCAGGCTCCAGCGTGTCACTCTGAACCCCTCTGTCTGTTCACACCTCTTCATCTTCATTCTGCTGTTGACATCCGTATCTACAGACTCCCTTCTTTTAGGCCAAATCCAACGTTCTTCTTTCTGACATCCACATGTACAGACTTCCTTTTTGTTAAGGTCTAAATCCTACGGCCAACGTTTTCCTTTCATACTAGGGTCTTCCATCTGTAACCAGCTCCCTTCTGTTCGCCAAACAGACCTGACCACAAGTTTTGCAGCCTCCTGAAATTGTTTCTTCGAAGAAGCGTTCTGACCCTTAGCTCTCACCCTTTTGTTTAGTTTACGACTTCTCTCACTGTTGGGCATCGAGAGAGAGAGAGAGAGAGAGAGAGAGAGAGAGTGTGTGTGTGTGTGTGTGTGTGTGGTGCGTGCGTGCGTGCCTGCGTGCGTGCCTGCGCGCACGCGCGCGTGCGTGCGTGCCTGCGTGCGTTCGTGCGTTATTACTGGTTGTTCCGTGCATCCTAAGACAATGTTTTCGTTATTGTTAATGCTTTGAAAGTTTCAGAACGGTTGATAGAAAAGGTCATTTCAAATGAGGTCAAGAATGTTAAACAACCACTACATTATAGACAAGTTTCCGTACGATAACATTATAGACAAGTTTCTGTGCGATAACATTATAGACAAATTTCCGTATGATCAATATGAAATAAGATTTTAAACGAGGACAGGGGTTATCCACCTATATTCTTACAAGCTTCAACATAATCCATGTTAAATGAAATTTTAAAAGAGTTCAGGGGAACCAAATAGTGACTTACATGTTCTGACATTCAACCTGAGGTGTTGAGAACTCCGACATCTATCAGCACGCTTATCTAAAAAAATTAAATTTAGGTCAGGAGAAGTTGGTAAGTATTAAAACTTTTAAGTTTTAGTGCAGTCAGTGAGGAAAACAGGACAACAATAACAAACAACCAAGTAGTGTGACATGCTCCGTGGTATTGAAAAAAAAATGCACAGAACACATTTCCTGTG
>CM065729.1:11350758-11403258 GCA_033310375.1 Conus canariensis
GTAAGGGATTCATGGGTGCAGTGTATGACATTATGGTGGGTATGGAGGACACGGATACAGCGTTATGACATTAGTGGGGCTACGACGGTTGCGGATGCAGGACGCGACATCTGTAGGGGGATGGGGAAAGGTGAGGAGCACATACAGGTGCAGGGTGCGACAGTGGTGGGGGTATAGGGAATGCAAATTTGGGGACTTCACATATGTGGGGGTCGGGGGTGCGGATTTCAGATCATGATGTAGGTTGGGGTTCGGGGAAGGACGGGAGGGGGGGGGGTGAACTTGTAGATTTAAGGGCGTCACTTTGGTGGGACTATGGCTGGGGTGGGGGGGGGGGGTTTAGCGCCTTGACATGGATGGGGTGGTGGAAGGGTGGGGGAGGCTGTTTTCAGGGCGTGACGTGGATTTGTGTACGGGAGGGAACTTTTAAAGCGTGACATAGATGTGAGTAGGATAGAGAGGAGGATGCAGGGCGTGACATGGAGGGGGGGGGGGGGGGCGTACAGGATGCACAGATTTCAGGGCGTGACATGGATGAGGGTATAGGACACGACATGAGTGGAGGAAAGGGAAGTGAAGAGTTCAGGGCCTGACGTGTGGGCGCACGGAGGGGGGGGGGGGGGGGGGGGGCGTCGATACAGGGTATGACATGGGCAGCCAACAAACAGTACATCTAATACAATGTAACACGTACATTTGTATTTTTACCAAAATGTCTTTGGTCAATGCACAGATTGGGAATATGCCCCCCCCCCTCCTCCTCTCTGTGTGTGTTGGCGTGCGCGCGCGCGCGCGCGCGGTGTGTGTATGTGTGTGTGTGTGTGTGTGTGTGTGTGTGTGTTGTGTGTGTGTGCGTGTGAGAGACAGGGAGAGAGAGGTTTTACCTGTGAATAAAATCCTCTTAATTCGTAACTTTTGTATGCTGACAAAACAAACGAAAACGCCAAAAAAAAAAAAAAAAAAAAAAAATTCTAAGATAACAACTGTGTTCCTTGAAATGACAATGAGACAACAAACTAAACTTTATGGAGTACTTTTTCACTTGTTATGGAACCAGCTTGACCCCTGACTTTTCAGTGGGACGTGAAAGAAAACAAAATAGACCATTACCTGCTTTAAACTTGATGTTAAGCAAACAGAAGTGGCACCAAACGTTATTTGCTTTTAAGTATTGTTACTTCAGTCAGTTCTCTCTCTCTCTCTCTCTCTCTCTCTCTCTCTCTCTCTCTCTCCTCACCCCCCCCCCCACACACACACACACCACGCACGCACGCATCACACGCACGCACGCACGCGCACACACACACACACACACACATACGCGCATGCGCGCGCGCGCGCGCGCGCGCTTTCACCACCGCATGCAATGCATTAAGGAATGCCGAAGTAATTTAACATTTGAAATAAAACGATATTTTTCTCGTCTCTGTTTCGTTTACAAGGAACGGAACGCACAGGTTTGTGGACATTGCGTATTAAAAGTTCCAGATGTTTTTTTTTTCATTCGTCAGTCCCCAAAACCAAGATAGAAAGAAGCAAACGCACACATACGCACACGCGAGCACGCACGCGCGCGCGCACATACACACACACACACACACACACACACACACACACACACACACACACAAACACACGCACACACTCTTCTCTCTCTCTCTCTCTCTCTCTCTCTCTCTCTCTCTCTCTCTCTCTCTCTCTCTCTCTCTCTCCGGTTAATGCTGCTAGAAACTGAAACGAAGAAAAAGCGATTGTCCGTCCTTATCTTAAAGTTTCTTCGGGGTAAGGAACAGAGCCATACATTCTGGTGGACAATGCCCACACAGTAACATCCAGTTAATGATGCAGAAGACTAGAAACTTACATAAATGCAAGTCTTTTTTTTTTGTTTGTTGGTTGTTTTCTCTCTCTTCTCTCTCTCTCTCTCTCTCCTCTCTCTCTCTCTCTCTCTCTCTCTCTCTCCCTCCCTCCCTCTCTCCCCCTCTCTCCCCCTCTCTCTCTCTGTCTCTGTCTCTCTCTCTCTCTCTCTCTCTCTCTCTCTCTCTCTCTTTCTCTCTCCTTCGGGGAGAATGGGGCGGCGCAGAGTCAGGAACAATGCCTACTTCCAGTTACAGACGAAGCACCACATTAAAATTCTTTAAAGCAGCATGAAGCAGGAAAGAGGATTTGCTGGCTTTGTCTGTCTTGCGCGTGTTGCTGGAGCCGGGAAGCGGCGGCAGAAGATCGTAGAAAACCTCGCATTCAAGATCTTGCTTAACTTTTTACTTTTCTTCCTCTTTTTCGTCTTTTTTTTTCTTTTAAACCGTCTTTTTTCTGTCTTTTTATCAGTGTAACCCCTGCAGTGTCATTTCCATGCCGGTCGTTCTGACTTCCTATCCACAGCTGCAGCCCGGTTTGCTCAGTCACAGCACCCATGCAAAGGAAGTCATCGAATCGTCGTGAGGCAGCCCACCAGAGGAGACGCAGACCCTTTGGGCGGTGCTTGTTCTGATTGAAAATGCGCAGGACACCACCTATTAAGCCCCTACTGACAACTAACTGCTCAGCTGCGGAGCCAGCGTGAATGAGGACATCCCCCCCAGCCCCCCCCCCGCCCCCCCCGCCCCCCCCCCCCCCCCCAACGATAAGATTTCCGCCCAACGATAATCCCCATGAATTCGCTGATATTGATGATCTCGATATGAACTGACCAACAGCATGAACATGGGGAGGAAATCGAAAGTAAGATCTCCACGAAAATATGCTTTAGGCGACACAGAATTTGAGACGTTTTGAAAATGCAAATTGATGAAGATGAGGATGACGAGATGGTGCTATGAAGCTCAATTCCGGTCAGAGACATGCATGAAAGGACTGTATTTTACCGGTCCTTTCATAATATTATATCCAGGCGTAAACCAGGTCCGACGGAAACAGACACCTGCGGTGTTGGCTGGAGAATCGGAACAACATTCTGAAAGGCGCATCAGTTAGTAGACAAAACGCGATAGTGCGGTTCAGGTCTACCCATTTGAACCCATGATAAACTCAATTCTGGTTAGGAGTCGAACGGAGCAGAAAATAAAAACCATAAATAAGTAGCTGATTGGAATCGAACCCACGCCCTCATAGCTGGCAATCCGCGAAGCTAACCACTGCACCACAGCGGCTGACTCATGTTTCTGTTCTTTGTCTGTCCAGGCTCTCACTGTACAGTGTAGACGAGTGCAGGGGGTTGATATTTCAGTATCCGACTCCCAGTGAGTGTTCTTCCCCTCCCGCTTCTGGACGTTTCAGGAGTGTCCAAGAATACCGAAACCTGGCCTCCTGTACCTTCCAGCAGTTGGCTGTACATCTTTCCCTCACGTTTGGACATCATTCTACGATGCCGCTTCTCAGTATCTAGTGACTTGTCTTCGCTGCCAGCGATACAAACGATTAGACCTCCCCCCCCCCCCCCCCCCCCCCCCCCCCCCCCCCCCGAAAAAAAAAAAAAAAAGTTTCAGTGCCGTAAAAGGCCGATGATATTCTGAGGAGAATGGGGTGTTTGGGAGCTGAACTCACTGCCTGTTTCTGTAGGTCAGCCTCTTCATCGATCTTCGGTTTGTAGACCATGATTTTCGATTCGTGGATACCTGGTGGTTGAAATTTAAAGATCGTCAGGGAGGGGGTAGTATGGGGAGATCAATCCCCGGGTCATAAAAAATGTGGGGCTCATCAGCGCCTTAGTCTAGAGCAGAACATCAATTTAAAAAAAAATCCGTTCTTTAGTTCTCACTTTCGAGGTAGCCAATATTAACCTGGGTATGCCCCGATTGTCCTGAACAGTTCAGATCTATGTATTCCCCCCTCTGTCTGGAATTTTGAAGGATTACCTTGTCTTCAGCCGCAACATCTGGCACTTAACGCTACCTACTTTAAGCTTCTTTCTGCTTCGTTGCTCGGGTCTCATTGTGTGGGGGGTTTTTTTTTTTCTGTGGCCTTTTTACGCTTTGCTTTTGTTCAGAACAACGTTCAACTGACATCTTTCTCAAACGCAGTTAGCGGTTCTGCGCTTGTATTTATTTATTTTTTAATTTTTTTTTTTTGCCAGGGGGATTAATGGTCATTATATCTTCGACATTGTCCGTGATGCTGGCCATTCTACAGGGTGAATTCGGGTCTTGCAAGCAAAGGCCCGCATAGGCTTTGTTCTTAGGTACTGGACTGTGTGATAGCAGACCCCCACAGAGCGTGCTTTAAAAGCAGAGGCCTATGTCTCTTTCCGTTCTGTCAGCTTTCTCAACCTCCCTTCATTGACGCATTCATCCATTCAATCGGACCGCTTGACTGATATGATGACAAGTAACATTATAATTGTTAAGGAACACAATCATACCCAAACCAACTGATTCGCGCTTTGACTTGCTACATTATCGACTAATGCCTACTCCAGGGATTAGCTTATTACAGCTTCGGCTCCTTCTGATTCTTCTCCCCGTCCCCATTGTTGTCCTTCTTCGTGTTCTTGTTCTCCTCCTCCTCTTCCTCCTCCTCCTCCTCCTCTTTCTCTCCTCCTCCTCCTCCTCCTCCTCCTCCTCCCTCCTCCTCTTCCTTCTTCTTCTTCTCCTTCTCTGTCTTGAAATTGCTTTAGTGCCATAAATGCTTGGACTTTCGAAGTTCTTTCGTACAGAAGTCAAATAAGTATCCTAATATTCATAACAATTACACCACCACCACCACGATGATGAGGATGATGACGATGACGATGATGATGACGGATGACGATAATGATGACGAGGATGAGGATGACAATGATAACAGTAAATATATTCATAACAGTAATAATGATACAATAATAATGACAATCGTCATCTTCTCATCCCATTTTTCAGTAAAGTGTCAATAAGGTGTCCATTATGCAATACTGTCGGTCTATAGTTGTTTGGTTTGGGTTTTTTGTTCATTCTCCTTACATCAGTTCCCGGGTGGACTGTTTTAACAAGGCCATTGGATCTTGTTCCATGGCCATACCAACCCAATCTTTCGTGACTGTTGTCGGCAGTGTGTGTGTGTGTGTGTGTGTGTGTGTGTGTGTGTGTGTGTGTGTGTGTGTGTGTGTGTTGTGTCTCTCTCTGTCTGTCTGTCTGTCTCCCTTTCTGTCTCTCTGTCTGTCTGTCTGTCCCTCTATCTGTGTCTCCCTTTCTCTCTCTTTCTCGCTCTCTCTCACTCTGTCTGTCTCTCTCTCTCTCTCTCTCTCTCTCTCTCTCTCTCTCTCTCTCTCTCTCTCTCTCTGGAACTACATGCATGTGTCCTTACGGATGAATAAGTAGTTGTGTACGTGCGAGCTCGTAAAAAATGCGTAAAAAAAGAACGGAGATATTGTTTCATAGGTAATAAAACTTAGCAGAAACAAACGCACAAAACAAACTTGCAAAAAACAACAACAAATGCGTCAAAATAAATAACAATATTAGTGACAACACCGTCATCATCATCATAGTCGTCATCATCATCCATCATCATCATCATCATCATCAGCGAAATCACCCCAACACCGGTAATGTATGAAATTAAACGCTTTTCTTTGTATGTGTATAAACGTACAAAGTGTGGTTGGGAAGGGATAGAGCATTGATAGTAAATCACTGGAAATGTTGTCGAGAAGTTTGACAATATTTTCTGTTCACTTAGGAATATCGGTTTTTACTGATGTGACAACCCTGACGTGTCCCCCTCCCCCGCCCCCCTCCCCCCCCCCCACACCACCCCTGCCTCTCCTCCCCCCTCCTCTCGCCACCCTCCTTGCGGTCAGCTGGGTAGTTAAAAAGAAACATCAACTGAAGATACCCCAAGAGTCAACAGTTCGTTTCACGTGAAATACTATCGCTGCAACATGATTTCACTAGCAACATGGCTTGCATACGACAGCGGTTCGACCCCTGAGGACAGTTGTCTTCAAGACAGGGACAAACAACTTTGCACACACTCTCTCTCTCTCTCTCTCTCTCTCTCTCTCTCCCTCCCCCCCCCCCCCCATTGGCCTCCCAAGCCTTTACCTCCTCCCACCCCTCCTTCCCTGTCCAGATCTCCTCTCTCTCCCTCGGCCGCCCTGCTCCCTCCCCCCTTCCCCCTCCCCAACCCTCCCCCCCCCCCCCCACAGCTCTACTCAGGACACGGGCTATTACAGTCGCTTGCTTTTGTCGCTCGCGGGAAGTGATTGTCATGCCGCTTTGGTAAACAAGGTCATCGGCTCTCAAGCCGACAAGCCAGCCTCTGGCTCTGACAACGGTGCACCCAGCCAGCATGGTATTAACCCGCTGCATGCAGCGTGTTGTGCGGTGGAGTGGAGTGGCAGACGGATGAGTGGAGATGGGGGGGGGGGGGGGGAGGGGAGGGACAGGGTGAGGTGAGGTGAAAGGCGCGGGAGGGGTGGGGTGGGGTGGGAGGGTAGGGGGTGAGGGATGAGGGGTTGACCGAGAGATGATGATTTGAGCTCCTGACAGTTTACCAATCGTCTTCAAGTTGACCAGACCGGGCGAATCGATCCCAACGTCGGAGAGCGTCCTTTTTGTTTAATGTAGAAGCGTTTTTCACCGGCAAAACCCTCCGTGAAGTAACGTGTAATCGAATTCTTTGCTGACGTAGAATGTGAACGGAGAGTAATAGGTGAACGAAGGTGAACGAAAACTTTGGGGAGGGCTAGGGGCGAGGTACGTGCTAGGGGGGTTAGCATGTGGAGTAGGATGTAAACGAATCATCTATTGGGGTATGGTGCGAACAAAACTTTCTTTTGAATGGCATTTTTCAGCAACTTTTTTCCTCTCCACACTTTCGTTTTGTTTTTATTTACTACCCTTCGCTGGCTGCTTTGGGGGTGCTGTTGGATTCTTTTTTGAACCCTTGGTGGTGAGAACACCACAGAATTACGGACTGTGGTGTGTCTCTATTTGACACCAAGAGCGCAGACACAATCAGCTGTGTCTCCCTGATGAGTCCGATCCAGCGGACGAAAGGCCTAGGAGCAGGCAATACAAATAGATCTGCCTTCGAAGGGGGGTACGATGGTTCCCTCAGTGAAGGGTTTCTCATATTATAATATATTCCCCTCATTTTCAATTTTTTATAATTCAAATCTTTGCCAAGTCATTACTCTAATGACAGAAGAATTGTTAGCCTGCGCTTGTTTTCTCCCACTACTTAATTGTTCAGCATCATTTGAATGGCATGTGAAGAAACTTTTTTTTTTTTTTTGGGGGGGGGGGGGGGAGCATGAGAACGAAATTTTTACTGGGCTAACATGTGAACGAAATCGTTGGGGTAGAACGTGAAGGAAGAAAAGAAGAGATACTCCCGAAAGTGCGAGTGGGACCCAGAGAAGTACTGTCCTCAACTGGCGAATCGGCCAGCTGGGAGCAATCCTGTACCACCCTTGGAGGCCTGCACTGTGTTCACATAGAGTGCAAGCACGCACTTGGCATTCCTTATGACGTCAGTGGACATGATTGCTCCCTGGCAGATGCAACTGCACAATGGCCACAGGACGTAACACGACAGAACCTCCACGGGAGCGTCTCCATGGGTGAACCATCCATACGTCTTGACTGCAGAGCCCACCGGCGAAAGACGCCACTCGCACTGTCAAGCAACTGCCATGTGCATCCGACAAGCTCACTCGTTGCTGTTCCGCTGTCAGGTGAAAACAGCACAACTCCAGACACGGCCAAGTTGTCGCCACATGAGGTCTTACGTGCCCTCTGAAGAGGAAGACGGTTGACAGTCTTTCCTGCCGTCAACAGGACTTCCCTGCAGTCAGTGGCCCACCGCCACAGGGCCTTTCCCGCAGTCGGGAGTCAAACATGTGGACGAAGCCTTTGTTGGGGTAAAATGAGACGGAAACTTGCATAGCGATAGCATGTGAACGAATCATTTATGAGGAGCAAACATGTGAACGAAACTTTCATTGGGGTAATACGTAAGCAAGCTATTTACTGGGGTTGCATTTGAACAATTTCTTTGGGGGGCTAACATGTGAACGCAGCCTTTACTAGGTGAAATGTGAACAAAACCTTCATGGGAGTAGCGTATGAATAAAATGTTCACTTCATAAGTAAGTAAGTAAGTTCATCCTTTATTGAAATATAGAACGTGGACGACTTCTTTACAGGGGTGACATGTGAACCAGTTCTTTATTCCGGTAGCATGTGAACGAATTCTTTTTCTTCAAGAAGATAACAAGTGAACAAATCCTTTATCAGGGCATCATGTGAATTGAGTCTTCACTGGGGTAGCATGTGAACAAATTTCTTACTGGGATAGTAAGTAAGCGAATCATTTTGGGGATGACATTAGAACGAATCCTTTTTAGGGTTACATAATAAACGAATCCTTTTGGGATTGACATATAAACGAAACCTTAATTCGAGTGGCATGTAAATGAATCCCTATTGGGACAACACGCAGACATTTTTCTTTTATAGGGGTTACATGTGAACGCATTTGTTGTGGCAACATGGCAAAAAAAATCTTGATCACGTTAATATGTGAATGAATCCTGTATCGGAGTAGCAAATAAGCAAATCTTTAGGGGTGGGGGTGAAGATGACATGTGAACGAATCTTTTCTTGGGGGTAACATGTGGACGAATCCCTTATCGGGGTGACACGTGAACAGTATTTATTTGGGTGAAATGTGAACGAATCGTCGTTTGTATGTCTACTCCTTGATCAAGAGAATATTTGTGGTAGTTGTTTCTACCGATGTGGGATACGCGCGAGCGTGTATTTGTGTGTGTGTGTGTGTGTGTGTGTGTGTGTGTGTGTGTGTGTGTGTGTGTGTGTATTATATATATATATATATATATATATATATATATATATATATATCTGTGTGTGTGTGGTGAGTGGCGGGTGATGGTGATGTGAGATTCGGTGAAGAATGTAAGCTGGGAGGGGGGATTTCTGATGAGTGTGTGTGTGGTGTGTGTGTGTGTGTGTGTGTGTGTGTGTGTGTGTGTGTGAGTGTGTGTGTGTGTCATTCAAATGAAAGTGAATGGAGATTTGAACATCAACATTAAGCGCCCCGAGCTTCGAGATGTGGCGCCTATATATTTTCATTGTTATAACCAATCTTACCCCTGCTAAAGAGGTCACGTGCTCACCTGCCTTTCCCTCTATGTTTGTTTGTTTGTGTGTCTGTCTGTCATCAAGTTTACTCGGCGGAAAGACAGAGCGCAGCGAACGGAAGAAACCTTTTTTTTTTTTTTTCAGTTGCAAATCAGAGAGAGGGTCCATTTTATTTTTCACTTTCTTTAACATCGCGAAATATGGCTTTTTTTTAACGTTTTGGTAAAATTCTGAAGAAATATATACGGATATCAATGAACACGAATACTGGGCTTATTGGATGTATTGCTGTCTACAAACCTGTAAGATTTGGTGCAAGTCTGGATTACAGAGAGAAACCAGCGATCAAAATAATGTTCATAAGATCGGAATTGAGGGTGGGCAAGGTTAGGTTAGGGGTTGTATAGAAATTCAGTCACTGCTCAGTCAAAACTTGAACAAGGAAGCTGAAACTGCCGCCGGACAATTGCTGAGACAATTAGGATTCAGGTAGGAGGTACAAACAGTTATGCTGTCTCTGTGCCAGTATAGCAGATATATTAAGACAGACATGCGATGGCTCTGGTAGCGGCTAATTGAAATTACGAGGACATTTTTTTTTTATCTTGGCTGAGGTCTGCATTCCCCTAATGTCTTTCCGGTTGTGATGATGATGATGACGACGACCACGTCGATGATGATGATGATAATATGGAGGAGGGGAATGCCGACGACGACGATGTCCGTTGCTGTTTGCAGCCATGTGTTCAGCTAGCAGAACCCCCTGCACACTGTTCACGTCGACAGCAGATGCGGTGAAGCGCTTATGGGCTAGCCCACACGCAAGAAGGCCTACTTGGTGAAGCTGACTCTGAAACTGAAACTACAGCCGACGTGAAACTGAACCTACAGCCGCTGCTGACAAAGTCAAAACGTTCAAGTGGCGGAAGTCAAAATGAAATAAGGCAGAGTGATGGCCCTTGAAGCCGAAACCATTAGCAAACTTTGCAGCCACCACTTTGGACGAAGGATGATTAATTCGATGAAAGCAAGCGATGCTCTTATCGTTACTCTCAAGCCCCTGCCAGGGGAGATTGAGTTGTCTGTACACAGGGGAGAGGAGCCGGCGGGAAGGGTATGGGAGGTGGATGGAGAGGGGGGGGGAGACATAGGGGGTATGGCAGGGGAAGGGGGGGGGTATAAAGGGTAGGAAGAGGGAGGGGGAAGGAGAGGGGTGGAAGGGGAGGGGATGCATGAAGGCTTGACTTCGGGGAGATGTCTTTGCAGAATAAGGGGACGGTAGATGGAGGTATGTATATATATATATATATATATATATATATGGGGGGAGGGGGGGGGGGTAGGTCATAATGCAGTTTCAGAGTTTGTAAGGTGGAGGAGACAGTATTAAGGGTTACGGGCGGACCATTGGTGTGTGACTCGGGTCATAACTCCCATGGAGCTCTCAGGCTAAAAAGGCCGAATGTAGACATGGAATGATTCCTAGAGAATTCGGAACGGATGAATACTTGCTTGTCGGTCAATAGTCTGTCTGTCTGTCTGTCTCCCTTTCTCCCAGCCCCTGCTCTCTCTCTCTCTCTCTCTCTCTCTCTCTCTCTCTCTCTCTCTCTCTCTCTCTCTCTCTCTCTCTCTCTCTCGTAGGCGTGGCCTGTTTCTCCCGTGTTACGTCGCGATTTGGGTCTCTATCAATGAACCCTCACCGCAAACATCAACAGAGTGACTAGCAGTCCAGGGTTGGTTTAGCGAACATGTAACCGGTCATGCCTTCAGCTCCGATTGATTCTAAAACCTGTTTGGGTCCACCTGGACTTCAGCTCACTGAGAAATCGTTAAAGCGGCACGTCCAGATAGGAAGATCGGTGACATGATAAACACTACATGCAAAGATACTATGGTGACGATTGCTGTTGCTGCCGCAGCCATGTGTTTAGCTAGCTGAGCCCCCCTGCACCGACGGACTGACAGATAGACAGACAGACAGGACAGAGACAAAGAATTTTTGATCACTGCATCACTCTGTAAACTCCATTTCAGACCGGGATATAAAGTGTACGCTTTTAGAGCCGAAAGAAAAGAATCCAACGTTTTAAAGGAGAGTTTTCAAAAGAAATCAGATTTAATGCATTATTTCTTGCTCCTTTATTTATTGAAACAAATTCAATTTTACAGAATAGAATTAAAAAAGGGGCGGGGGGGGGGGGGGGGGGGACGCTGAATCTGGTCATGCATGTTATTTGATTTTTTTTTTTTCATCTGAATGTTTACACAAAGGGAGATGAAAGGAACCGATCCAGATGAAATTGATTCTGATGTTGTTTTGTTTTGTTTTGATTTGAGGAACCAGGACACAGAACTTAACACAAAGCTAGGAAGAGTAAAGTAAGGTCCTGCCATGTTTAAAGTGTTCTTTCAGGGGGTGGGGGGTGGGGGTGGTGTTAAGTTTTATAAGTATTTTTTTAAATAGTTTTTACCTCTCCTGCACTTCTTAAGGCCAGCTTGCTAGGCCATTTAATGACAATTACAGTCTTTACGCCCTCACTTCCGCTGTTACAATGGTTAAAGCTTCTACTGCTATTGCGACTTCAAGGCCACATATCATCTAACTACTATACTACTACTACTACTACTACTACTACTACCACACAGCAACATTAAGAGCATTGCTTGTGATGGCAACAGCTGCAACACTGCTGCAAGTTCTTGCCTATAATTCTGGTGTTTGGCACATAAGGTGTTATGGCAAAAGGGTGTAATGGGAGCAAAATCTGCATGAAGTTGCTTTCCTCACGAGTAGATCGTATAACAGATGTGCATGTAGGCATGCTAACATATGTCACATTGGGTCAACAATATGCTTGTCACTCGGACAGGTATCCCGGGTTTGTCTGTAACAGTCACCAGCTTTGAGTACGGTGTTCATTTTCCTTTCAAACTCGTGGCATCGCTTATTGTTTATTAAAAAAAAAGTGTGTTTTTTCGTACAGAACCAACACAGTATTTCTTTTACACAGGCTGATGCACTTGGTCTGCTTTTATCCATGTTGCTCTTGTAAATATGACACTTGGCCCATAAGACAAAACAAAAAAAAAAAGAAAAAGCAAACAAACAAACAAACAAAAACTTCATCTGTGTTTGTTCTTTCACAGATCCAAATGAAAACCAGGTCTATATCAAAATAAAGATGTGTACAATTTTCGTATTTTGATTTCAATACAACAACGGGTTCATCTCATCCTCGGGCCTCATTTCATCCCTTCAGCAAGTTTCATTAAAACCGGTTCCGTCGTTTTGACAAAATCTTGCGAACAGAACAAAAAAAAAGACACAGAAGATTATATTAAATCCTTGGCGAAGATAATGTAACAAGTGTTTACGGACAGAACAAAAATGGGAAGACTCAAATCAGAGAGAGAAATGAGCTGTGCTAGCATGAATGTCTGGTGCATTGAATTCGTTTATTCATTTATTTACTTATTCTTTTACTTATGTATTCATTCATTATTATTTTGTGCCGACAATGGGCGGTTTAATATTCTGACAAAAGACTGTTATTGTTCTATCATTATAAAAAAAAAAAAGGAAAAAAAACATACAATATGAGAGCTAAATGATTACGACGAATTATTGAGAGAGAGAGAGGAGACAGACAGACAGACAGAGATGGTAGACATGTAAGAGGCCAGCTCTCCTGGTAGCCCGATTTACCGGAGCATCGTCGCCTCAGTGATGATCGCTAAACTGTCCGAGAAAATGACAAGACCAATAACTCTGTGTGTCCGGAGCAGCCGACAGTTTTCCCATCATGGCAGCTACAATTGCTGGGCAGCCCATACAGTGTCAGTGGTGTCGGGGACCTGGGGGTCAGAAGATGGACTGACTGTAAATTGGATTGCTTTTGGCATGCGCGAAAGAACAGTCTCTGATTGTACACTTTGGGTTAAGGCCATTCCGTATATGACAAGATTGGGCGACTGGGAATGATAAGGTGCCGTTTATCAAAATGGCTGTCCTCCTGGATTCTTGTGGATGATAACGTACGTCTTTACGATTTTTCACGATAGTTTGTGGATACTTCTGAGTTGTTAAAATTGTTTAAAACTTCGACGTTTGATTGTTACGGGCACGGATATTGCCTATAAATCTCCGTATGCGAAGAACTTTGCGCCGTAGTGTCTGAAAGTTTTAGTCGTGTAGTTTTATGATGTGAAGTTCTTAAACGAAAAACTCGACTGCATCTCAAAAAGAAATGGACCAAAAAGAAATAATAAGTCTTAAAAATGTCCTCAAACTTCGTGGATTATGTGGTTAAACCTCAGTTGATCGTTCGGTTGCAGAGACCCAGTCTGCCCATCCAGCACCAACTGGGTGCCAGATTCGGTTCAGCGAAGATTACGATGGCGGAAAGACACGCGCGGACCCTACCTTTGATAGTATTATGTCCCGGAAATGGTGGATCTTTAATATTTAATTACACTCACGGTCGTTAAGACATGAGAATGCAATTCAGCGTTTGAACTTCTTAGCCCTATACCTTCGTGACCCTATATGGTAATGACCAGAGTTTTGTAAGTCTGCCGATGAACTGAAGGACCGGTACCGAAAATGCCGGTCACCGACCTGGTCACAAGAGTTTAGTCTGGAACGAACGTACTGTCCCGAATGTGAAAAGGCTTAAAAAAATAATCTGTATTCAACGGTTTGCAAAAGAACTGAAGAATGTGAGCGTTCAGTAAACACGGTTGTTGGGAGGCTGCACACTACTTCATGCCAAGCAGGCCTTCCCATTCCACTGTCCACTTTTGAAGCAGGTTCATGGAGTCAGTCAGTATCATGGCTGGCTGAATTCTACGCTGGTCTGTGGATGAGAGCTATTGGAGTGATGTCACTGTGCGCGTCGTCTCCATTGTTAGACTTAGTGGTTAAACCGTATGCACCATTGTCTTCCTGGATAGTTCGGCCATCTTGCTCCACTGTGTATCCCCAGCCTGACTTAGTTCTATCACTAGGAAGTTTTGATCGTCTATTAAAAGTATATTATTCGGTAGATAGTTATCGAATGGTGACAGTTACTTCTCGGTATTCATGTTCAGTTGAAAAATTTGAAATGATCTTCCAGATCACACCAGGAATCCACCTTTTAATTAAGACTGTCACTACGGATCCACGGCACGGTTTTGTTTATGAGATCGTCATGTGGCTGGTTCCAATTTTTCTACCACGTTTTGTCATCGTTGGTATAGCAGTGTTGTGTGTGTGTGTGTGTGTGTGTGTGTGTGTGTGTGTGTGTGTGTGTGTGTGTGTGTGTGTGTGTTTTGGGGGGATAACGTTATTGCAACAAATCTTGTTATAATCTTGCTGAACGGTTATGGTGTTTGACATGGACTCCTCCAGTATTCAGTGGATTTGTCCTTGTGGCATGACACATTCCATGTTTGGACGAAGTTTTGTTCAAACGTGGTTCGGCAGTTTTTGTGCAATTCTGCCAAGATTCCGCGGCAAATTTAATGGTTTCCATCGATAATTCGTCAAAATTTGTTTGGCAATTTTCTTTTCTTGAAAAATGTTTGAAATCTGCTGTTCGATTTGGATCCATAGCAAAGTAAAGTGGATTCGTCCTGTGGACATGACACTCCCAACCTTGTGATCGAATGAGGGTCAAAATGGTTTGATAAATTCCGTGTGATCCTGCGGACAGGCAAACAAGCAAGCAAACAGACAGAGGTGAAAACACAGCTTCCTTGGGCAGACAGGGAATTATTCACGTGAGGAATGCACACTGCATTGAACTTTCCATTTCAATCGAACCTTTTGACAACGGATGAATGAATGAATGATTTATTAATGAGGTAAGTTTACAAAGCCCATTCTCATGGAGAAAGCACGGTGGGGATGGGACTGTTCATGAAACAGAAGTCAAAGAAGGTAATTATGGTAAGGTGAGGTAATGTTGCTTAAGAGCCCAGCCGACCGCAAATGGCCATATCAGGGCTGTCACCACGTTAAAAGCAACTCACAAGTAAAAAACAAACAAACAAACAAAAAAAAAACAAACACCATTTACACATCTCTTTAAAATACACCTAAAAACGCACCAGAAACTTCGTTAAAAAATCTTTCCTCCGTAAAAATCTGAGATCAGATGTAAAATGTTAATCTCTTTCAGAAATTCAAAGATCACGTCAGGTGGGACATCTCTGAACAATTTTTTTTTAATGGAATCTGCTGTAAAGTGCTCATGTCTCACATCGTGCAAGTCCCAGCACTCTAAAAGAACACGTCTCACTGTGAGTGGAACATGACATGGAATGCACCACAGAGTTTCTTCACCTTTTAAAAGATAAGACTGGGTGTTTAACGCGTGGCCTGTATGCAAATGCCACAAGACCGTTTCGTCTTTACAGCCACCTTGGGAACATGGTAAAAGCTCTTTCAGGTTTGGACGGATTTTGTACAATTTGTTATCCATCTGCGAGTTCCATTCCTCTTCCCAGAGGTTTTTTTTTTTTTACATAAACCTGTGTTTTGGGTTTCATATCAGTGTGAGGGATAGACAACCTGCTCAACACTTCCTTTGTGGCACTCTTGGCAAGTTGATCAACCACATCGTTGCCTCGAATGCCCACATGGCTGGAAACCCAAGTAAAAACTATATTGTATCCCTCTGATTTCAAAGAGGTGTACAGTTCGAGAAGTTTCAGCAAGTCAAAGAATAAATAAGCAATACATGACAGAAAAATCAATATCGCGATAAGGAAACCATTTCACAGAAAGAACCTTTATACAATACAAGAGACGAGAAGTTAAGAAAAAAAAATGGCGGCGCAGACGACACGGGCGACAACTCTGCGCAACAAGATGAGCCGACAGTTATCCACCCTTCCCATTTTACTGATCCAGCAGTGGGGATCGTGCTGGCTGGTGGGTAAATCCCACAGTAAATTTACAGTGACGTGAGTGGCTGGCGCAGGCTTGCTTGGTCAGTCAAGCGATGTTGATCCTGCTTCCCCCTCCCCCCCCCCCCCCCCCCCCCCGGCCTGAGAGAGACTATAGGGCACAGTTGGGCGGGCGGCGAGGTGCCTAACGACAGAAAAAAATATACACAACAAATTTGCCACCAGTTCATTGATCCATTCATTTAGGTATTCCTCTCTTAGCGCTTGGGATTATTTTATACACACACACACACACACACACACACACACACACACACACACACACACACACACACACACATTACTATTGTGCTGGAATTCTCATCTTTTTTTTCTTTTCTTTCTTTTTTTCTTCTTCTTTCTTTCTTTCTGCCTGTTTTTCTGTCTGTCTTTCTGCCTGTCTGTCTTCCTGTCTGTCTCTCTGTCTTTTAGTCTTTCTCTCTGTCTATCTAGCTATCTATCTTTCTTTCTTTCTTTCTTCCAGCCTGTCTTTCGTGCTTATTCTAATGTGCTTTCAATTCTGATTTATAAAAGTGTCACCGTCGCGTTGACATTCTCACACTCTGATCTAAAAAGGGCACACGAGAGAACGCAGACCTCCACAAAGGTCAGCTGGATCCTGGAAGATTATCATCTCCCAGGAGAAGTGTGTCTACGGACTGAGAGAGAGAGAGAGGAGAGAGAGAGGAGAGAGAGAGACAGACAGACAGACAGACAGACAGACAGACAGACGAGAGAGAGTTCTAATGTGCTTTTCTTTATAAATTTGATTTTGTACATACAAAACTCAACGTTTGTATCGTTAGAAATTTTCAACATTCTATTAAAATACTTGATAGATGGTTATCATCAATTCGTGAACGGCGACTTCACAGTGTTTAAATTCAAAGGAAAGGGGCGGCTTCCAAGGGCTTTCGAGAGGGGGGGGGGGGGGGGCACGATTGATCCCTGCTGTTTAGTTCGGCAGTTGAGGACAGTACTTTTGTGAGTGCCACTAGCACCTTCGGATTATCTTTTTCTTTCATATTCAAGGGGGAAAATCGGTAATATTATCCCTGAACGGATCCCGGATCTGCTGTTTGATGTGAATCCGTACCAAAAATTTAATGGGTTTTCCCCACCAGTCCACATTCCATCCGTTAATCATGTTTGATTCCAATCGGATTAGCAGTTTTTGCATAAGCTAGCTGACAAATAAACAGACAAACCAACCCGTGGAACCAGCCGCCGTGGCGAAGTGGTTATCGTCGTGGACTCCCTGCTGGGAGGTCGTGGGTTCGATTCCCGTCAGAGCCATGTGGGATTTTTCTGCCCTCAGCGGCTCCTATCTAGACTGGAGTTTGCTACGGGCTCAGCTGGGAAGACGGGGATCACACATTCGAGTTCCATCCACTAAATGGATGCGTCTCTGAGAGTGAATATGTCTCTGATGCTATGACCCTCATAGCGTCTACCGATTAACGTTTAGAGTCCCCATGAAAGATGCCTGCATCCGAAATACTTTGAAATACACTCACCACGCTTTGCTTTGTTCTGGCTCAGACTTTGGACTGACGGGACTGCCGACGTTATTCTTGAATTGAATACATGTACGTAAGCCTGTGTGTTACTGAAATAGATGGGGAAATGGTGGGAGAGAGAGAGAGAGAGAGAGAGAGAGAAGAGAGAAAAGGAGAAGAGGCGAGAGAGAGAACTCACAACAGCAACACACGCGTGCGCAGCATTCACTACGCAATAGACTCGCACACTGACTGAGAGACAACAGAAGACCCAACCACAAGCGCGCGCGCACCACACACACACACACACACACACACACACACACACACCACTCTCTCTCTCTCTCTTCTCTCTCTCTCTCTCTCTACACACACACACACACACACACACACACACACACACACACACGTGCGTGCACGCAGAGAGAGAGAGAGAGGGAGAGAGAGAGAGAAGTGCTGTCGGTATAATTTGTCAGTGACGGGCCGCTCGGTTAATGATTCACCAAACTGTCCATCCCGGCGACCAGCCCAATGCCTTGAACGCCAAGAGCAGCCGATGAGCGTCCATCACTGACGCCACATTTAGCCGGGCAGCCGACACAGCGTCCGTGGTAAGGGAACCTGGGGGATCAGACGATAAATTGACACTGACTTGATTGGTTTACACACCCTTTAGTCGGCAGTCGTGGAACGGTGATCGCTAGGCTTCCCGTCCACAAGCGACGGGGATGGAGACTAAACCCCTGCGGTATAAAACCCCTCTCGATATCGAACTGGAGGAGGGTGTCTCACGAGTTCAATGGTAAACCCATCAGTTATTATCATGAGGGAGTATATATTTGCACTACTGTAATGGTCGATCGTTTTTGTTTGCTCACAGAGAAGGATCCTGCTGCAAACTGGGTACCATCTCTGTACTGCGTTCCTGGTTTTCTCTTTAAGTGAGATTCACATTCCGTGTACGTGTTTGTTCTCTTCTCCACTATTGCGCATGATTTGTCTTTCTTCTGTCGTTTTTTTTTCTCCATTGTTCGCATAACTTACTTTGCAGAGGCCAAGAATGTGCCAGGAGTATCTGTCAATCTAACGGCGCATGTGTACACTCAGGAATTTCTTTGGAGCCAACAAATGCTTTTTTCTTCTTCTTCTTCTTTTTTTTGCAGTGTGCAGCTCCTTTATCCAGACCCAGTATTTCAGAACCACACGAAACTAAGATAAGATAATGTTGCTTATAGCCCAGCCGACCGCAAGGGGCCACATCAGGGCTGACACGAAACTATAGGCTGTAACTGTCCTTCAAACAATTTGCAGAATAATGCTGTTGGAATATATTCATTGTATTCAATTTTCTCAACATGTAAAGAACTGCACGTGTGGCTTTACTGACAAGATAATAAAGGTAGCATTATTATCTGGAGTAGTTGAAAAATGAATTCGTAAATACTTATTATAAGCATTGACAACGGGGCACCTTCTTTCCACATAAAGCCATTTTGGCCCATTGCTTAAGCAACTATCTTTTCTAATTACTTTGATATTACTTTTGTCCATGTAATTTTAAGCCTGAGAGATAATATTGCTTTATGCAAGATAGTAAGCTGCTTCTGAAAATCAACAAAAAGCATATACCATGTTTTTCCTTTTCAATACCAATAATTGCTAACCCATCAATGAATAAAACAATAAAACAGGATTATGGACATCACCTTGGTTTACACCTGCCGAACAATGAATGAACAGTCCGTTTTGCTCAACATTTTACTTTTTCCTCAACACACTTGAACATGCTTTTAATACAGCAAAAACGTTTCCTTGAAATGCCAGTATTTTAACTAATAAAGGCTCCAAGGCATTTCAGTTCAGAGAATCAACTGGGTTTTTTTTTCAGAATCAATAAAGGCAACATTCAGTTTTCAATTATAAACTGTTTTCAAGCACAGAACATAAGTGTAAATAAATGATCAGTAGTGGAATACCCTTTCTTACAACCTACTTGCTAATCCCATGTAAAGATTACACTCCTCAGCCCACGCCCGCAACCTGTTATTTATAATCGTACTATAATTTATAAGCTAACATTACAAAGAGTGATATTTCCGTAATTGTCTGGATAATTACTGTCTCTTTTCTTGTATAAGGCTAAGATGATTGACTCCATCCAGCCATAAGGATAGATGCTACATGGGAAAAGTTTTTTTAAGCACTCAACAAAAATGGAGCAATTTCTATAACAGAATATTTCAACATATCATTAATAATACCATCAGCGCTAGCAGCATTCTTTAACTTTAATTTCCTGATAACAAGGAATATTTCATCCGCAGAAATAGGCCTATTTAAACATTGATCATCATCTGTATTCAAATCTGCAAGTTAATCGTTTGCATAAAGATTATCTTTTTCCCAGCAAGTTTTTAAAGTATATAAACCACTGACCCATGGATATCTGATTATTTACAGGATCACGAATGCCAGACATAAGCTGACTGCATACTTACTTACTTAGGCCCATAGCTCAAGGGTGAGTATAGGCCATCGACAACATAACATGTTGTTAAACTATTTTTCCCCATTTAATAAGTGTTTATATTTTCATCTTGGATTACAACGCGTGAAGTGGTCATCATCCTGTAAAGAGCGACAGAATTTTCTTAACGCTTTCCCAAACTGTTTCTGCATCGACGCATTCCTCGTGGAACCAGTCCTGATTTTTCTTTTTTTTTTTTTTGTCTTCCTCAAACAGTCACTTTTTTCCAGACATTCAGCAACCTCCCTACATACAAACAAAACACACAGCTAGAGCACCTATACAGCCAAATTAAGCAAGTAGCATGATCCTGTTTTTCAGTAATGTTCTCTTGTTTTCCATGATAGATGTCCAATCATTTTTATTGCATCACATACGCACCGAAAGGGGTGGACCGTCGACAAATGGGAGCAAAGAAACTCTACATAAAAGAATAATGTGACTCCCCACCATTCAAAGTAAACGAAGGCCACATATTAGATTGATGCCAATCTGAGCCTCTGTACAAAAATCTCATTCAGACAATGAAAGACAAAAAAGAAGTGCTGACAGAAATTTCCGGACTGTACTACATTCTTTTCTTTTCAGGATCTTCATAATGATGATGATGATGATGACAATCATGATGATGTTCAATATCATTATCAGCAGCAGCAATTCCAGCAACAGCATTAGCAGCAGCATTATCGGTAACAGCAGCAGTATTCTTTCAAATATGGTAATATAAAACATAGATTTTTTTTCCTCCATAGCTAAGTCCGGAGACAATGCAACAGGTAGGTCAAAAAACAGCGGGGCACATCATCATCTGGTGAAAATTATAGAACGACAGAGGTAGTTTGCGCTTGACAAGGCAGCTTGGTTCTGAAGACTCTTGTAGAATACAAGTCCAGCTTCACTCTCATCAGGCTCCGCCCTCTTCCCTGTCCTTGTCTGCAATGGCGAATTAGCTCCCAACCCCCCCCCCCCCCTCCCCCCGCGTCCCCACCCTCACACCATCTTCCCCCCTCCTAAAAACAGCCACACCAACATATCCAGACGGCGTCCGCCATGTCAGAGCTGCAGGATATGGGGACAGAAAATCAGGCTTTCCCGTCCCATGGACACGGCCCTACAGTCTACAGGTTCTTGTCCATGTCCTAGGCGCGGCATCTGACGACCTCAGACCTGGTAACAGCGTGGGATGATGTGCTCCATAGCCCCACACCCACCTGGGATGAAATTCTGATCGACCATGTCACACATTGACTCGGTTTGAAATAATCAGTAAACAAGTTGGGTATTTTTTGCTCCCATAAGAAAACCTAACACAGTAACTTTTATTCAAGACTGGCACAGCCTTTTAAACTTGAATAAAGTCAGACAAATACATGGACGAACAATCTAGTTTAAAAGGCTGTGCTAGTCTTGAATAAAAGTTACTCTGTGTTAGGTTTTCTTATGGGAGCAAAAAATACCCCACTTGTTTACTGTTTATCGTTTACTGTTCCCTGCCTCATTTCATTTCCGATTTCGGTTTGAAATGTTGCCTGCTCAAGACACCCTCTTGCCTCTGTGTAGTAGTACTTCAGTTTTACGTCTTTTCACATATGTGATATTAGAGAGAGAGAGAGAGAGAGAGGCATAAATGTCTGTGACTATGTAAGTATATGCATAATGTGGATTTCTAACCCGTCTGGTGCCGGTTCAGATAACACTACAAAAATACATTTCTTGGTGTGGCTGATAAAAACACTCATTTAATTAATTATGAACATGTAAACAGCATTCCTCATTTACAAGTGAAAAATATGTACCAATACAGAGATTTCATTTCAATATTTTATAAATTAAAACTTGATGCCTTAAAAACTAAATATACAAACGAAGCAAAATGTATTTGTGGAGAACGAAGAATAACCAGCAAGCATTTGTTGTTTGACTGTTTACCTCTTCAAGCTCATTTGCCTCTGTGTGTGTGTGTGTGTGTGTGTGTGTGTGTGTGTGTGTGTGTGTGTGTGTGTGTGTGATGAGAGAGAGGGGGGGGGAGAGAGAGAGCGCAAGGTCTATTTCGGCAGCTTTAAAGCGAATGCACTCAATATGATTAAAGCGAAAGGAAGGGATGTTTCTGTAGAGTCTGTTTGGTTGATTGCTTCCTTTCTCACCGACTAATACGAACAAAACTCTCAAAAGGCAAAAAACAAAAATGCGTCATGATAACTGCTTCCTTCTTCAGAAATGATGGAATTGATGAATTCTGAAGACTGGTGGCGGTGTTCTTTTCCCATGTAATTTGCAAAATTATGTTACTGTATTTCTATGAAGACTTTGATCCAAGATGCTCCTACCGACGTGGTTTTTAACTTTTATTTTCTCCAGAGGAAATAAGTAGTTCCATTTTTTTTTTACTCCCAGTTCTTATAGAACAGGAGTACTTTAGAATGGGAACGAAGAAATGCGTGTGTGTGTGTGTGTGTGTGTGTGTGTTGTTCCACTCGCTCCAGACAAAACTACTGGGCCGATCTTTCTGAAAATTTGTAGGTGTGTTCAGTATAGGTCACGGGTGATGCCCGATGTTTTAGTTTACCGCTTAAGCCGTTACCAACGGCTGTAACGGCCTGTAACGGTTTTTCTCCTTTATGGAATATCTCAGAAAGTACTTAGCCGATCTTTGTGAAAATTAGCAAGTATGTTCATTGTGGGTCACGGATGATGCCCGATGTTTTAGTTTACCCCGTTATAGACGTTACTAACGGCTGTAACGGCCTATAACGGTTTTTCTTCTTTATGGAATATCACAGTAAGTACTAGGCCGATCTCTCTGAAAATTTGTAGGTATGTTCATTATGGGTTACGAATAATGCCCGATGTTTTAGTTTACCGTTATAGCCGTTACTAACGGCTGTAACGGCCTGTAACGGTTTTTCTTCTTCATGGAATATCTCAGAAAGTACTTGGCCGATCTTTCTGAAAATTAGCATGTATGTTTATCGGCGACGGATGATGCCCGATGTTTTAGGTTACCGTTATAGCCGTTACAAACGGCCGTAACGGCCTGTAACTGTTTTTCTTCTTTATGGAATATCTCAGAAAGTACTTGGCCGATCTTTCTGAAAATTTGTAGGTATGTTCATTATGGGCGATGGATGATGCCCGACGTTTTAGTTTACCGTTGTAACCGTTACTAACGGCTGTAACAGCCCATACTCTTTTTTCTTTTTTATGGAATATCTCAGAAAGTACTTGGCCGATCTTTCTGAAAATTTGTAGATATGTTCATTATAGGTCATGGATCATGCCCGACGTTTTAGTTTACCGTTATGGCTGTTACTAACGGCTATAACGACACATAACGGTTTTTCTTTTTTTATGGAATATCTCAGCAAGTACGTGGCCGATCTTTCTGAAAATTTGTAGGTAAGTTCATTATGGGTCATGGATGATGCCCGATGTTCAAGTTTACCGTTATAGCCGTTACTAATGGCCCATAATGGTTTTCTTCTTGATGGAAAATCTCAGAAAGTTCTTGGTCGATCTTTCTGAAAATTTGTAAGTATGTTCACTATTGATCACAGATGGTGGCCGATGTTTACCAGAATAGCCATTACTAACGGTTACACCAGCCCAAGACGGTTTTTCCTCTTTATGGAATATATCACGCGTATTCAGGATAAACTGGGAGTACGTTTATATGCTTTGCATCTTGTTTAATTTGAGTTTGACGCGGTTAAAGATATATTCGGTTTTAGATTGGTCTTTTTAAGTTGAAAACGTGTCTTGGCCCAGTATAAGGATTTCAGGACTTGCGTGTACTGCTGGTTTAACTCCATAGCAACCCTGAAACAGCATTCTGTAATCGAGTGAGCTCTGAGCATTATGACCTGACATGCAGTTAGTATTCGCGTGTAAGTGTGTGAGTGTGGTGTGTGTGTGTGTGTGTGTGTGTGTGTGTGTGTGTGTATGTGTGTGTGGCGTGGGCGCGCGTGTGTGTACTCTCTCCATATCCTCTCAATGAATATAATACCCTCACCCCACCCCCACCCCCCAACGTAACTTAAACTACCGCCTCAGCCATCTCCATGCACAGCTATACCTACATTCGCCCCATCTATCTATTCATCTATCTGTCTATTTATACATCTATCTATCTATCTATCTACCTGTCTGTCTAATTACCTGTCTATCTATCTACCTCTGTCTGTCTAATTACCTATCTATCTACCTCTCTCTCTCTTTCTCTCTCTCTCTCTCTCTCTCTCTCTCTCTCTCTCTGTCTCTTTATCTCTGTCACTCTCTCTCTCTCTCTCTCTCTCTCTCTATCTATCTATCATTATCCATCTACCTATCTATCCATCTAATTATCCACCTATCTATCCATCCACTTACCTATCTATCTACCTATCTGTATATACCTGTCTATGTGTCCATTTATCTGTCTGTCTCTCTATCTATCTATCTGTCTATCTACCTATCTGTCTATCTATCTATCTAGTATCTATCCATCTTTCAGTCATATCTAATCCTTTGACTGGCTCCAGAGTTTGGAGTCAGACATTTTATCAGCGCATAGCTGCCTTTGACAAGGTCAGCAGTGTCTGGCCACTACATAGCTGCCTTTGACAAGGTCAGTAGTGTCTGGCCACTACATAGCTGCCTTTGACAAGGTCAGTAGTGTCTGGCCACTGCATGGCTGCCTTTGACAAGGTCAGCAGTGTCTGGCCACTACATAGCTGCCTTTGACAAGGTGAATAGTATCTGGCCACTGCATAGCTGCCTTTGACAAGGTCAGTGGTGTCTGGCCACTGCATAGCTGCCTTTGACAAGGTCAGTGGTGTCTGGCCACTGCATAGCTGCCTTTGACAAGGTCAGCAGTGTCTGGCCACTGCATAGCTGCCTTTGACAAGGTCAGCAGTGTTTGGCCACTGCATAGCTGCCTTTGACAAGGTGAATAGTATCTGGCCACTGCATAGCTGCCTTTGACAAGGTCAGTAGTGTCTGGCCACTGCATAGCTGCCTTTGACAAGGTCAGTGGTGTCTGGCCACTGCATAGCTGCCTTTGACAAGGTCAGCAGTGTCTGGCCACTGCATAGCTGCCTTTGACAAGGTGAATAGTATCTGGCCACTGCATAGCTGCCTTTGACAAGGTGAATAGTATCTGGCCACTGCATAGCTGCCTTTGACAAAGTCACTAGTGTCTGGCCACTGCATAGCTGCCTTTGACAAGGTCAGCAGTGTCTGGCCACTGCATAGCTGCCTTTGACAAGGTGAATAGTATCTGGCCACTGCATAGCTGCCTTTGACAAGGTCAGCAGTGTCTGGCCACTGCATAGCTGCCTTTGACAAGGTGAATAGTATCTGGCCACTGCATAGCTGCCTTTGACAAGGTCAGCAGTGTCTGGCCACTGCATAGCTGCCTTTGACAAGGTGAATAGTATCTGGCCACTGCATAGCTGCCTTTGACAAGGTCAGTAGTGTCTGGCCACTGCATAGCTGCCTTTGACAAGGTGAATAGTATCTGGCCACTGCATAGCTGCCTTTGACAAGGTCAGCAGTGTCTGGCCACTGCATAGCTGCCTTTGACAAGGTCAGTAGTGTCTGGCCACTGCATAGCTGCCTTTGACAAGGTCAGTGGTGTCTGGCCACTGCATAGCTGCCTTTGACAAGGTCAGCAGTGTCTGGCCACTGCATAGCTGCCTTTGACAAGGCCAGTAGTGTCTGGCCACTGCATAGCTGCCTTTGACAAGGTCAGCAGTGTCTGGCCACTGCATAGCTGCCTTTGACAAGGTCAGTAATGTCTGGCCACTGCATAGCTGCCTTTGACAAGGTCAGTAGTGTCTGGCCACTGCATAGCTGCCTTTGACAAGGTCAGTAGTGTCTGGCCACTGCATAGCTGCCTTTGACAAGGTCAGTGGTGTCTGGCCACTGCATAGCTGCCTTTGACAAGGTCAGCAGTGTCTGGCCACTGCATAGCTGCCTTTGACAAGGTGAATAGTATCTGGCCACTGCATAGCTGCCTTTGACAAGGTGAATAGTATCTGGCCACTGCATAGCTGCCTTTGACAAGGTGAATAGTACCTGGCCACTGCATAGCTGCCTTTGACAAGGTCAGCAGTGTTTGGCCACTGCATAGCTGCCTTTGACAAGGTGAATAGTATCTGGCCACTGCATAGCTGCCTTTGACAAGGCCAGTAGTGTCTGGCCACCGCATAGCTGCCTTTGACAAGGTGAATAGTATCTGGCCACTGCATAGCTGCCTTTGACAAGGTCAGTAGTGTCTGGCCACTGCATAGCTGCCTTTGACAAGGTCAGTGGTGTCTGGCCACTGCATAGCTGCCTTTGACAAGGTCAGTGGTGTCTGGCCACTGCATAGCTGCCTTTGACAAGGTCAGTGGTGTCTGGCCACTGCATAGCTGCCTTTGACAAGGTCAGTGGTGTCTGGCCACTGCATAGCTGCCTTTGACAAGGCCGGTAGTGTCTGGCCACTGCATAGCTGCCTTTGACAAGGTGAATAGTATCTGGCCACTGCATAGCTGCCTTTGACAAGGTCAGTAGTGTCTGGCCACTGCATAGCTGCCTTTGACAAGGTGAATAGTATCTGGCCACTGCATAGCTGCCTTTGACAAGGCCAGTAGTGTCTGGCCACTGCATAGCTGCCTTCGACAAGGCCAGTAGTGTCTGGCCACTGCATAGCTGCCTTTGACAAGGTGAATAGTATCTGGCCACTGCATAGCTGCCTTTGACAAGGCCAGTAGTGTCTGGCCACTGCATAGCTGCCTTTGACAATGTCAGTAGTGTCTGGCCACTGCATAGCTGCCTTTGACAAGGTCAGTAGTGTCTGGCCACTGCATAGCTGCCTTTGACAAGGCCAGTAGTGTCTGGCCACTGCATAGCTGCCTTTGACAAGGCCAGTAGTGTCTGGCCACTGCATAGCTGCCTTTGACAAGGTCAGCAGTGTCTGGCCACTGCATAGCTGCCTTTGACAAGGTCAGTGGTGTCTGGCCACTGCATAGCTGCCTTTGACAAGGTCAGTAGTGTCTGGCCACTGCATAGCTGCCTTTGACAAGGTGAATAGTATCTGGCCACTGCATAGCTGCCTTTGACAAGGTCAGTAGTGTCTGGCCACTGCATAGCTGCCTTTGACAAGGTGAATAGTATCTGGCCACTGCATAGCTGCCTTTGACAAGGTCAGTAGTGTCTGGCCACTGCATAGCTGCCTTTGACAAGGTCCGTAGTGTCTGGCCACTGCATAGCTGCCTTTGACAAGGTCCGTAGTGTCTGGCCACTGCATAGCTGCCTTTGACAATGTCAGTAGTGTCTGGCCACTGCATGGCTGCCTTTGACAAGGTGAATAGTATCTGGCCACTGCATAGCTGCCTTTGACAAGGTCAGTAGTGTCTGGCCACTGCCACTCAACACTAGTCAGAGGGTGGGACTGAGGTGGAATTATTGGGCTTTTCTTTCCGAACAGAAGAGGAGTTGTTGGGCGTTACTTTCTGAACTGAAGTGGAGTTATTAGGCTTTACTTTCTGAACAGAAGTGGAATTATTGGACTTTTCTTTCTGAACAGAAGTGGAATTATTGGGCTTTTCTTTCTGCACAGAAGTGGAATTATTGGGCTTTTCTTTCTGCACAGAAGTGGAGTTACTGGGCTTTTCTTTCTGAACAGAAGTGGAATAATTGGGTTTTTCTTTCTGAACAGAAGTGGAATTATTGGACTTTTCTTTCTGAACAGAAGTGGAATTATTGGACTTTTCTTTCTGAACAGAAGTGGAATTATTGGGCTTTTCTTTCTGCACAGAAGTGGAGTTACTGGGCTTTTCTTTCTGAACAGAAGTGGAATAATTGGGTTTTTCTTTCTGAACAGAAGTGGAATTATTGGGCTTTTCTTTCTGAACAGAAGTGGAATTATTGGGCTTTTCTTTCTGAACAGAAGTGGAATTATTGGGCTTAACATCGTGTGTAAAGTCTGACATTTGCAGCGTGCATATGTGTGATAATTGCAAATTTGGGGAGAGCACACCTTGTCGCTGCCAGTCTTAAATGCCTTGCAGCTGTGCTTAGTATCGGTAAAATGGTAGACAGCCGCCCCCCCCCCCCCCCCCCGCCATCCCCACCCAGCCCCCACCCTCCCACCCCTTCACCACGCTTCCACCGCTACCCACATGCCCCCCATTCCGTCTGCTTGCGGTCATATCACAGGAGATTGGTGTCCACCTTTAAACCTGATTTACTGAATCAACCAGCTTTCCAACAGGACCGTTTTGTTTGGCTTTCTGGCTTGCTTGGGCCCAGCTTTCCTGGTCAGTGGCAGGGAGAGGGAAACACAGCAGCGTCCCACACAATGGCATCGATTTACACCGTGTGTGTGTGTGTGTGTGTGTGTGTGTGTGTGTGTGTGTGTGTGTGTTTGTGTGCATGTGTGTGTGTGTGTGTGCGCGCGCGCTCCCTGGCTAATCCAGCGTAAACGGCGACGGCGCTGCTGGGGGTCATGCAATACGATTCCAGCCTCGATATGTTTATGGGCTGGCACAATTCTCCCGACTTTTACTGGCAGCTCTCTTCCATTGAGGCGCTGTTTCCTGTTGAGCGCAATTACAGGGTGCAGTGAATACGCATGCAAGCACGCACGCATGCACACGCGCACGCACGCACGCACGTACGCTCACACGCACGCACGCACGCACACACGCACGCATGCACACACACACATACACACGCGCGCGCGCGCATACGCGGACATAACACACACACACACACACTTGCGCGCGCATACACACACACACACACACACACACACACACACACACACACACACACACACACACACACACACACAACATATGCATACACGTTTACCATGAGAGACAGAGAGAGAGAGAGAACTCTGAACTCTGAAATGTTTAATTGTAAGGCCACCGACCTGTATACAATGGGTATACGTTTGCTGAGAATAAAATGAAAATGGGTACGAGTCATCAGCGAAAGAGAGTGATTTCTTTCCAGAAACACATAAGCAAGCAATTACAAGGGGAAATAATTCAAGGAAACAAAGCAAGATAAACAAAAATATTTTCACTTGCGTTTGAAACCAATCACAACACATATACATATATCTAGTTTCCGTTCACAAGTTCATGTCTAGTCTTCAGTGCATAAAAGATATACATTGCCAAATTTCTAACGATCATCATGTTTTCAGATTGCATCAAATAAGGTAAAGAATCGCCATTTGGATAGGAATAGAATCTTGATAAATATTTTTTTCTCGCAAACATGAGTAGGCCTACTTTAGACGTTCAAACAAGAAATGAAGTTCGTTTTCAATTTTATTGCAAAATGGACAGTGTTTTGGTTGTTCGTCATATCTGTTATTAATCTTTAAATCGCATAATCCCAACGAAGTCTCGAAAGAGCATACCGAAATTTACTAATTGTGATAACTGACAAATATCTTTCTGTGTGGAATGTAGATTTGAATGATCTGTATGTTGAAAAACGGTCGCTCTGAGAAATTTTAGCTTTCCAATCTTGCATATAGCAATCCAACATTCGTTGTTTTAGTTCCTTCAAGAACATCACTTCATTTCCAACCCCTCCATTTATCCAAATCTATGAAAAAACAAAAATATCAAAACATCTTTTAATATGATATGACCAGTTATGATGATTGAAATGACCACGGGTAAACTCCGGAATCTTATTCAGAATCATCAAGTGGGCCTGCTTTGGAAATCTGTCAGTTGCCATATGTTGGAGTTTAAACCAGTATTTAATGGATTTCATAGTACTTTCAATACACAAAGGATATCGACCGGTTTCACCAGAGAGAGAGAGACAGAGACAGAGAGAGAGAGGGATTTAATATACAAGATTTATGTTTTCCAGAATGACCCCATAGTACCCAATCTTTATGAAGGAAACAAAACGAGAGAGAGAGAGAGAGAGAGAGAGAGAGAGAGAGATTCAAATTGATATATTTCAAGATTCAGTATACAAGACTGATTTCTTCAAAAATGACCCCACGCGGTAGTCTGCAAGGAGGAAACTAAACGAGAGAGAGAGAGAGAGAGGGGGGGGAGAGAGACAGGGGGAGGGAGGGAGAGAGATGGGAAAGGAGTGAAGGGTGGAGAGAGAGAGAGAGAGAGAGAGATCACAGGATAGATTTTTAAAAATCTATAAACAAACGTCATGCTGTCGACAGCAGCAGAAGGTACCGAGCAGACCGATTCTGTTTGTTTTATTCTTTTTATTTACTTATTCTTATTTCATTTATTTATTTATTTTTGTTGGAACACAACTAGGTGACTCTTGTGATTGTTGAGACTTGGATCCTTTAACAAAGTGCTGTCAAGACCTAACTGTAAAGATATACATTCTTAGAAACGTAACGATCCTTCCTCTCCGCCCCCCTCCCCCCCTCCACACACACACGCACACGCACCCTTCACGCCCTTCATCTGCCTCCTCCACACACGGACGAACAATCAAACTCTGTGCAACAGTTCACGCCGAAATCCCCATCAGCTGATATTTGTTACGTGTCATGATTTCTGATAAAATCGCGTTGTTTAATGGACAACACGTTTATCGACCAGCAGCGGGGGAACGTTCAATGGACGGTGTTAAGTTCCTGGTACAAAAACAGCTGGAGATGCTCGAATGATGCATGACCTGTACATGTATTTAATGAACTGCTGCGATGATACAACTTGAAAATGTAACAATGAGTTAGTCTGCCCTGTTCTGGCGAGAAATGTAGCAATCGTAACATTTTTTTTTTGTGTGTGTGTCTTACATTTTTTGTTTTTCATTATCATATGATGCGCAGAAATTGGAATGGTTGCTACATTTTCGGCCGGCACTTTTGAACAGTATAACAATTGTTATAGTTTTCATCAAAAGAGCTGCTTTTTGTGTTCAAGAGATCGATAACTACCAACCTGATAGAACAATGATGCGTAAATGTTTCGCTGTCAATGGGTAAAAAATTACTGTATTTCCATCCATTTGAATTCTTCAGCAGCTCTTGAATGTACAGTTAACAGATTCCATTAACATCGTGCTGTCCATTTTCGTAACAGAAGCCTTGTCGCCGGACGCCGTAGGTTGCTAGGTCCTTTTGGGTGATAATCCCTGATTAATCACTCATTCCCCCCTCCCCCTAGCCCTCAACCCCATCTTAGACTTTTCAGACTAAAATTGTTTTGTCAAAGCGGCTGTCCATGCAGGACTCGTGTTTCTCTTAGTTCCATTTGATTTCTGAAACTATCGACAAAGAAGAATCCTTCAGCAACGTTCTTGGCAAAATGTCACAGTTGGTGATGTTTTGTTGTGTTTCATGCACAAGAAGTGCAACAGCTGATGATTTTTTTTAATAGTTTGCGTACAAAGAAAACGATGATAATGTTATATTGCACATACTCAACCAAAATGGTGACATTGTCGAAAGTTTCGTTCAAGCTGCTACACTGATACATTCTGTGTTCTACCACTGCAGTGCCAGATGACTCTGTGTCTTCCTTCTTGGCTGTTTTCCCACTCCTATGATGCTGGGTACTTGCTGTGGACAACTGCAAGAGATCTCAGATATGCGGAGAGAGAGGGGGGGGGAGAGAGAGAGAGAGAGAGAGAGAGAGAGTTAAAAACTTAAGAAGAAAACTTGAATTTTTTTTTTTGGCATCGGTATCATCCTGTCAATTTAATCGTATTTACATTCAGTTCAATAACATCTGGTATTTCCGTGTAGATCCGAGAGATTTTTTTCTTTCTTTTTCAAATCTCTTTATTGACAAGACGCTAAGTAGGCCTACCGATTCATGTGAGTTGCAACTTCTGAATGATATGGATATGTCACTTGAACAGAATTCAGCTTTTTTTTTTTCTTCTTCACATCTTTCTAAAGCTCATAGAATACGAAGTCCGTGGAACTTTTTATTGACCAGTCCATCTTCCTCCACACTTATCTCTTCTGACGCCTTCGTTGGCTAGTACTTTCTCCCTAGGTAAAAGTTTTAAGCACGTGGCCGTTTTTAATCCCACTATTGAACTAATCAAATGACATTTTCAGGAATGATGTCCAAACATACGCATGGTGTGTGTGTGTGTGTGTGTGTGTGTGTGTGTGTGTGTGTGTGTGTGGCGCGTGTGTGTGTGTGTGTGTGTGTATGCGTGCGTGTGTGTATGTGTGCGTGCGTGTGTGTGCGTGTGTGTGTGTGCGTGTGCGTGCGTGTGTGTGTGTGTGTGCGTGTGTGTGTGTGTGTGTGTGTGTGTGTGTGTGTGCGTGCGGGCGTGTGTGTGTGTGTGTTTGTGTGTGTGTATGCGTGCGTGCATGTTAACGTGTGTGCGTGTGCCTGCGTGTGTTCGTGCGTGTGAGTGCGTGCGCGCGCGCACGCATCCGCGCTGTGTCTCTTTTGTAATTCGTTTGTTCCTTCATTCGGCGGCAGAGTAATGCTATTTTGGCTTATAGAAAAAAAAAAGATACCCCGGTTTTTCATTCTTTTTCTCTGCCCTCTCTGAGTTCCTCCTCTGGCATTGCTCCCATCCAGCCCAGCTAGATCTGGCACCCCAGACAGAGCCATGCCAAGGTCCATGCCACCACAGGCACAGAGTCTGTATTTCACTGCAAACTATCAACAACAGGTCGCCATGAGCCCACCCAGTAAAGGAGACACTTCCCTGCCGCTGAGACAGGTGACGGCTTCGCGAGGGCGACGATTGTGTGACTCCAGGCGTTTGATTTGTATCCGTAACACCGTGTGTAAGTCTGATCTGAGCAAAGTGACATTCTCTGTTTGGGGGCGAAATCGGAAGCTTTTTTTCTGTTTTATGCAAAGATAGCTCAATCCGTGCCTTATCTGTTACTTACAGGATAGTAGGAACATACCCCGAATCAAATCAAGAATAACTGTGAAAATCCCGGTTTTTGTGTGTCAGACATTCTGATGTAATCTGTCTCATCCAGGATAATGTCAACAGACGATTAAGATCACAATCAACCAAAGAGTATGCGTTCTGTCCTCCTTCGAATGGTGACCTTTGACATTAGAGCAATAACTATGGTGGGCACCGAAACATATCTAAGGAAAACAATCTTCAGCACGACAAATATCCTAGAACCTCTCTTTTCTCAAAACGATCACTGTCCTCTGCACCAACTTCAAAGCAGTATTTCTCAACCACACTCTTCACGCATCCATGGCGCGCAGTTATATCATTAAAGACAGTATCATGACAGAGAGAGAGAGAGTAAAGGGAGAAAAAAGGGCAGAGGATAGCGAGGGTAAGGTATGGGTGGAATGCGGAGAGAGATCGTGAAGTGTTGGCATAAAGGGGAGGAGGAGGAAGGCACAGGAGGAGGTCGGACAAGGAAAAAAGAGAAGAGAATCTGGAAGGAAAGAAAGAAGAGAGGAAGAAAAAAAAAACATATTGTACATATTTCAGTCTTCCGTTCATCTGACCAGGATATTTCAAGGTTGTATTTCGCAGATTGGAAACGTAAACGTTTTCCAAAACGTATACATCTTCAGAAACAACAGTTTTGAGTTACGGCTGCTTTGTGGCAAGTGTAATATTTCAGTTACAACAACTAAACGCCTCGGATAGGGGCTGGGGCTGGTTCAGTCCCTTCCATAGTGATCATCATTCTGACAAGGTGTAACCCTATCCGCCAGTCCCAGCATCTGACCTAGATGCAACAGCAGCCAGAGGATATTTTCCTTTCCTTGGAACCACAGAAATGATGGAAAATCTTTTTTCCTCTCTCGCGGGATAAAGTGTACGGGCCGATTGCTGGGGAAAACATTCGACGGAGACACACTCCAGAACAAGCTTGTGCTGTGCTAATCCTGAAGAAACAGCCAGTGATGTCTGTGATCACGCCATGCCAACATCCATCTTTCATAACCAGCATGGCCAGATCACAATACACTGGCATTGTTGGCACCTCCCCTCTCTGCTGCCGTGACGTCTGTTCCCTGTGGGGGAGAAGTGCTAACTTGAGATGCATTACTTCCTCTCACACACACGCACACGCACACACACACACACACACACACGCACGCACGCACGCACGCACGCACGCACGCACACACACGCACGCACTCACGCATGCGCACGCACACACACATACACACACACACACACACACGCGCGCGCGCGCTACCACGCGCGCACGCACAGGCGCACACACACACACACACACACACACACGCACGCATGCACATGCACGCACATACACACGCACACAAACGCATGCACGCACACAACATACACACACTTACATACACGCACACACGCGCGTACGCACATGCACGCACGCACCTCCCCTCCCTACCCCCCGCCCCCCCCCCCCCCCCCCCTCCACACACACACAAATACGCGCGCGCACTAAAGAAAGCTGTATGTAAAGGGAGAAAGAGGTGAAGAGGATATTAAAGATGACACGGGGAGAGGGACTGGGAAGTGTTGACTTGAATGAGGATGAGGAAGGCACAGCGAGAGGTCAGTCAAAGGAAAGACGAGAAAGGGAGGAGAGAGGGAAAGAAAGAAAGAAAAAAAAGAATATAAAACAGAGTTGAATAAACTTTCAGTATTGTTCAGGCATCATGCTGATACTTCAATCGAAACTTCATCTGACCATGATATTTTTCAGGTTGTAGTTCGTAGACTAGTAACCGTAAAGTGCAGCAACCAACATAATTGAATGGATTGTCTTTTTTACGCTGCATCTCTTCAATATGATCAATATGTAACTTTAGTGGAGTATCTACCTTTGGCATCATTTTCAGTCGTCACAAAACAACACAATCACCGTAACATTTAGTGGAGAACCCCCTCACCCCAGAGATCGTGGATAGGGTTTGCATTCACTTTGCATTTTGGGGGGTAGGCAAGATTAAATAGTGAATTTTGGAACAGATGTGAAATGCGCTCATCTTTGTATTATTAATCCTATAATTAATTAAAATGATTGTGTTCTCATGTATTGTTGTCACTGTTTCCGACCTCACAAAATACAAAATCTCTTTTAAAAATATCAGCAAATCTCCCCAAGCCGAGATTGTCTAAATTATGGTGTGTGTGTGTGTGTGTGTGTGTGTGTGTGTGTGTGTGTGTGTGTGTGTGTGCGTGCGTGCGTGCGTGCGTGCGTGCGTGCATGTGTGTGTGAGTGTGTGTGTGTGTGTAAAATGTCTTAAGTTTTTTTCTGACTATGGCCTAGTCAACTTCACAAAGATTCTCCAGGGCTGTCAAATTCGTTAAAAAAAATGTACATCTTGAAAGGGCCAAATTATCAAACTTACTATTTCCTGAAAAATAAACCCACAACAATTAATGACATAGCTGCTGAACTATTTAGATCTTAGTCATGTAAACTTAGCTTCTGCAGATAGCTTCGGGTATTCCCTTGATTCTTCACATTCAAAGTACACAAAATCGCAAAAAAAAAGTTATGAAGAGCATATACCAAAATACATTTAGAAAAGCCCCATGGGAAAATATACACAGTAGAGTGGACAGTTAGTGTCCACCCTAGGCAGTGCGTACAATTTTCACTATTTAATCGGCGCATCAGAACAAAACCCACTGGCATGCCTATACATTGAAGACAAAAGTCAAAAGTATAGAAAGAGTTTCCAAACCAAAGACAGGGAGCGTTCCACAAGGGGAACAAACAGGGGACAAGGGCTAAGAAAGACAAATCTGAAAGAAAAGACAGAGTCACAGAGAGAGAGAGAGAGAAAGAAAAGATGAAGTTACTTGCACAGAACTTCAGGAAGGCGGGAGAGGTAGGCTATTAGTACTGAAACAAGCCCACCATCCTCACGAATAGATAGACGAAAACAACAAAAGCAAAGGGACAATCAAACAGACAGACAAACAAACAAAATCACAAACAAACAACGCAATATCACAGGAATGCAGATAATAAAAACACACAAATAAGCAACGAAATATCACAGGAATGCATTTTGGGGAGACGTATCAACATGCACCACAAAAATAACAACATTCTATGTTTGACATCAGCAGGATTCGAACTCAAAACGTCTAAATGCTAACTCCGTTCTCTGCCACTAATCACGCCAGACGCACAAATGAATGGGTTTTGGCAGGCAAGCGTTTCTTAGCCATTACAGGAAATCTACACTCGGGTCCCACTCCACAACCTGCCAGTCTTGCCAATCCACCGGGGGAGACACTCGGGTCCCACTCCACAATCTGCCAGTCTTGCCAATCCACCGGGGGAGACACTCGGGTCCCACTCCACAATCTGCCAGTCTTGCCAATCCACCGGGGGAGACACTCGGGTCCCACTCCACAATCTGCCAGTCTTGCCAATCCACCGGGGAGACACTCGGGTCCCACTCCACAATCTGCCAGTCTTGCCAATCCACCGGGGGAGACACTCGGGTCCCACTCCACAACTGCCAGTCTTGCCAATCCACCGGGGGAGACACTCGGGTCCCACTCCACAATCTGCCAGTCTTGCCAATCCACCGGGGGAGACACTCGGGTCCCACTCCACAACCTGCCAGTCTTGCCAATCCACCGGGGAGACACTCGGGTCCCACTCCACAATCTGCCAGTCTTGCCAATCCACCGGGGGAGACACTCGGGTCCCACTCCACAATCTGCCAGTCTTGCCAATCCACCGGGGGAGACACTCGGGTCCCACTCCACAATCTGCCAGTCTTGCCAATCCACCGGGGGAGACACTCGGGTCCATGGCCTAACTGGCGGGGACATCGGGTCCCACTCCAACCCAGTCTTGCAATCCACCGGGGAACACTGGTCCACTCCACACTGCCAGTCTTGCAACCACCGGGGAGAACTCGGGTCCACCCACAACTGCCGTTTGCAATCCACGGGGACACTCGGGTCCACTCACACTGCGTCTTGCCAATCACGGAGACACTCGGTCCCCTCCACACTGCCATCTGCCAATCACGGAGACACTCGGGTCACTCCACAACTGCAGTCTGCCAATCCACGGGGAACTCGTCCCACCCCAACTGCCAGTCTGCCAATCCACCGGGGAGACATCGGTCCACTCCCAACTGCAGCTTGCCATCCCGGGAGACACTCGGTCCCACTCCACACTGCCAGCTTGCCAATCCACCGGGGACCTGGGCCCACTCCACAATCTGCCAGTCTTGCCAATCCACCGGGGGGACATCGGGTCCCATCCACAATCTGCCAGTCTTGCATCCACGGGAGACACTCGGGTCCCACTCACAATCTGCCATCTTGCCAATCCACGGGGGACACTCGGTCCCACTCCACAATCTGCCAGTCTTGCAATCCACGGGGGAACACTCGGTCCACTCCACAACTCCAGCTTGCAATCACCGGGGGACACGGGTCCCACTCCACAACTGCCGTCTTGCCAATCCACCGGGGACACTCGGGTCCCACCCACAACTGCCAGTTTGCCAATCCACCGGGGGAGACACCGGGTCCCTCCACAATGCCAGTCTTGCCATCCACGGGGAGACACTCGGGTCCACTCACAACTGCCAGTTGCCAATCCACCGGGGGAGACATCGGTCCCACTCCACACTGCCAGTCTGCATCCACGGGGAGACACTCGGGTCCACTCACAATCTGCCAGTTTGCCAATCCACGGGGAGACACTCGGGTCCACTCCACAACTGCAGTTTGCCAATCCACGGGGACACTCGGGTCCCACTCCACAACTGCCAGTCTTGCCAATCCACCGGGGGAGACATCGGGTCCCACTCCACATCTGCATCTTGCCAATCCCGGGAGACACCGGGTCCCACCACAATCGCCAGTCTTGCCAATCCACGGGGGGACACTCGGGTCCCACTCCACAATCTGCCATCTTGCATCACGGGAGCATCGGTCCATCCACAACTGCCGTCTTGCCAATCACGGGAGACACTCGGGTCCATCCACAACGCCAGTCTTGCCATCCACCGGGAGACATCGGTCCCACTCACAACTGCCAGTCTTGCATCCACCGGGGGAGACCTCGGGTCCCACTCCCAATCTGCCAGTCTGCCAATCCACCGGGGAGACACTCGGGTCCCATCTCCAATCCACCAGACTGGGTCCCACTCCACAACGCCAGTTTGCCATCCACCGGGGAGCACCGGTCCACTCCACAATCGCCAGTCTGCCAATCCACCGGGACACTCGGCCACCACACTGCCAGTCTGCCATCCACGGAGACATCGTCCCACTCCACCTGCAGTCTGCACCCCGGGGGAGACACTCGGGTCCCACTCCCAACTGCCAGTCTTGCATCCACGGGGAGACACTCGGTCCCATCCACAATCGCCAGTCTGCATACGGGGGAGACACTCGGGTCCACTCCACAATCTGCCAGTCTTGCCAATCCACCGGGGGAGACACTCGGGTCCCACTCCACAATCTGCCAGTCTTGCCAATCCACGGGGGAGACACTCGGGTCCCACTCCACAACCTGCCAGTCTTGCCAATCCACCGGGGAGACACTCGGGTCCCACTCCACAATCTGCCAGTTGCCAATCCACCGGGGGAGACACTCGGGTCCCCCACAACTGCCAGCTTGCCAATCACCGGGGGAGACCTCGGGTCCCACTCCCAACCTGCCAGTCTTGCCAATCCACGGGGAGACATCGGGTCCATCCTGCCCAATCCACCGGGGGAGACACTCGGGTCCCATCCACAATCTGCCAGTCTTGCCAATCCACCGGGGAACACTCGGGTCCCACTCCACAATCTGCCAGTCTTGCCAATCCACCGGGGAGACACTCGGGCCCACCCACACCCGTGCCAATCACCGGAACACCGGGCCACCCCAGGTCCCATCTCACACCAGTGGGGACACCGGGCCCACTCATCCCACTCAACATCTCCGGAAGCACCGGGCCACACTCTCCGTCCAATCCACCAACCTCGCCCATCCACAACCTGCAGTCTTGCCAATCCCCGGGGGAGCACCGGGTCCCACTCCCAACCGCCAGTCTGCCAATCCACCGGGGAGCACTCGGGTCCCACTCCACAACTGCCAGTCTTGCCAATCCACCGGGGGAGACACTCGGGTCCCACTCCACAATCTGCCAGTCTTGCCAATCCACCGGGGGAGACACTCGGGTCCCACTCCACAATCTGCCAGTCTTGCCAATCCACCGGGGAGACACTCGGGTCCCACTCCACAATCTGCCAGTCTTGCCAATCCACCGGGGGAGACACTCGGGTCCCACTCCACAATCTGCCAGTCTTGCCAATCCACCGGGGGAGACACTCGGGTCCCACTCCACAATCTGCCAGTCTTGCCAATCCACCGGGGGAGACACTCGGGTCCCACTCCACAATCTGCCAGTCTTGCCAATCCACCGGGGGAGACACTCGGGTCCCACTCCACAACCTGCCAGTCTTGCCAATCCACCGGGGGAGACACTCGGGTCCCACTCCACAATCTGCCAGTCTTGCCAATCCACCGGGGGAGACACTCGGGTCCCACTCCACAATCTGCCAGTCTTGCCAATCCACCGGGGGAGACACTCGGGTCCCACTCCACAATCTGCCAGTCTTGCCAATCCACCGGGGGAGACACTCGGGTCCCACTCCACAATCTGCCAGTCTTGCCAATCCACCGGGGGAGACACTCGGGTCCCACTCCACAACCTGCCAGTCTTGCCAGTGCACGGGGGGAGATAGCCAGTAGCACTGTGGCCATGGAACACCAGCATTAATCTTTCATGAACACAGGAGGCAGCTCTCTATGGCGCCAATAATGTTCCCTTTACTATGGGACTTGACTAGATGCAAGAGTTCGAAAGAAGCATTTTCTTCAGACCTCATCATAAAAAAAATCTCGGCAACATTTATTGGCAAATCCTTGTAAATCTAGAACGCTGATTTCTACGAGTTGTGAAAGCCTGGGCTTTTATTAATTAGATGGACTGGTGAGTGGATTGTCAACATGAAATGGACGTAATTCTACGTCATTCCTGTGACAAGTATGGGTGATGGTGTAATCATGTCATGCCAGCATCGCCGTTACATGAGCAGCAGAGCCAGATGACAGTGAGCCAATCATATTGGCGCACTTTCTCCTCACCTGCTACTCCTTGCTGGGAGGGCAGCTGCAATGGAGATAGCAAGTTACCTTGTTTGATGGAAGAGGATTCCAACAGAAGGTGTGTGTGCGTGTGTGTGTGTGTGTGTGCGCGCGCCCGCGCGCGCGCGTGTGTGTATAGACATAGATATAGACAGACAGACAGACAGACATAGTTTGATGGATAGATAGCTAAATAGATAGATAGACATAGCCAAAGGTATATACAGGTGGATTACATACAATGAAATATGCAATTAAAAAAATAATCTCCCACGAAGGCAGGGCATTGCATCACGAACGAATGCAAAAATTGTAAGCCTGAAAGGCAATGTTAATTTCAAAGGAATTCTTGTTACCTTTCCGTTTTAAAGAACTCGCTCTGTAAGGCACAGCCAATGCCATTTTCCTGATTAAGCCATCTGGGAAAAGTTTGGAAAGAGATATGGTGACAGTGTGCATGTCTTTCCTTTGTTTCGCTCTCTCTCTCTCTCTCTCTCTCTCTCTCTCTCTCTCTCTCTCTCTCTCTCTGTCTCTCTCTCTCTTACTATATATATATATATATATATATATATATATATCTGTGTGTGTGTGTGTGTGTGTGTAACCTCTCCCTTGACACTGAGATCGACAAGAGGATCAGGAAGGCAGCCACAACACTTGCTCGCCTCACACAAAGAGTGTGGACAAATCCCAAGCTGACCACAAAGACAAAGATGGCTGTGTATAACGCCTGCGTTCTCAGCACCTTGCTGTATGGCAGTGAGAATGGACCACGCATGCTTGCCAGGAGAAAAGGCTTAATTCCTTCTACCTCAGAAGCCTTCGGCGTGTACCCGGCATCTCCTGGCAAGACAGGATGACCAACACAGAAGTCCTGTCTCGCGCTGGCCTCCCTACCATATTTACCCTGCTGAGACAGTACAGGCTGCGTTGGCTGGGCCACGTTTGCCGCATGGAGGATGGTCGCACCCCAAAAGATGTCCTCTACCGAGAGCTCGCCACAGGGCAGAGAAGCACTGGCTGCCCACAGCTGAGATACAAAGACGTTTGCAAAAGAGACATGAAGGCGCTTGCGATCAGCACTGAGTCCTGGGCGGACCTCGCAGCAGACCGCAACAGCCGGAGAAGCACTCTGCAGATTGGCGAAGACAAACTGACAGTTGCTGCAGCAGAAAAGCGAGCCCGCAGAAAGGGGATGACAGCCAACAAACCAGCGTCAACATACAGATGTGACCGCTGCCACAGAGATTGCCACTCTCGCATCTGTCTCTACAGCCACAGGCGACGCTGCTCGGGTCGAGCAGACAGCCCAGATAGTTAAATATTAGGTCGGATATACTCTATCCATGGTCAGCTACGACCGACAGAGGCATCATGTGTGTGTGTATATATATATATATATATATATATATATATATATATATTTATGTGGTGTGTGTGTGGTTGAGTGAGTGAGTGAGTGGTGATGTGTGTGTGTGGTGTGGTGTGTGTGTGTGTGTGTGTGTGTGTGTGTGTGTGTGAAATTTCGATTTGTTCTCTGTTGGGGACCTGTGCCAGCCATCTGTAATTCACTGAGTAATAATCAAAGAAAGACAGTGAAGGATTGTTTGATTTTCAGTCGTACCTAAATAAGGAAGCCCCTGAGGAAGGCCCGGAGCCGAAACGTTGGAAAGAAAAAATTAGGTTGCTTGCTTTTTCATTGTGCAGTTGTTTATATATATAGAGAGAGAGAGAAGAGAGAGAGAGAGAGGGGGGGGAGTGCGGAGAGAGAGATCCCTATAAAAATGTATGCATATAGATATGCCTGACACGTACAGTAGCAGTTACAAAACCTGTAATTTATTGGTAACCAGCTCAGAAATCACTTAAAAGCTTCAGAAAAACGCTGTTTTATTTTTTCATCCCTGCTGTTATGATTATTTTAGTTGAGTTTGAACCTTTAGCACCCAGTCGTTAGTCTGTAGTTCTGACATCTGTGCTGCAGCAGTAAAAGCTATTAGTTGATTTATCTGTTTCTGCTTTAGGTCCAACCACGTAAGTAGTAAATGATATTTTTGCCTTGTCAGACCAGATGTTTAGGCTGACCGTAGGAAATATACAGGGAAGACGTACTCCAGAAGAATCTTGTGCTGTGCTAATCCTGAGGAAACAGGGAGCGTTGTCTGTGAGCACGCCATGCCAACATCCATCTTTCATAACCAGCATGGCCAGATCACAATACACTGGCATTGTTGCCACCTCCCCTCTCTGCTGCCGTGACGTCTGTTCCCTGCGGGGGGAGAACGGCTAAAGCCACTTGAGATTCATTTCTTCCCTGAAAACACACACACACACACACACACAACACAACACACACACACACACACACACACACCACACACACACGCGCGCGCGCGCGCGCAAGCACACACATTTATATACGTGATCATACATACACTCAAAACAAAGAGAGAGAGACGGACGGGGGGGGGGGGGGGGGATTAGCATGAAAGGCAGTTCTTTGGATAGAGGATGTGAGGCTGCAGGACGAAGAAGTGTAAAATGGTACAGAGGAGATGGCCAATTAGTAGAGAAGAAAAACACAAAATGAAACCTTGGATGTTTAAAAAGCATCATACTGCTCTTTGACTGACGCATTCATCTGATCATAATATCCCTAGGTTTTAGACAAGAAACCTTCACTATCAATCAATAAACAGAAGCGGATACAGTGCCTTTTCTAAACTGCATCTCTTTATTATGAACAGTATCAGGCCCTTAACTGAGTACCTGACTCTTACCCATCATTATCAATCTGCACCTAGTGCAAAGCTGATGCAACGTTTAATTCCAGATTCCTGCTCTGCACAGAACAAGCAAAGACCACACTTTGTGACAGGGTATACGGTTTTGTGCCACGAGATTTACAAGGGAATGATGGGAAAAGAGTTGTAAGGATTTAGGTTTTGATATAAATGCTGTGATATAAATGTCATTTTGATATAAATTTTGATATAAATGTCATTCATGGTGTGACTGCATGATACCAGAATAATTGTTTTCAAACCTCATAAAATAAGAACAGAAATTCCTGTCAGCATTTGTTGACAGATCCTTGGAAGCCCAGAACGCTTGGTGTATGATTGTTCGGGTTTTTATAGATTGGATGCAGTGGCAGAGGTGTGACACATGAAATGGGCGTGGTTCTCTGTCACGCCTGTGACAAGTGTGAGTGATGGTGTAATCATGTCATTCCAGCATCGCTGTTGAATGAGCGGCAGAACCAGATCACAGTGTCAGTCCTATTGGCGCCTCTCCTTCTCGCTTTCTGTTTCTTGCCGGGAACGAAGGCAGCCGCAATGGTGACGGTGGTTTACCTTCTTTGGTGGATGAGGGTTCCAATTTCATGTGTGTGCGCGCGCGCGCGCGCGCGCGTGTGTGTGTGCGAGTGTGTGTGTGTGTGTGTGTGTGTGTGTGTGTGTGTGGTGTGTGTGTTACGTGCACACAGCGGAGTGCGTGACTGTGAGAGAATGCACCATGTATGTGTGTGTGTGTGTCCGCGCGCGTGTGTGTGTGTGTGTGTGTGTGCGTGTGTGTGTGTGTGTGTGTGTATGATTATCAGACGTCTCAGTACAGAACATGGCATAACAGTTTCCATATCCTGCCCAAGACTTAACATAATGACGCCTAGAAAGTGCATTTGTTTTGGTAGACTGGCCGACCTAGTGAACATGTACAACAAACTCTTACAGATTAGCATTTCACTCTTTCTGTGTTAATCCTGTGTGTACAATGGATAATTTCAACGATGCAAAACCATCATCTGTGTTCTTTACAGACCGAAAGATAGAGATGTTGTCACTTCGGTGAGACCACCAGAACGACAAGGAGAATTATCATTCCAGGACAGTAAACTGATGCGGCCTATCTTATACACCTCAAACACCACAGGAATGATGACACACTGAGATGGACATACAATGTTGTACAGAGGGCCAGGTTTCAAACAATGTCTAGCTACAAAGTCTTCTCCTGAGCTGACCGTAACTGCCGGGTTTTTGACAGGCAAGATTTATTAGCCCTTGGCGGGGAAACTACAATAGGGTCCCACATCACAGCACTCTGGTTTTGGTTAAACCGGCGGAACAAGTCGGTAATGTTCTCGTCATGGAACACCGGCATCAATATTTCATGAACACAGTAGACGGCTCTCTACAGTGCCAATAATGTTTCCCTTACCTATGGAAGCGTACTAGAAGCAAAAGCTCTTATACAAGAGTTTTTTTATGAGTAAACAGCAATCTCGTTTTCAGAAAACATATCTTAATTATTATTCTTTATATCTGAACTGTAATTAACAGTAAAGTCAAAACTACTCTTTTTGTTGCTATTTTCCCCTACATTGCGATCAAATGTGATCACTAAGAAAAAAAAGTAACATTGGTACATTGAAAACAGATTATCACTACTCATGAAAATAGGTAATTGTGACTTACCTGAATGCACACTCATATGCCTTTACAAGTGCTTGGTAAGGGAGGGGGACGCTGAAATAATAGCAGCAATAATCGTTCTTACCCCTCATAACCTGCGACAGTCACGAAGTTGTTTTCTTTCGTTTGACTCGTTATTCAATGCCTTAACAATGTAAAGCTAATACATTACTGCTTATACACACAAATGACTATTTTCACGTCATATTCAATCCTATCGTTTTAAATAATTTCATAGTTCATGAAAACAATGATTCATCTCTTTTTTTTTTAAATAACATTTGTTGCTTTTATTATGAAACAGTACCTATACACTTGTGAATCCTGTTTTGTTTCAATCTTGTAATCTTCCATACATTTTCTTCTTCTTTCTGTTCCAGTGACTGTCCTCAGCCCTGTCCGCATCACCATCACCATACCACGACGGAAGCCTCATCATCAACACGTGCCACAACCCCTCTCAGAATCCCTCTGCACCCAAAGGAACCCGACGGTCCCATCCAGCAACCTACCACCTTTCCAGCTGCAGGACTCTCTACGGACAAAAATCTTTCTTCCCCAGGACCATACCCGACTGGAACAGCCTTCCTGCTGAGGTTGCCTTCAGCTCCACCCTGGAGGGCTTCAAATCCCGAATCTGATCCTACACCCCTCCCCCCTGTCCCCATCCCTTCAACACCCCCCGGCCCAGCAAACTCTACCTCAAGTGACTTCAACTTCACGCAACCCCTCCCCCCTCCCCCTTATGATCTACAGAATCTTCAAAATGATGAAGGCGGTAGTCAAGGGAAAGAAGAAGAAGATCACCATCCATTCCGCTGTTTCCTGGCTGGGGGCAGCAGTGGCAGAGGAATGCAGCAGGGATGGGAAGAGGTAGAGAACTGAAAGGGCAACCCTACGGACAGACGGATGCTTTTTCTTTCTCATGATCCACGCCACTTCATTGGCACTAGTCAGACACAATTCTTCCCGACCCCTCACCATTCACAGTCTTGCCTGCCAGGTCTCATCGTCCTTGTCCTTTGCATCTCCTGCATAAGATCACGATCTGACTGCACTAAATCCGATTCATTCTTTACAAAAAAATATAGCTTAAGCTCTGAAAAGTGAATATGAAATGTATTTATACAGTCTTCCATGTCCATAGCTGCTGCACATCCTGGCTTCCAAAACCTGAAGCTTTTCTGGTCATTGTAACATTTTATATTTACTTAGTGGCTAGTGTTAAACAAAACTGTAAATAGATAGTTTCAAAGCGAGGTGACTGAAAACAGGAATTGAAGCAATTATGTTTCTAAACAGGAAAGATAAATCCGCAGACAATGCAGACAAACAGATTACAGGACAACATGTAAATAGATATTTGTTACTTTAGGTTCTTTTGGGCATCATAAATGCTGCTTTCAAGTTCTATCTGCCCTCTTAAATCTTATCACTTCAGAATCTTGATAAAATTGCTTCCTTCCTTTTTGAAGCATCCTGATTCTTTTACAGATGTCTTCCAATTCCAGAACTGCAGCATATCATTCATTGATTTTTTTGACGACAAAGACTGATATCCAAAACGTACAATAGACTTACTGTCCCTAACTGCAGGATATCATTCATTGATTGTTTTTAACGAAGAAGATTGAATTACAAAACGTACAATAGACTTACTGTCCCTAACTGCAGGATAATCATTCATTGATTGTTTTTGACGAAGAAGATCGAATTACAAAACGTACAATAGACTTACTGTCCCTAACTGCAGGATAATCATTCATTGATTGTTTTTAACGAAGAAGATTGAATTACAAAACGTACAATAGACTTACTGTCCCTAACTGCAGGATATGATTCATTGATTGTTTTTAACGAAGAAGATCGAATTACAACACGTACAATAGACTTACTGTCCCCCACACTTCTGATGTTTGTTAATCCCTTGAAATCAGTGAACAGTGACGTGGTCATGCAACCGCAGCATCAATATTTCATGAGCAGCAGAGCACCTTCACCGCAGCGCAAACGACCCACCACCTCCCAACCACACACCTCGTTTCTGCTATACTGGCGATTATTTCATGCTGGGAAGGACTGGAGTAGCAATTTGTGATGTATTCCACTCTCAGAGAAAGATGGAGAGGGAGAGAGAGCAAGTGAGCACGAGAGAGAGAGAGACAGAGACAGACAGACAGATAAACAGACAGACAGACAGACAGACAAAGAGGCAGAGAGACGGAGAGAGAAAGAGACGCAGAGAGTATATATATATATATAGAGAGAGAGAGAGAGAGAGAGAGAGAATGGTGTGTGTGTGTGTGTGTGTGTGTGTGTGTGTGTGTGTGTGTGTGTGTGTGTGTGTGTGTGTGTGTGTTAAAACTATAAGCAGATCTCTGAAAATGATCACTGATGAATATACTAGTGACATTTACAGTCTTCCAGATCAGTAAACGTTGCACATCCTGACTTCCAAGATCTGACTTTTATTTGTCATTGTTACGGTTGCATATTTTAGAAGCCTGGGGCAAAAAAAAAAAAAAAACAGGACAAGGCACTTTCGTCACCTCAGCTCGTCTTGGACATAAAAAAATTGCTTTCCATTTCTCCCTGCTCTCTAGAATCTCATCAATACAAAATGAAGATAAAATCTCCGTTCTAAACCATCATGAGACCCACAAACGGAAATTCTAATTCTCTCACAGTTATCGTCCTATTCCAAAACTGTAGGATATTCCTGAGTGTTTTTGACAAACAAGATTGAATGAAAAACGTACAAGAGACTCCTTGCTCTTCAGACTTCTGCTGATTGTTAATCTCTGGAAATCAGTGAACGATGCCGTGGTCATACAGCACTGTCATCCATCTTTCATGCCCAGCAGACCTCGCTCACTGCAGCAGGAGCCTTGCTCCCTTCCACCTCTCTTTTCTGCGGCACTGGCGATTATTTCTAGCTGGGAAGAACTGGAGTGGCAATCTGCGATTTACCTCACACTGAGAGAGAGAGAGGGAGAGAGAGAGAGAGAGAGAGAGAGAGAGAGAGAGAGCTTGACAGACAGACAGACCGACAGACAGACAAAGACAGGAACATATATATATATATACATAACATATGTGTATGTACACACACACACACACACACACACACACACACACACACACATACACACACCACACAGAGTATCTAAGTTACATACACACAATACTCTCACTTTCATCTGAAAGTTACCACATCTTACCCTGAAACCCATTAGTTGAAATCACTTATTCTGATAACAAACGATTTCTTCAGAGCTATTCTATATCTCAAAATGTTCAACATATAATGCTTTTGGCAACAGGTCCTTCCTCTTGAAACCCGTTCCGAATTTCCTTAAAAAAAAAAAAAAAAAAAAAAGGAAAGCTAATGCACACAATATGTAAATCGAAACTGCTAAACACCATTTCCTCCTTTGTCTGTATAACAGGACAGACGTCGTGGTTAGTATTTGAAAATCGTATTTTGAATGGAGTCTCTGTTCACCGCATGTACTCTGGTCAGTTGGAATCCTGTGAAGACAGTGAGAGTGGTGATCATGTAATATCAGCATCACTATTCCAGAACCGGCTGGATTCAAATTACCTGCAGTTAAAAACTTTGCTTTTATCTCTCGTTTCTGCTGCACTGGCCTAGCATCTGTTAGCTGGTGAAAACTGTAGAATTGTGTTTGCCAAATCTTACACACACACACACACACACACACACACACACACACACACACACACACACACACACACACAGAAAGAGAGAGAGAGAAACTGATGAACATATGGACACAGACTCTCTCTCTCTCTCTCTCCCCCCCACACACACACAAACACACGCATACACACATGTGCACATGCACACACACACACACGCGCGCGCGCGCACATACACACACACATACACACACGCGCGAGCGCGCGTGCTTTGTGTCCACTCTGTTGCATCATTTTCCTCAAACTGCATAAAATCTTCCAATATCTTTCTTTCTCTTATAATTCATCAACAGAGTCTCATTACAGAATAAAGAATAATACTTTCACCAGCCGCCGTAGCGAAGTGGTTAGCGTCGCGGACTCCCGGCTGGGAGGTCGTGGGTTCGAATCCCGTCAGAGTCATGTGGGTTTTTTTGCCCCGACCGGCTCCTACCCAGAGTTGAGTTTGCTGCGGACTCAGTTGGGAAGACTGGGACCACACAGTCAGTTTCATCCACTTAATGGATGCGTTTCTGAGAGTGTTGCTCAAATTTCCTGACCAACACTGCAGGTGCCTGTATTTCTCGGGCCTGGTTGACGCCGGGATATATATTATGAAAGGAAGCGTAGAGTACAGCCCTGTCATGTAGTCTCAGACCGAAATGGAAATCCGTAACATCATCTTAATCATCCTCATTCTCATCAATCAGCATTAAAAAAAAGTCTCAAATTCTGTGGCCCTTCACGCCCTGCTCTCATGGTGACCTCAATTTCGGTGTCCTCTCCACGTCTGTGGCCTTGGTTTGGTTCCGTCGGAGTCACCGGTATCGGCGAGTCCGTGGGGGCTGTCGTTGGACGGACGTGGTGGCGCCCTCCGGAGGGAGAGCTCACTCACGCCGGCTCCGCGACTAAGCAATTATTGTCGTCAGTAGGGGGCTTAGTAGGTGGTGTCCTGAGTATGTTAGATCAGAACAGGCGCCACTGAACACCACCGAAGTGACTCGGCAGCGGTGCAGTGTCTCCTCCGGTGGGTTGCCTCTTGACGACTTGACTGCTCCCTGTGGATTTCCGGTGCCGGGGCTGCGGCGGGGCCGACCGTGCTGTGGCTATGGACGGGGTGTCGGAACGAGCGGCGTGGGTGCACTGCCTCTGAGGTGGCTCAGAGGCTGGGACAGCAAAAAAAAATAAAATAAAATAATACTTTCTGTGTCCTGCCTAATCCAAAACGACTTGCTATAATGACATCTGACGGGTTCTTGTTTGTTTGTGTGCTTGTTTGTTGTTTCGTGGAATAGACTGATGTAGTGGTGTGAACTGTACGCAAAAACGCTCACAAATTATCATTTCATTTTTTTCTGTGTAAATCTTGAGGACAGAGTGAATAATTCTAACCATGTTATACCATTATCAGCGTTTTCAGAGTAAATATAAGTCATAAAAACTATCACTGGAAAGTAGAATGACAGAACCGCGCAATCACTTGTCTAACACCACCAGAACGACAATGAAAAATGATCATTCCATGACAGCAGACTGATGTGACCTATCTCACACACCTCTAATACCACCAGAACGACCATACACTGAACTGAGTAAAACAAATGGCATTATTTATACATGGCACCAGCTTCCGAACGCACAATGTCTAGCAATAAGATCTTCCACTGGGCTAACCAGGCGCCTAACTGCAGGGGTTTTTGACAGGCAAGATTTTATTAGTCTTTGGCGGGAAAACTACAATAGGGTCCCACACCACAGCACTCCCGCACTGGCTAATCCCCGCAAACAGTCAGTGACGTTCTCGTCATGGAACACCGGCATCAATATTTCATGAGCACAGGAGACGGCTCTCTACAGTGCCAATAATGTTCCCCTGATCTATGGAAGTGTACTAGAAGCAAAAGCTTTTTTTTACAAGCGTTTTCTTCGCAAAAACAATAATCTCAGTTTTAGAAAGTGAGTGCTTATTACTCTTCTTAACAAATGAAATGTAATTGTCACTGAAGTCATAGATTCGTAACTGTGTGTTTCTATTGCTCTGTTTGCCCTGTATTGTGGTTAAATGTGATCACCACAAAAACAGTAAGTTTGATTCATGGAAAACAGATCTTAAAAACCCAAGAAGACAGGTAATTATGACCTGTGTGTATGCACACTGGTATGCCTTTAAAGATGTTTTATAAAGGAACGGGTTGATGGAAGTTTGGAATAAACGCATCAGTTATTATTCTTACTGCTCATATCCTGCTACATTCGTGAAGTTGTTTTCTTTCGTTTGAATCATTATTCAATGTCTTAACAGTGTAAAGTTAAAAACATTATTGTTTTCACATAAACTTTACTGTTTTCACGTCGAAGTACATGCTGTCTTCAATGGATGATTTCAAGAAATTAGTAACTATCTCCTCATTCTTTGTAACAAAAACCACTTTTATCATGAAACAGTAACCTTGAACTTCTGAGTCTCGCCTTTTGGATCTTGTAATCTCCCATAGTTTTTCTTCTCATGTCTGTTCGACCAACTGTCTTCAGCCCTGTTTCTGCCACCATCACCGTCACCGTCAGCCGTTTCCCGTCCAGGGGACGGCAGTAGCAGAGAAATGTGACAGGAATGGAAGAGATAGAAAACTGAAACTGCGAGAACGATAGGATTGTGCTGCGTAAAGATGGACGCTCTTTGCTCGCTGTTTCATCTCCCACACCACTTCACTGGCACAACTCTGACACAATTCAGTCAGGCTCCACATTCACAGCGGTGCCTGCTTTGTCCTGCCACAGCCTTGATACTGGCAATTCAGAGCAGAGTCATTATAAAGTCATCACGTTGTCGTCAACCTACCAGAGGCAACACTGCACTGCTTCTGAGACACTTTGGTGGTGTTCAGTGGTGCCTGTTCTGATCCAGAATATGCAGAACACCAGCTACTTAAGCCCCCTATGGGTGACAATGATTGTTTGGTTACAGAGCCAGCGTGAATAAACGTTCCTCCCCAGACAGCGCTACTACATCTCTTCAGCCACAGCTCCATGACCTGTCCTGATACCCAATGCCAACGTTAGCTCACCAAGGATGCTCCAACTTAGCTCACCAAGGATGACCCCAACGTTAGCTCACCAAGGATGACCCACTCCAAACAGTTAGCTCACCAAGGATGACCCCAACGTTAGCTCACCATGGATGACCCCCAACGTTAGCTCACCAAGGATGACCCCAATGTTAGCTCATCAAGGATGACCCCCAACGTTAGCTCACCAAGGATGACCCCAACGTTAGTTCACCAAGGATGACCCCAACGTTACTCACTAAGGATGACCCCAACGTTAGCTCACCAAGGATGACCCCAACGTTAGCTCACCAAGGATGACCCCAACGTTAGCTCACTAAGGATGACCCCAACGTTAGCTTACCATGGACATAGGCGTGGAGAGGAAATCAGACGTAAAGTCACCATAAGACCAGGGCATAAAGGGTCCAAAACTTGAGACTTGTTATTTATTGGTTGAAACTTCATGACGGGCCTGCACACAATGTTTGTTACATGAATAATGAATGCCAGCGTCAGTTAGGCCAGAGAGATACAGACAGCTGCAGTGTTGGTCAGAGTACTTAAGCAGCACTTTTAGTGAAGTACCCGTTGAGTGAACGAAACCTGTTCTGATCAGAATGGAGTCCACGGCCTGCCAGTTTTGATTTTTAACCACAGTACTTCGGTGGCTGGTACTTTTTTTTATTTATTTCTTAAAATTTTATTTTCATTTTTTTTTTTTTTTTTTTTTCAAATTTATTTTAATTTTATTTTATTATTATTTTCTTTTTTTTTTTAGAACTTTTTCTAATTATTGAATCGTTTTATTTCTATTCATTTACTTTTTATGGTATTTTTTTAATGATTTAAAAAAAAACATTTATGTTCGAACAGAAGACTCATACAGTGGCAAGAAATACACAAACATGGAATGGATCTTACACCTGCTGATGATACCCGTCCATGACAGCTTACACAAATCACATCAACTAGCACAAGAGAGAAGAAATACGTGTGCACATACTGCAAGACACACCAAACTGCATCAAATCTTCCAGTATCCTTTTGCTTGCAATTCATCACCAGAGTCTCATCACAGAATAAAGAATGATACTTTCTGTGTCCTGTCTGTGTCCTATCATCCTGCCACCCTCTACCACGTAAGGTTTGACCATACAATCCTGAAACAGATAGCAGTATAGTTTGGG
>CM065729.1:11405758-11408258 GCA_033310375.1 Conus canariensis
ATAGGTTCATTGGATCATAACTTTCTCAGACACTATCCATTGACTTCTAGATATTAATGCGTTGTCTCTTGAAATCTGCATTCTGAATGTCAAGAATAGTATAATTGAGTAACTCCTTTCCGCATCACTTTAAAAACATCTCAGTACAGTACCAAATGCAACTTTTAATAGCAAATTCTATGCCCTGAGCAGGGCGATTTCCACAAGCTTTGATGGTCTCGCAGTTTTGACAATGGCTCTTTGTCATTAAGTTAATGACAAGTGCTCTTTGTCGCTAGCGCAATGACAAGTACTCTTTGTCACTAACACAATGACAACTGCTTTTTGTCACTAACTCAATGACAAGTGCCTTTCATAACTGACGCTACGACAACTGCTTTTTGTCACTCACACATTGACAACTGCCTTTTGTCACTAACTCAATGACAACTGCCCTTTGTCACTAAAAACAGTGACAACCGCTTTTTATCACTCACTCAATGGCAACTGCAAACAATGGTGTCGTCATTTAATACCAGTATTACTTTTTTCACAAACCTTACGAATTTTGTTCAATAATTGACTTCATTTATTAGCAGATACGTCTACCTACGGAGCAACTGGACAGCATGGTCTCTGATGCCCTTGGATGTTTTGTTGCAATGTACTTGTAAAAGGACAGACGATGTTGAATGAGCTTAGCTCTATGATTACAGTGAGTGATGATGTAATCATGTAACACCAGCACGGCTTGTCCATGAGCATCAGAGCCGGAGAATAAACTTACAGGTGACTTCATGGACTGTTTATTATCCATGGCGGGAATGATGATAGAAGCCATTTCAGAGGTGGGATGCCCTCTTCAATGGGACTAGATATGAATTCGATGTGTGTGTGTGTGTGTGTGTGTGTGTGTGGTGTGTGTGTGTGTGTGTGGTGTGTGTGTGTGTGTGTGTGTGTGTGCGCGCGCGCCCGCGCGTGTGTGTGTGGTGTGGGAAGTGTGTGTGTGCTTACGTTTGTGTGTGTGTGTGTGTGTGTGTGTGTGTGTGTGTGTGTGTGTGTGTGTGTGTGTGTGTGTGTGTGTGTGTATGCACATGACAGAGAGTGAGAGAGAAAGAGAATGAGAGAGACAGACAGAGACAGTGACAGAGAGAGTAGCCTTAATAATCAACTTTCAAACTCCATGATAAAAAGTGACTTGTCTCTAGCAATAAAGGTATCTCTATAGTAATATCGCCGGATTTAGCATTGTATGAAAAGCAAAGTTTAAAAAAAAAGCTTAGCTGTGCACGGAATGGTAAGAAACACTCCTTTCATTTGCACATATTCTAACAGTTCTCCAAACCTCTGAAGAAGAATTGATTTGTACACCTTCCAAATGAATAATCATTGCAGGCTTCCAAAATGTCAAGTATTCCCGTGGTTGTTGTCGTTTTGCATTATCTAATGGCCGGTGATTCGTAAAATATACAATACTCCTTTGTCACGACAGGCTGCGCTGGACGCATAAAACGTTGCCTGTGTATTCCCTTAAATCTCATGTATACAAAACTATAACAAAACTTGCTTCCTTCCTTTCCAAACCGTCTCAAGATCCATAAGATGAAATTACTATTCTCACAGAAATAGTGTTCTTCCCAGAACTACAGAACATTGTTCCTGTTCCTGGTTATTTTTGAACAACTGAATTCAATTGAAATGAAGGAGGGGCGCGGGGTGATGGGGGGGGGGGGGGGCGTACAATGGACGTGTCTTTAGCAACAAACATATCTCAGTAATATAGTCGGATTTAACATTGTATGAAAAGCAAAGTTAAAAAACGTAGCTACGCACAGAACGGAATGAAACATCTTCAGACTTCTAACTGTGTCAAAGTGAAGAGGTTGATTTCACACTTCCAAGCAATAATCATTGCGGATTCAAAATCACAAGTATTCCTGTGCGGCTCGTGTGCATTGTAATGCTGGTATTGTAAAATACAATACTCTTTGTCATGACGGGCTGCGATGACCAAAATCGTTGCCTGTTAACCTCTCAAATCTCATGATCAAAACTATCACAAAACTTGCTTCCTTGTCTTTTTGAAACCGAATTCAATTGAAATAGGAGGCTATTGTACAATGCGTCTTTACACAAAACTCAGAAATGTCGGTTATTGTATGAAAAGCAAAGTTAAAGAAAGAAGTAGATGACAGAACGGAATGAACATCCGTTCATTTGCGGTGTGGTAATTCCTGCAAATCAGTGGACAATGCCGTTGTCCTGCACACCAGCATCAATATTTCATGACAGCAGACCTCGCTCACCACAGCACAGACCTCCTCCCCCTGTCCTTGCTGCTACACTGCCGTCTGTTTCTGGTTGGGGAAAGAACTGGAGTGGCCATTTGTAATGTCTCTTCACCCACAAGAGAGAGAGAGAGAGAGAGAGAGAGAGAGAGAGAGAGAGAGATGTGGGTACAGAGGGGGGAGGTCTACTGGAGAGAGAGAGAGAGAGAGAGAGAGAGAGAGAGAGAGACGAA
>CM065729.1:11413258-11415758 GCA_033310375.1 Conus canariensis
CATGTGTGTGTGTGTGTGTGTGTGTGTGTGTGTGTGTGTGTGTGTGTGTGTGTGTGTGTGTGTGTGTGTGCATATATAATTCTATACGCAACATATCTGCCAGCTCCGAGGCTACAGCGCAAGAGAAAGATAACAGGTGAAAGTGGCAGTCCCTATGGATTTCACTTCGCAGACGCCAGACAAATGCATTGATCCAACATGCTTGTCAGGACTTGGGTTTCGGATCTTCAGATAATGGTTTAGAATGAACTGAATCCATGCTTTTAGGATAATTGGTCGTTCAGCTGAAAACTGGATAGGCAAGTGCCAACAGAAACCTTACTTTCCCTTCGTAGAGCTGATTGAGGATTAGCGTCATGGAGCTGATTTGTGGCCACACTCCACAATCAGAATTTTGCACCAAACCACTAGAGAATTCATGTAAGCGTTTTGCGGCCTAGTATAAGCTTGAGCCAGCGTTCGGTATATAACTGATCGAAAGAACAACCCTCACCAATCAAGTACACTTAACTTGTGTCAGTTCTTTGTTGTTCACGCATTATTTCATGTTTGAACTCATCTTTAATTCTGTCTGTCATTTGAAGCACAAGCACGTTTAAGTGAACAAGCCTAAGGAAAATTATTCCTGAGCCACTCTTGAGTATTTTAACAGTCCTGAGAAAAATAATTTCTTTCGATGACTGGAACCGGAAAGTAGCTCCTTCCATCACTAGTAAGAGAGAGAGAGAGAGAGAGAGAGAGAGAGAGAGAGAGAGAGAGAGAGAGAGAGAGAGAGAGAGAGAGAGAGTGGAGGTGAAAACTTAACATGCAAACCACTCTATAACTCTAATAGAGAAAACTATTCTGAGTCCTTCCCCTGGAGGACCACACCTGCTACACTGGTCACAACACACCAGTGATGCAACATCAGCATCAATATTTCATAACCAGCAGCCCTTGCTCTCTGCAGCAGAAACCTCCCCCCCCCCCCCCCCCCCCCCCCCCCCCCCCACCCCCACCCCACCTCTCGTTTCTGCTACACTGGCGTTGTATTCGTGGCAGCTCTCAATCAATAGTTCTTTCTCGGGAATACCATGTAACTGCGTCCATGAAGCGTTTCCATTCCTCTAGCCAATAAGAGTTACATAAATGAAAACCTTAAAACACACCATACTGAAACTTACCAGTTCTAGATTTAGAAGGAGTCTTTTTGCTATAGATCTGGCCCTGACTTCCAGTGTTGTCGGGTTTATAAATGGCTTTGAGAGGTGGAGACATGGAAGGTAAACGTGTGTGTTCAGTTTCACTGATTACCAGACAACATCCAAATAAAGCATCAATGCAGTTTGTAAGTGATTCTGTTCATGCCTGTTATGAACTATGTTGTCTCTCTCTCCTCTCTCTCTCTCTCTCTCTCTCTCTCTCTCTCTCTCTCTCTCTCTCTGTGTGTGTGTGTGTGTGTGTGTGTGTGTGTGTGTGTGTGTGTGTGTGTGTCTCACTCTCTCTCCCTCTCTCTCTCTCTCAGGGATAAATGTTATCCTCTGAAAATGTAGAGCTTGTAAACTCATTTGCTAAGTTTGTGGCGGAAGCTTTTCAATTTAGAGAGAAAAAACTTAATATGTAGGCTGTGTTTGTAAATCATGATTATGCAGTAAGTGATCTATTGTGATGAGAATATTGAGTGATGACTGGTCTTTTTATTCATTTTCTAGTGGTTAGTATTGGTCAACTGTTTTCTGTGTGTACGCTTCTTTTTTGACTCGCATTTCTATTGTTGGCAGAGTTTGGCAACACTAAGTGGAAATTGCGCGTGCAATCCCTTGGCTTAAGTGTTTTCTTTTTCTAACTATTGACAATAAAGCATTGTCATGGTCATTGTCATTCTCTCGCTCTCTCTGTATTGTCTGTCTGTCTGTCTGTCTGTCTGTCTGTCTGTCTGTCTCTGGATGGGTACCATCCCAAGTTGCCTTTCCAGTTTTTCTCCAGCAGGAAATAAACACCATTCTTGTAGAAACAAGAAACGGGGGATATGGGAGGGGGGTAGGGGCGGGGGGAGGGGGTGGAAGATAATTATGTGCTGTGACGAGCGAGATCTGCGGATCATAAATATTCAAAGCTGGGTTTTCATGATCGCGGCATAGTTCACTGATTTTGAGGGCTAAGCAAACTGCAGAAACGCAGAGAACAGCGAGTCCACTGTGTTTTTTCATTAAACTTTGTTTGTCCAAAAGCATTCAGGAAATGCTATCCTGTAGTTCTGAGAAGGAAGTATACATGTCAGAGATGAGTCATTCCCTCATTCCCAGTTGTGGTTTTCACGACGGTTTAGAAGTGAAGGGAGCACGTTTATATTAGCAGGCGGTAGTAACAAAAGGGTCACTGTGTATTTCCGACCAACAGCCCATTCAAACATGCAAAACGGCAGCTGTCAACGACTGTATCCCTGGTTTTGGAAGCCAAACAGTGCATCAACAATTCATTTGGAAAAATGCAAAAATCGTGATGGAATTCAGTGAGCAGT
>CM065729.1:11423258-11425758 GCA_033310375.1 Conus canariensis
ATACAGTGTCCTCGTGATTGATGCACCAGAAATGAAGGGTTGGCTTCAAAAGGGGTTGTTGTATATTTTCTCACCGCTGGTGTTTTTCGCTAAACACACCTCTGGGTCATCACATGGGTTTGGTGTGTGTGTTGGTGTGTGTGTGTGTGTGTGTGTGTGTGTGTGTGTGTGTGTGTGTGTGTGTGTGTGTGTGCTGGTGCGTGTGTGTGTGTGCTGGTGTGTGTGTGGTGTGTGTGTGTGTGTGTGTGTGTGTGTGTGGTGTGTGTGTGTGTCTGTCTGTCTGTCTGTCTGTCTGTCTGTCTGTCTGTAAGTGTGTGCGTGTGTGTGTGTATGCGTGCGCGCGCGCGCGCGAATATGTATGTGTGTGTGTGTGCCGTCATGATTGTGCTTTTGAATGTGTGTGTGTGTGTGTGTGTGTGTGTGTGTGTGTGTGTGTGTGTGTGTGTGTGTGTGTGTGTGTCTGCCTGTCTGCCTGTCTGTCTGCTGAACTGGACAATCACTTCTGTTTACGTTCTCAGCATGAAACAGACCCCAGTGTGGCGAAAACCAAAGATCAATGCAAAGGTTTCTGCCAAAGACAGCGAATTCTGTTGGTGCAGAAATATTGATGCCGGCATTAGATGATCACAACCACAATGACTGATTCCAGACACTTCCCCATAGACCAGAAACATCCAGTGAACAAAGCCTTTATTCAAAAGATGATGCCCAAACTCTGACCATTATATAGTTCTGATGTAAAGACAAAGAGTTAAACTGGAATGATGTAAAGCAGTTCTCAATTAGGAACATCAAATGAATACATATTGTATATGAGGTTGACCAAAAAAAAAACAGCCCTTATTCAAAGAATGACGCAGTTGACAACTATTTCTGTCATAATATGCCGAACATAAAGAGTTACTGTGAGAATAGATAATATGATGTCTGTTAAACAGGAATGTGTTATCTATTCAGAAAGCAAAACAAATGGGTGATCAAATGATGATTAACATAACCAGCTAACTACTGAGAATGTCATTGTAAGATGAATAACTCGGCGATGAATAAAAAAAAAGGAGCACGTTTCTCACACTGGAAAGAAATGGCTTCTCGTTAAAGACAGGTGATAAGGATTTCGTGTTGTATATAATGTCATTCGATTTTGTATGCCTTTGAGAAATATTTGTTGAAAGTTTTGAGCCTACCGTTCTTTGTATTAATGAAGCATTCTGTAAATCAGCAATGAAGTGAACAAAGCAAGGAAGACGTTAAAGTGGAATCATGTGTTCGATAAAGAAAGAATCGTGTCATCGTATGGGCAAGAGATACATGCTGATCATAACAACACCTTTCCTTTCCCTATGTGCACATGTCTGTTCGGTTTGTCAAAAGATGTCTTGTATGTGTGTGCATATTGCAACCAGAAAATTCACCATAATATCATTCTTTCTGATACTGACAATGCAGTCGCGATCTTGGGGACTGTGTTACCGATGTATTGCTTAACATACATGACATACTGAGACTGTAAGCCGGAGGTTTAAACAGCAGAACGCCTGACACCTCCCAGCACTCATATTCGGATAAAAACAGTTGTTACATTTATACACATAGTGGGCCAAATAACACAAATAAACACTCCGAAGATAAAGCTTTGAACAATTATGGGAAATTATTGTTAAACATGTGCACAGCATTGGATCTATATACATTGAATAGAACCTGTGTTAGTAATCTCCAAGGTCATTTCACATACATTTTAGACAATTGCAATAATGTAAATCACGTAAGTTCCACTGACTTGTTTGCCCATACAATTTTCATGCGCTCTATTTGTTAATGAAAGCATCAAGTCAGACCATTTACCATTAGAATGTAATGTCGATTTCCAGGCCGAAAGCATGCCTACACAGATTATAAAGGGGAAAAAAAGAGATTATTGAGAAACTTGAAAGGCAGGATGATTATGCTAATACATATTGTGATCAAATGAATAGTGAGACTGCAGAAAGATAATTTGAGCGACTGGTGTGATTCATATTGTTGTTGCATCAAACATGTTTGATACCTTGTAACGAATCATGCTGAATGAATGAAGAAAAAAAAGAGATAAGGAACAAATGAGGAATGGTATGATTAGGAAAGCCCTTTAGCTGATAGAAAGGCTAGGAAACTTTTACGTATATTACAAAAAACGAGGGGCAGTATGGACAGTATCACGTATTGTGAAGCTCAAAAATAATACAAGAAATGCCGCAAAGGAAAAGGAAAGAATATCATCATAATTATGCTATCAAACAATGCAATAAACTACATAAAGAATCATAGTGAATTTGGGGAAAATATAATCAGATAGATAGATAGATATATAGATAGATAGGTCAATAAAAAATATTTCGCACAAGTAATGAAATGTCTGTACGTTGCCGGTATGAACATTTTACAGAACTACTGCAAAAAGACGATGGAGAAGTATATTTCTTTACTCTGGAAGAAGAAATCGTTGAACGGATAATGG
>CM065729.1:11435758-11445758 GCA_033310375.1 Conus canariensis
ATCATGACAGATGCCTTCAGACTGGTATACCTTTATGAAGCTGCTTTATACAGCCATGAGATGCTGGAATCTGGATATAACTGTCATACATTTTTTCGTTCAATAATCATGAATTACTACTGTTATGAAATTGCTTTCTTTCATTTGACTTTTTGTCTAAAATCCTAACAATGTAAAAGCTCGTGCAAATAATCATTTTTCAGGAGAATTATTGTTCTCAAATCATAATTAGTATTGCTCTGCATCAATAATTTGATATTGCATCAAAAGGTACGTATCTCTGCTTTCCAAATGGCACCTTCTGTTCTTATCCGGACACAATAACTGTGATCGTTTGAATCTTGTCGTCTTGTCTCCCCTAGCTTAGCCTGTCCTGTGTTCCGCTGTCTTCAGCCCTGTTGTGTGATGGATGGCGGAGTACAGCAGGAGGGACGGTAGATGGAGGAAGTTGAGATGGCGAACAGGCAGCTGAAAAGTGTACTGCGAGGAACTTATGGATGCCTGAGTATTTGTGTGGGTTACTATATCTGTCTGGCTACCGTTTTTTTTCGTCAACATTCTGAATATCCTGCTCTTGTTTTGTCATCATTCTAAATATGCAACTCCCTCTGTCTGTCTCACTGTCTCTAAAACTGTCCTGTCTGTCTGTCTGTCTGTGTCTGTCTGTCTGTCTCTTCTCTCTCTCTCTCTCTCTCTCTCTCTCTGTCTGTATGTGTGTGTTTGTGTGTGTGTGTGGCGCGCGCGCGCGCGCGCGCGCGTTTGTGTGTGTGGTATGTGTGTGTATGTGTGTGTGTGTGTGTGTGTGTGTGTGTGTGTGTGTGTGTGTGTGTGTGTGTGTGTAATGTTTCAGGTTTTTTTCATTACTATAGTCGGGTCAACCACACAGAGATTTTTCAGGTTGTTAACATCCTTCGGACGAAAAAGACACCTTCACATTCTGTCTCTCTCTCTCTCTCTCTCTCTCTCTCTCTCTCTCTCTCTCTCTCTCTCTCTCTCTCCTTCAAACAAACACACACCAGAGACATACGAGTAGGCAGAGAGAGGGACTAAGCGTGTGGATGCTAGGAGTAGTGCTGTGGTCATGCGATACCCAATAATCAATATTCCATGACTCGTGGTCCCTCCGGTTGATGCCAGAAAGAAGGGGTAGGGGTGAGGAGAGCGGGCTGTATGGGGGTACAGACCGGTTTTCTGAATAAAATGTATATAGGCTACCCACCTTCTGAAAGTACTCTACAGTCAATTGACTCTTTTCTTTTGTTCTCTACAGATAACTGACTCCTTTCTTTTGCTATTTTCTTTGATTCTGTTTTGAACATTTCTTCTCTCTTTGCTGTCTTTGTTGTTGTTCTGTCTTTGTATACTGTTTATCTGCTATTGTTTTTGAAAGTGTTTACATTGTTTTATTGTTCATGTTTGGACGCCAGATCGGTCTTGGGTATGAATTGCATTCTCTATTCATGGAAGTTTTGAGTCGGTAATTTCCCTTTTCTTCTCACTGTCTTTGACTCTGACTTTTTAAAAACTGTCATCCACTGCTTTAGTCGTCTCCCTTTGTGTTTTCATCTTCTCGATATTTTTTTTTCTTGTTACTTGTTCTAACATACAAGTTTTTATGTTGTCATTTGGAGACAATTAAATGGTGATATTCCAAAATTAGAATGAATGCTAGCTATCCACACTGCGGTGATATTTGCTAACATGTTTGATAATGTATGTCTATTGCAATTGATTTTTTTTTTAATCTTCTTTATATCTTTCCCCTTATTATTTGACTGCGAGAAACCAGCAGTACGACCAGCTTTCATTATTCTTAAATTTTACCACAGTAAAGATATTGTTTATAAATTTATTTAAAGGCTGATTCTAGTTTGACAAAATTTCAGAACGTTAATCTAGTGCGTCTGATCCGTGATTTCAGCGATCTTCTCTTTGGTCTTAATTGCCCGATCTTACGGTTTGCAATCCAAGGATGGTGTGGCTCAGGAAATTCGTAAAACTTAAGATCAGTCAACATGCTATGGGACCTGTTTCAGTTCGTACAAAGGGAAATAACCAATTGAAAGCTCTCCTACATGGACATCAACGTGCAACTACTCTCGGATGACTGCTATCAGTTAATAGATGTTATACCTCAATTCTGTTCATGATTCGCGAGTGAACATTTTCATTCGGTACGCCCGAAATGGTCAGTTCACAATGCCGTGGATATGAACAAGTCACATCCGCCTTGGCATAATGCTGGTTTAGGCCAATTGACATAGGCTAGAACACCAAGGCTACATCAAAATGTTGTTATACTCTGCATAGTTATGCGGGGATTGTTTTCAGTTGTGACAAGCTCTTAGCATTATAACATTATCAGTCTCCAAAATCCCCCGAAGTCGGAGTGAGGCTGCCCGTGTGGCGGAGTAATTAAAAACGGTCACACACGTAATGTTCTCTCCAGCTGATGCATTTGTACCATAGTGTCAAGTACTTCGGTGTTTGGCTGATCCCTGGAGTCTTCTAGCCTGGGTACGACAACAACAACAAGTCGCATTTTGGACAGACACTGATAAAGCCGACCTTACAGCCAGTTCAAAGCTCGAAAGACAGCATGAGATCAGCAGGTCTAAAGACATATATCTAAGTCTAGCATCAGCCAGCAGGTTGTGTTCCATCTTTTGATCGTTCAAACTTTAATTAAGAATCAGCTCCTTGTTCGTAGCACCACTGCCAACTATTTCATGGGTTTCAGTTTCAGAGAGAACTATGGTTTGTCGTTACTTCGCCATCAATGTTCGCGAACCCATGGTTCGTTCAATTAAGAACAGACTTCACGTGATGTTTGTGTGTGTCTATATGCTTTGTCACGTTTTTCTTTTTAAACAGGTGTTGTGTGTGTGTGTGTGTGTGTGTTGTGTGTTTCCTTGCGGGCATGTGTTTTTGTTGACTTAATCATAAAACTTTTTTTTACAGAATTTTGATGACTTCTTAGTTACCGCACGTAGAGATTTGTCAGTTAGTCAAAAACAAACAATAAAACATTGTAAACTGTGTTTCACGTGCACTTAGTACTTTGTGCTCACTGGAGTTTTGTCGAGGACCCCCCACCCCACCCCCCACTTTTTGAAAATATTCTAAAAACTGTTCAACTTTGTCGTTTTCTTTTTTTCTTTCTTTTTTTTTTTTTTTTTTACCTAATTTCGCTTTTGTTTTTTTTTCTTTTAGCTTATGCTAAGTATTCGCTGCATATTGGACTCCAGTTTATCGTTTCGTGCAAAAATTTCGAGTACTGATCCTGAAGTCAAGACGAAGCACTTTTAGTCAAACATGACCACTATGGTGCAAGATCCCGCTCCCCCCCTCCCCCCCCCCCCCCCCCCCTCCCCCCAGTTTCTTCTGCATTTTGTCTCCCCTTTGCATTTGTGCTCTTCTGCACGATGAAAGTGACGATTCCTATCGCATTCAAAAACAGATTAGGTTAACTTCAGCTTTGACGTCCACCCCCACCAAAGACGGTACAGAAGACAGGGATACTTTGTCAAGAAGTTCAGGGGTAGTAGGAGACCTATCCAGGGTTACATTTCACCACCAACACGGCAGACTGTTAAGATGTGCAGCAAACTGTTGTGCGCAAACTGTTAAGATGTGCAGCAAAAATGTGTCAGATTGTTTCAAAATGGGTTGTTGAATCGAGGTTCAACCATGCAACTTCTGATTTCAAACTCCGTGCTTTGAGCTACCGAGGAAATCGTAGGGAGAAAAACACAGTGATCAAGTGTCCATCATTGCGTTACAGCCAGAAAAAAAAAGGATGGTAAAGTTGGCCTAAAGAGAAGCATACACACCATGATAAGCAGCAAAATCAATGTCATATTTAGTGTTCTGTAAAACCAGGACACGCACATTAGTCAGATCTGAACAGAAAAGTGTTCGTATTATATTGTACTGCGCTGTTTTTGACTATATTGTGAGTCATGGTCCTCTCATGTGTATGGTTTTTTTTTATCCGCTTCCGATAGTATGGCACTATATTGTCTTGTGTTGCACTGTACTGTAAAACAGTTTTGTGGTTAATTGTATCCTATTACGTTGCATTACACAGCACTGTAATTTAGTGACCCATATTATTTCGTATTGTGTTGCATTGTTTTCTATTGTTGTGTACTATATTAAACTGCACTGTGTTGTATTACATTATACTGCGTCACATTGTACTGCAGTACACTGTATCGATCGTGTTATGTTGTGTTATAGTGTATGGATACGCCCGTGGGTTAGTGTGTGAACCTCCGATAGCTCACTAGCTCTGCCCTACGGCAGCCAGCTATGGGAACGTGAACCTTGAACTTTGTAGTATGTAACTTCTCTATCACAAACAGATTTTACGGCGTAGCAATCCCATTACTGTCCTTGCCCGGCACAACGCTGCTCACGTGTTTATTCTTTTCTGTCTTCCTGCACATGTTTTGGCTTACTTACCAAGGTCCTTTCTGCTACAGACGTAAACCAGGGGCACTTCCCTTGTTCCCGATGAAAGATCTCTTTCTGTGCTGCGCAAGGTACCTCGGTTTGACAGCTGATCTGACAGATTAGCATCCAGACCCATCACTGAAAGTCTGCTGGATGCGGGAAGGTGGGGGGTGGGGGTGGACAAAGAAATGAATCGCCTCTTAGTCTACAAGACTCGAATCACAGACCCGGTCTCCTAGCTCGCTCAGTTTGTACCTTACCCACTTGGCCACTGCGCCACCCTATACGCACATCAGTTTTCATTTCTGATGTTTACAGAGCAGCCAAGCGTTCCGTTGCGATCAGATTATGTCAAATGGAGTTGCCAATAGCTCGGTGCAGGCACTTAAGGCGAAAGCACACTCTGATGATACAGAGGAGAGGGATTATTGATTTAAACCGTTTTCTTGCCTGTCGGGGCGTGAACTCCATAATGCCAGAAAGAAAAAAAAATGATTGAAACGTTTCGCTTACAGAAGGAGTTCCGATGCCTTGAGGAAAGAGGGGGAAGGGGAGGGAAGGGGGTGAAAGCTTACCTCTCTCACCCACCATCCCTCACCAAGTCTTCCCCACCCCAGCTCCACTCCTCCCCTATGCTCACACCCTCCCTCTCTCCCCCCCCCCCCCCCCCCCCCCACCATCCCCTGCAGACACGGACACACAGGGTTAATGGAAAGCCGGCTAGGCGACACGTGATGTCTGGCCGCTCAAATTTCCAAGCTTCCAGCGCCCCATGCTAACTCTCTCCCTCTCTCCTCTGGTAGCGCCAGGGTCACAGAGACCAACAGCATCCTGGTTCATGATAGATACATACCTCCGATGGCACTTTCAGTACTCATCATGCCCAGAAGCGGAGCATGTGCGACAGAATAGAGGAATGTCTGGAATCTTTTTTTTTTTCTTCTTATCCCAGGGAGAATTTTTGTGAAAAGCTAGGAATCAGTCTTCCTTCTTTATTCTGATCATTTTTTAGATGATTGCGTGGATATGTCTGAGGAATGTATATTTGGATCACAAAAAGTAATGCTTCAAGTGTACCACTGGAGGGGATGGGTGGGTGAATTGGTACCAAACCTAGAGAATACCTGGCTTTGTTGAAGGAATCAAACACACCCATTCTGTAAATTTTTCGTAATGCATTTCTGGCCCTTTAAAAAATAATTTTGATGGAATTTTGAAACAAAAGAAAATATTCTGAAAACAGCAACATCTGTTTTTTTGCGATGTATCTGGGTGGAACATGAAAAGGATGGGAAGCGGTTGTTACAGCACGATAGCCCCATGAAAACACAAACGTATTATACATGCCTGTGTGGCCGTTTCTGTCTCCAGTTCCTCCGTGTTGTCCCATTTCTCCATCTCTACTTCCCGATGAAATAAAAACCTACCTGTACTCTGTAAGGACGTCAAATGTATGTAATATCATAACTGATACTTCAGTTGAAATGCATTCTACATCGCATAGTTTCTGTGTTCTGGGGATCCACCGGATCTTAAGGGACCCATCTTCATTCTTTACGTGTAGTCAGAATGTTAAGGAACGGAGCGAAAGTACAGCCTTCACAGTCTTGCTTTCATAGTAGCATTACTCCCAAATTCACCTTTACACATCCACTCCCATTATATTCCTGTCTCAGTGTCAGCACTGGCACTCCCAAAGTCTCCCAGCCTACTGCGATGCCATGAAACCACTCGCAAAGACGACCCTGTGACACTGCCAAGTCAGTTCGGTCATACTCAGTAATGTCTGTTTCGACATCCTTCTGCAGAAAGAAATCTGTTATTATCTGTTGTACCTGAAGATGGTCTGTATCAACATCATTTCCCCCTCATTTCTATTTGTTATATCATGTTGATGGTACCGGTGTTTTGAAGGAGGGACGGAAAGTAAGGTTGAAAGTCAACGTGTTTAGCTTAATTGACCTTCCCAAGATAACACGTAACTTAAATATCATCCTTTTTGTCCTACAGAGTGCCTGATTTTCACTCCTCGTTAGCTGGTTTGATTGTTTGTGTTTAGCTAAAGAAGTACAGAAGTACATGAAATTGTATCTGAATAAACTGTGACATCACTGGAACATTCAGGCACCAACTTGATACAAGTGTAAACCAATATCAGATAAGGTTTAGAATCATGAAGACGTATATGTGATTTTTTTTTATAATTTAGAAGAACAATACATATAGACAAAGATTTTTTGTGAATGCTTTAAAATATCAGAAAACGTGAGGAAAGTATTATTACTAATATTATCATTTTTGTTTTGTACAAAGTATGATATTGTTTACTTTATTGGACTATCCGGGCTTGGCTTTCTGTTGTGCTCTACGCCAATAGTACATTATTTTCACTTAGATGCCATCTGATGATTCGTTTTATTAAAAAAAAACAAGATGCAAAGCATATAAACGTACTCCCAGTTTATCCTGAATACGCGTGAGATATTCCATAAAGAGGAAAAACCGTCTTGGGCTGGTGTAACCGTTAGTAATGGCTATTCTGGTAAACATCGGCCATCGTTTGTGACATAAAATGAACATACTTACAAATTTTCAAAAAGATCGGCCAAGAACTCTGAGATTTTCAATAAAGAAGAAAACCATTATGGGCCGTTAGTAACGGCTATAACGGTAAACTTAAACATCGGGCGTCTTCCGTAACCCATAATGAACATACCTACTAATTTTCAGAAAGATCGGCCACGTACTTTCTGAGATATTCCATAAAGAAGAAAAGCGTTACAGGCCGTTACAGCCGTTAGTAACGGCTATAACGGTAAACTAAAACATCAGGCATTATTCGTGACCCATAAAAGAACATACCTGCTAATGTTCACAAAGATCGGCCAAGTACTTTCTGAGGTATTCCATGAAGAAGAAAAAGCGTTACAGGCCGTTACAGCCGTTAGTAACGGTATAACGGTAAACTAAACCATGGGACATTATTTGTGACCCATAATGAACATACCTACAAATTTTCAGAAAGATCGGCCAAGCGCTTTCTGAGATATTCTATAAAGAAGAAAAACCGTTACAGCCATTAGTAACGGCTATAAAGGGGTAAACTAAAACATCGGGCATCATTCGTGACCCATAATGAACATACCTGCTAATTTTCACAAAGATCAGCCAAGTACTTTCTGAGATATTCCATAAAGAAGAAAAAGCGTTACAGGCCGTTACTGCCGTTAGCAGCGGCTGTAATGGTAAACTAAAACATTGGGCATCATCCGTGACCCATAATCAACATACCTACTAATTTTCAGAAAGATCGGCCAAGTGCTTTCTGAGATATTCTATAAAGAAGAAAAAGCGTTACAGACCGTTACAGCCGTTAGCAACGGCTATAACAGTAAACTAAAACATCAGGCATTATTCGTGACCCATAATGAACATACCTACAAATTTTCAGAAAGTTCGGCCAAGTACTTTTTGAGATATTCTATAACGAAGAAAAACCGTTACAGGCTGTTACCGCCGTTAGTAACGGCTATAACGGGGTAAACTAAAACATCGGGCATCACCCGCGACCCATAATGAACATACCTGCTAATTTTCACAAAGATCGGCCAATACTTTCTGAGATATTCCATCAAGAAGAAAAAGCGTTACAGGCCGTTACAGGCGTTAGTAACGGCTGTAACGGTAAACTTAAACGTCGGGCATCATCCTTGACTCATAATCAACATACCTACAAATTTTCAGAAAGATCGACCCAGTAGTTTTGTCTGGAGCGAGTGGAACACATTTTGACCACGGACACACAGACACACAGACACACAGACACACACACACACACACACACACACACACACACACACACACACACACACACACACACACACACAACACACAACACAGCATTTCTTCGTTCCCATTCTAAAGTACTCCCTGTTCTTTAAGACTACTCTCTCTCTCTCTCTCTCTCTCTCTCTCTCCTCTCTCTCTCTCTCTCTCTCTCTCTCTCTCCTCTCCTGGAATATTTAGCTTGAGAATCGTCATGAAATTATTAGGAATTATCCCAGAGAGAGCTGAAGTCAAATCAGGGAAAACAAAAACAAAACAAAAACAAACAAACAAACAAATATGGATAAATCAATTCTTTGCTTTTGTTGCTTTTAAAAACGACCAGGCAAATGTACCCCCCAGCTAAAAATGGGACAGATACAGTTCCAGTCTCTCACCGGCCCCTCGGTTCGGAAGTTACTGATGGTAGAGTTGCATGATCACAATATCACTTGCTATTTTCTCGGTGTTATCAGAGAGCAGGAAACAGGAATGCAAACACACGGAATCCATTCTACGTTTCTGGCCAACTTGCAGCCACCCAAATCTTGCATGCTAAAAAAACATGTTCTGTTAGAAGCAGTGGTATCCGTCAGGTCTGTTTTCAGGAAGGACCGGTTCGGGTATGGTGTCCATTTTTATTTGTCATTGATAGAGGCTGAATTACGTTTGTGGGGTTATATCTGTCAGTCATGGGTCAAGAGGTCTCAATCAAAATAACTTTACAGCCATGGTCAATGATGTTCAAGAGGTTTCTGTTACATTGTATTGTGTTGCGTAGCGTTGTTTTGCATTGGATTGTGTACGTTGCATCACATTTTATTTGTGTATTGTTGTATTGTGTTGTGTTGTTGTTTTGGTTTGTATTGGACTGTACTGTGTTGCTTTGCGTTGTATTGTGTTGTGTTGTTTCGTATTGGATTGTATCGTGTTGCATGGTGTTGTTTCACATTGTACTGTTTTGTTTGCAGTACATTTTTCTCGTTGTGTGTTGTGATGCGTTATGTTTAACATTTCATCCTGTTCTTTCATGCGGTGACGTATAATGTGTGACACCATTCTGTCGCATGTCAGATTTGCATAATCTTCACTTCTCTTCTCTAGTTTCGTATCACATTGTATTGAGTTGCATTGTTGTCATCAGTTGATCCTCTTGGATACAGTTGACTACAAGAATCTGAGGACGCTTTTATCTCCTACCCTCTACGTCCCTGCTCCTCCTCTCCCCCCCCCCCCCCCCCCCCCCCCTTCGCTTCCAACACTTCTCGCTCCGTCATCAACAGTGATCACTAGAACCTCAAACATCTTGCATCGTTGCTTTCCTTTTTGACTTTTTCTTCTTTTTTTTTTCCTTATTTTTCGTTTGCATTTTAAACAGTTAGATGTGCTTCAGAACAGAACAGAAGAAAAACTATAAAAGAATTCTCCACACACACAACACACCCCCCACCACACACACACACACACACCCACACACGCACACACACACACACACACACACACAGCACACACACACCACACGCACACGCACCACACCACCACACACACACACACACACACACACACACACACACACACACACACACCACCACGCACCACCACGGCCGCACGCCGCGCGCACACACACACACACACACACACACACACACCCACACCACAAAAACACACACACACACCTCGCACACACACACACACACACACACACACACACACACAC
>CM065729.1:11455758-11460758 GCA_033310375.1 Conus canariensis
TTAATATTTGAATTTGTCGTTGGAAGAGGTTGTTGAATAAGAAATGCTTGTTTGGAGATCTTCCAAAGTTTTTGTTCAGTTCAGTTTTATGGCGTTGCTTTCGGCACTGTATTTGAATACCACTGGATTTTATGATGCTGTTTTGTGGTGTGTTATACTGTTGTATTGCACTTTTGTGCATTGTATTGTATTAAATGCACCCTATGTATTGAAATGCACTGTAGTGTAATAAACATGATATTGTACTGTGCCGCAGGCTGCATACTAAAAATAACGCGCCAAGGCCTTCTTACTTAAGGATTCGAGTATTTATATAGACTGGCGCAATGAGAGTGTTTGGAGAACGTTTAATGTGTCTGAAAGCTGATTTTCCTCATTGTCTTTCATATGGCCATCAAGGTACAAGCCTGGTAGTTCCAAGCAGATACATTAAAATCAAAGGAGTGGGTCTATTTGTGTTCTGTGAGCTGGCGCAAAGATGGGGTCACGGGTGAGTGTGAAGGCCTGAAATGTGTGTCAACTAAGGGGATTTTCATGTATTTGAAGATTGATTGTGATTTCATCGGTGAAAATCCCTCAAAATAAGGGAAATGATTGGCGGGGAGTTGTTCTTTTCATCAATTATCAGTTTAGCATTAATGTCGGGTAAAGATTTAAGGAAGGCCTGAAAACGCTTACATGGATTATATTATAGTGTTCTAGTGCAAAATCCTAACTGGTGCGTGTGGTCAGCATGGCCTGGCCATGGTGCATGGAAGCAGAAGGAGTGGTTTATAACTGAAAGTTGCGCTGTAGAGATAGGATTCGTTATCATTATTATCATTCTTCTTGGTCTTTTTCTTCTTCCTCTTCTTCTTCTTCTTCTTCTCATTATTATTATTGTTATTATTATTATTAGCATCATCATCACTATCATCAACATCATCATCCCCATCACCAGTGTGTGTCTTCTTCTTCATACTACTACTACTATTACTGCTACTGCTGCTGCCGTTGCTGCTACCACCACTATCATCATCATCATCATCCATCATCATCATCATCATCTTCTCTCTCTTCTTCTTCTTCTTCTTCTTCTGCGTCTTCTTCTTTATTATTGTCATCGTCATAATCTCATCATCATCATTAATAATAATAGCATAATAGTAGTGTTAGAAGTGAAAATAGGAGTAGTAGTGGTAGCAGGAGCAGAGACAGCCGCAGCAATAGTAGTTGTTGTTGTAGTGGCATTTTAGTAGTAGTAGTAGTAGTAGTAGTAGTGTGGTGGTGGTGGTGGTAGTGGTGATGGTTGTGGTAGTGATAGTAACAGCAGTAGCAGTTCAATTCTTTATATGTTTATGTATTTATGTGCTTATGTATGTGTGCATATATGTATGTATATTTGTATGAATTATGAAGAGAGGTATTTCTATTTATTAGTAGTGATTGTGATGATGGTAATTGTGGTTGTCGTGGTGATGGTGATGATGATGATGTGGTGGTGGTGGGTGGTTGGCGATAGTATAGTAGTAGTAGTAGTAAGTAGAAGTAGTAGCAGTAGTAGTAGAAGTAGTAGCAGTAGTAGTAGTAGTAGCAGCAGCAGCCGGAGCAGCAGTCATGATAGTGCCACCACGACTACCATGACCTCATTATCTTCTGCTCCCTACCTTTCCGCACTCTCATGATCAATAAAGCTATCACCCCCCCCCCCCCCCAAGCTGATATCAACCCCCCGGAACAAGATGAGTATGTCGCACTCTAAATACAGGAAGCGCCACATCTTCACACTTACACACACGTATCACTCATTTGTCGCCAAACACGTTTCATGTCAGAAGAAGCCTGCCGCATAGTGTCTCCTGTGTTTTCCGTCTGACACATTTTAATTTACAACCAGTTTTATACGACCTCTCTTGTCACGAAGTGCTTTAGTTTATAAGAAACACATTTCCGTGGTATAGTACTATGAGCCAATTAACAGCGCTAGCCAGTACAAACATAACAATGCCTCTCTTGCAAATCAAAACTGCAGACAAATCATAATAATGAGGACAATTTCTATAGCACCCATCCTAACAACGTAGGTTACAGGGCGCTTTACAAGTTTTAACAATTCAACATGTAGAAAATATAAGCAGGACACACATACACACACAGGCGCGCGCGCGCGCGCGCGCGCACGCACTCACAGCCACACACACACAATTCTGGGTTCACGAGTCATAAACACACACAACACACACACACACACACACACACCACACACACACACACACACACATGTACACAGGACACGCGAGCGTGCGCGCCCACACACACACACACACACACACACACACACACACAGTAGAACATAACGTTGCATATATAAACACACTATATAACACAGTGAACAGCTCATTTGTACAGGAGCAAAGTGCGCAAGTGACAAAATCCGCTCTAAGTTCTGATCATGGCATTGTCTAATATCACATAGTTTGTGGAAAGACGTAAAATTAAAGTACTACTACTACTGATTATGGCAAAAGCTTCATTTTAGATTAATTTGCTCCAGCAAAGACGCTGAATCTTCTGCACAGCCCGATACAGAAGGCCGGGGGTGGGGGGTTGGGGGGCAGCAGGGGTGGGGGGAGGGGAGGGGTTGGTGGAGAAAACGCTAAGAAACGAAGCAGTTGTATCTGGCAGACGGTTAAATCGGGTAGCAGTAAACGCAGTTGACAGTGCAGAACATACGCTTACGAGTACAGTTAGTATTTTATCTCCGGCGTTTTACTGTGTGACATGCTGTTGAATCAGATTCCAAATATCCACTGCTCTCTCTCTCTCTCCTCTCTCTCTCTCTCTCTCTCTCTCTCTCTCTCTCTCTCTGTTCGCGCCTCTTCGGACTGTCTATGTAACTTGGAAACATTGTGGTGGTGTAGACCTTGTTTAGCGCGAAAATGCTTGTCTTACGATCTCGTATAGAACATCCTGATCCCAACCAGTAAACCACAGCCTAAGCTGAATTCTCATGACGTGGACGACGAAACTTATTTGGACTAAGTTCAAAGTGGGGAGGTTGAGGCGGAAATTTAAACAAGAGTAAAAAACTGAATTCTTGCGTGGCCAAACGAAATAATTGGCAAATTACAGACAAACGTAACGCGTTTCGACTTGTTTGGTCTTCTTCCAGCAAGACAAATAACATTCAAGACAATGAAAACGAAAAGCGAACCACTTACCTTATCGACCTGGGCGCAAAAATGCTTCAGAATGGAAACGAGGCAGAAAGGGAGATAAAAACATTAACAATTATAATAATGAGGAGGAGAAGGAGGAGCACGAAGAGAAGGATAATTGTTATAATTATGAGTATTAGTAGTAGTAGTAGTTGTTGTTGTAATAGTAGTAGTAGTGGTGGTGGTGCTGGTAGTAGTAGAAGTAGTTTCTATATTTCATGATCATTATGATGATTATTATTAGGCTTTTTGTTATCATTATTGTTATTAATTATATTATTGTTTAACCCGTATTTTCTAGCAAGCAAATGTCCATCTGTAAAAACACAATTCACACACACACACACACACACACACACACACACACACACACACACACACACACACAAACAAAACACACAATGCATGGTGAGTGTGAGTCGGTTTCGGAAAAAAAGTGGGGGAAAATAGGAGGATGCAGGTCCTACAGGTTCAAACAAAAATAAAAGGGAAAACATTGGAGGGGGGAAGGACCCACACAAAAAACAGGAGAAAAAAAATGATCTGTTGACCACGGTGTGGGAAAAAAAACCCGAAGTGTTATGCACATGGAATAAGGTCTAGCAAACGATCCCAGAGCATCCTCTAAGAAAAAGTGTAGGGAGGGAGGGGGGGGGGGAGGGACGGGAAGGGACGCGCTCGTTTGTGTGTGTGTGTGTGTGTGCTTTGAGTTAGAATTAGCATTTCATCATGTTTCTGTAATATGCACTTTGGGCTCTCGCGAGGTAAAGCGTTCTATAGATATCCTTTTACACTACATTACATTAACATTACATTATATTACACAAAGATTGTAGGCAGGGAAAGAGGTGGGCAGACATCACAGTGAATGGACTGGGAAAACCCTTGCCCCAATACAGGAATGTTCCCCACAACTGTCAGAGGTGGAGTGGGGGATAAGTTCAACCTTCATCATTGCAGTGCCGCTTGTGCCCACCCTCCACCCGCCCCTCCCCCTCAACCCCCCTACCCCCGCCTACCCGTGCACTGCCCTCTCTCGCCCCCACCCCCACCTCACCTCTTTTCATCCCCAGGGACTCGGCTGGCTTCAGAAGCAATGAGCATACAATTATCTGAAAGGTGTTCCCCCCTCGGGGACACGTCATTTGAGCGACTCAACGTTAGTGCGCATTACTTGTGCGCGAAACGTGAGAGAATGAGCAAGCGACTGCACTGAAAGTTTAATGTGAAGCAGACCCTAGTGAGGCTAGGCCCCTTTTTTTTTTCGTCATATGAACACTACTAGCTGTGTGCCGTTTCGACAATCTAAGGTCTGAAACTTGCAATAAGAACAGAACACAGTTCAATTGTATGTCGCTCTTTGTGGGTGTTGTGGTGTGTGTGTGTGTGTGTGTGTGTGTGTGTGTGTGTGTGTGTGTGTGTGTGTGTGTGAATATGTAGTAGTACTTTCAGTTTTACGGTTTTTTTCTTTTTCTCAGAATTGTGATATTAGACGAGTGAGTGTGTGTGTGTGTGTGTGTGTGTGTGTGTGTGTGTGTGTGTGTGTGTGTGTGTGTGCTTTCAGTTTTACGTTTTTTTTCTTTTTCTCAGAAAATTGTGATATTAGACGAGTGTGTGTGTGTGTGTGTGTGTGTGTGTGTGTGTGTGTGTGTGTGTGTGTGTGTGTGTGTGTTGTAATAAACGGCAATTCACTACTTTGAATCTCTTCTCGATCAATGTATTTTCTGTTAGACTCATCGTTAGGTCTCTAACCTGATGCCTACTGTCATTATAGTCACCGAAGCCGTGCCTTGCTGTTACCTT
>CM065729.1:11465758-11470758 GCA_033310375.1 Conus canariensis
AAGCCCCGTAGACACAATTGTCTTACAACTTAAATAATTTGACAAGCCCCGTAGACACAATTGTCTTACAACTGAAATAATTGCACAAGCCCCGTAACACAATTGTCTTACATCTGAAATAATTGTACAAGCCCCGTAACACAATTGTCTTACATCTGAAATAATTTGACAAGCCCCGTAACACAATTGTCTTACATTTGAAATAATTTGACAAGCCCCGTAACACAATTGTCTTACAACTGAAATAATTTAACAAACCCCGTAGACACAATTGTCTTTTCTCATCAATTACAGTCAAAAACAGGCGCCGTTGTGGCGCGGTGGTAAGCGTTGCGGATTCCTGGCTGAGAAATCCAGGGTTCGATTTCCCTGAGAGATAGTTATTTATTTGTGGGATTGTTTTCCCAAATGACTCTTTCCCAGAGTTGAGCTTGCTATGGGCTTGGTTGGGAAGAATGGAACCACGTGCCTGAGTTTCATCCACTTGATAGTTGTGTCTCTGAGAGTGATGCTCAAACTGCCTGAGAGTGATGCTCAAACTGCAGGTGTCCGTGTCTCTGACAAGAAAAATATGTCTAACAACAAATCATTACACCCTTTCTCCCTATCAGATATTTATATTCTCTTCCTGAAAGGCAGTAGATATCAATATGTTTTTTTTTTCCTACTTGTTTTTATAAAAGTAAAAAGCAGTCCTTTTGCTTGCCTAACCTAATTTTTTGTAATCAAACAATTGGAGATTACAGGTGCGCAAAAAGAAGATAGAGCACAAAGTCAACACATCAGCAGCATCTCCGTAAGTCGCATCCATAAACACCTGAGACACAAAGCAAAACGGAAAAAAAAAACATCGAACCAAAAAAAAAAAAAAAAAAATTCAAGCACAATACAGTGTCAGCTAGTCTGCACGTAACTTTATTTCTGAAAAAAAAACGTAAGGACATACATTACAATGCAACACAGCACAATACAACACAACACAACACAGTACAAGGCAATACGACCAATCCAAAGAGATCTGTTCAGCGGAGTGTTCCTTCGTTAATACCAGACCTGCACCACGACAGGCCCTGACACCAGACCTTCACACAATATTGGTTCGACCTTGAGGTGACTTCAGTTCTAAACATCCTCCACTTGATCTTAAGCTAAAGCTGAAACCTGTCTTTCGCTTTTGTCAGAATGTCACTCTAATCCATGCTTATTTCATTCTACTTTATTGACCGACCTTAATCTACATCTTGACACGATTGCTTTATAGCCTTAAACTGACCTTACTTTTATATTGAATCTGATCCTGTTCTTAATATGAAGAAGACCTAAATTGTCCTTTGTTCTAAGTAAGTTTTTTTCTTTGTTTTTATTTTTCTAAGTGTGATACGTTATGTTCCGTTCTCCTTTTCTTCCTCTTCTTTTCCTAGACAAAGGATCTTAATAAGGATCGCCGACACTTGGTATTCTTTCTCTTTATCAATTATGATTGTGGCTCAGGATCATAAATACCCTTATTCAATGCTCTAATAAATTTGTGTACTGACACCATTTTTGTTCAAAATCAAAGTATTTCATTTCCAGATTATGAGAGTATTTTTCGATTTAATATCTCAATCTTAACTCTTTTAAGAATGCATGCCCTGAGGGTTTTATTTCGTCCATTGTGCATTTATATACGTAGAATTTTTCCCAGTAAAATTGTAAGGTCACGAATTTCATATGTTTTTACGTTGTCTTCAATGCCAAAGAGAGTCAGTTCGATGTTAAATGACAGCCTGTGACAAGTTGCACATTTTTCTCTCAGAATTAGTTGTAGCCCCATCCACAAAGAACTATAAGTAGCGTTGGATGGTATCTTTTTCCTGGTTACAAAAATTGCACATGTCACTGTTAAGTCTTCCCATCTTTTTTAAGACGGTATTTGTCACTAAAAGTCTGCAACGTATTCTAAGTTGAAACCATTCTTTTAACTTTTTTTTTTACAAACGTCTTCCCAATCTACTGATATATTTAGTTTTTCTTCCCAACGCACAAAAGGCTTGATATTTAGAATTTCTATTTTATTAAGTAGGATATCATAGTACCTTTTAGTTCCTTTGGATACACAGATTATCGAACGTATTGCCTTTGCACAGGAGTCGCCTACATTATCATTAATGACAATTTGTCTTGTTCTTTTATACTGTTTAATTGTTTGTAAACAACTCATGTTTTCTAAGAAATTCACTTTGGTATTGATGTTGTGTGAGAAAGCTCTGTAAGTTAAGAACTCTCCATCGCTGTCCACAGGTCTTTGATGAATACACTATTCCCCTGTGCCCAGTCTTTGTAATAAAACATTGTGATTTTATTCGCAATCTTGAATTTTTCGTTATCAAAAATTGGTTCAGCTAATAGCTCGTGTCCGTCCTTTAGTTCAATTTGTCTACAACATTTTACATACACTGAGAAAACGTTTGTCCAAAAATGTTTGGATATGTTAGGTTCACAGCATTTAAGTCTGTAACTTTGTATTAGATTAATTTCTGGACATAAAAGTCTTGTTATGTGAGTCCACTTTGGGGGTTGACGTATGATCTTTCTCAGCCAAGCTAATTTAATGCCTCTATGTATGTCTTGATCTCAGGAATGCCAATGCCTCCTTCTTTAATATTGTGCACAGAGTACTTTCTCTAAATTTTATCCGGTTTTTTTTTTCGTCACATACAAAGTTAAAACACATTCTCTGTATTTGTTTGATCTGAGTATCTAGAGAATTTGGAAGCAGTATCCAGAGATAGGTGAGTTTTGATAAAATTAGAGGTCTAAGAACTGCCACTCTACCTAATGGCGTAACAGTCTCTTGCAACCATATTTTGAACAGATGTTTTACCTCTAATAACTTGTCTTTCATATTCATTTCTGTGACTCTTCTGGAAACCTACATTCTTTATTACACCAAATTTTGTTTTCGTCATACTTTGTCAATTTGATTTTTTTAATATACGATAATAAACATGTTCAGAGCAAACATTGAAATCGTAATCAGTCAAACTGGCGACAAAATCAAAACTTGACATTATTTCCCTTGATCTTAATACTGTTCCTGACTATGTTATAAAATGTGAATCTTCAGTGACCTGGTCGCCGTCCAAGGGATATACACGCATTCTGTTTCTTCCTTCTGTCCATCTACAGTGTAAATTGACAGGCAACTGATCTGAGTTTCTTCTTCTCTCTGACACCACTAGTTCTCATGACAACACGACGGCGATCAACAACAATTTATACAAGAGGTAGGTACCATCGACGCTGCTTCCTGCAGAATTTCTCTATCATGTATGCCTCTGAGGAAAACAAACTGAGGTGTTTTTTTTTTCCAAACCTTTAATGCAAGTGAAAATCAGTCAAGCGCATGAAGAGTATCTTTTTCCTGCTGTGGAGCTGGCTGGCTTTTTTAATGGCTTTATTGGACCCAGAGCTTTAACAAAGAAAATTATTGATGTTACAGGAAGTGAGATGCCGTGATTGAACTAAAAGATAGCGCAGCTCTCTATGCCTCTCAACGCACTCACACCTAACAACTCTGACAGACGTCTCATGAAATATGACCAGTGTTCACTTTGATCGTTCATGTTCTTTGTGCAGAACTTAAAAGCTGTTGGTGTCCATGTCAAATGTACTTCCAAACATCGTCTATGGAAGTAAGTGTGAGGGAAATAAGTGTGGTCAGGGACGGGATTTGTGGTTGGGGATTACGGTGCCAAACTGGGTTAGCCTGTCCCCAAAGGAGACCCCCTACAATGCCACACATGCCAGTCGTCATCTTCTCTGATGCTGTATCAGTACTGCAGGCTGTTAAAAATCCTCCGAACAAGGAACTCAACTCGCTTGTCTCTACGCTGGCCATTTTGCAGCAGTCCACTGAGAATACTGTCATCCAGTGGATTCCCTCACACTGCAATAATTTATATAATGCAAAGAGGAAGCTGACCAACTGGCAAAGGAAGGACAGCAGCCCCAACCGGAGCAGGAAGCCTCCTTTGAATAAATCAAAAGTATTATCAAGGAGAAGCAAAACAGAAGATGGTTTGAGCAGCACCCAGACTTCAACAAGAGGGATGCATACTACCCGCTGCCCAGATCAGACCAAGTGAGCATTGTGAGACTGAGGACAGGGCACTCCAGACTGAGACATCACATGTTCACAAAATTCCACATCAGCGAGTCTTCAAGTTGCCCATGCGGTACAGCCCAATGACAGTGGAACCCCTGCAGGACTCTCCCACACATGAAAAGCTAAGGGCAGAGACCTGGCCTGCTAACACACAGATGAGGGAAAAGCTTTATGGCTCACCGGAGGGCCTTCGCCGTACAGCAGCCTTCGTCAATGCCCCGGGGTTCCTGTCTGAGTGAACGAAGAAGAAGAAGAAGAAGAAGAAGAAGACTCCCTACTGAGTCCCCCCCCCCCCCCCACCACCACCACCACCACCAATCCCCATCTCCCTCTCTCACCCAGATAGTACTTCTTCCCTTCAATCAGATAATGGCCGTAAACTATGGGCGCTCGCTTTCCCTCCTGTCTAGCCTATTCCAAATGGAACGTGCATCCTTCTCAGTGCCAGATGCACGACTTGCGGTGGCCAGGCAGGTCTTTGACAAGCTATCCTATAGTAGTCCAGAACTTGGTTCCACCTCGTACAGTATCATGATTTCCCCAGGTTAAAAACATATGGGGAGGCATCCCACCATGACACCGTCTGACAACGGTTTTGGTTTCAGTGTCTTCAGGAGTACGGAGGCAACGTCTTCTCTCCTCAGCATCAACACCAGAGAAGAAGTGACGGAAAGAGCCCACATCTGGTCCTGAAGTCTGTGATGACACTTCATGATGACACTTCATGATGACACTTCGTGATGACACTTCATGATGCTGCTTGCCCAGTCAGCAGTCACAACACTGTCCAGATTCAGCGTAATAAGCAAAATAGAGCCGATTGACCAGCGTGTCTTTCATCTGAATATCT
>CM065729.1:11513258-11528258 GCA_033310375.1 Conus canariensis
TATTATAATTATTATTATCATCATCATTATTATTAATACATTATTATCATCATCATTATTATTAATACATTATTATCATCATTATATTATCACCATTATTACGACTTCTACTACTACTATCATTATTATTATTATTATCATTTCATCATCATTATTATTATATTATTATTGTTAGTATTGTTATTACTATCATCATTATTATTACGATGAGTACTTACACAGCGCCTATCCTCGACTAGAGACCAAGGTCTAAGCGCTTTACAATTCACACTTGTTTACACAACGGGCTTGCCTACCTGGGTAGTGCCGACTGAAGAGCTGCCAGCTGGGCTTCATTCAGTCGTTTCCCGTGTCATCCAGTCAATATCGTTCAATATCGTTCACTCCGTTTCCTTACTTCCTTCATTCTTTCCATTTCTTACGCAGGGTGCATGCTATGTGTAACGTGTCATCCATACCAACGGCCAAACTGGCCTTCTCTTCCGAAAGTTGGTGATGGGATTTTAAGTGTGTGCAAGATGTTATGCGTGCGTTCATACACGGAACCTCGGTTTTTTGTCTCATTCAAAGTACTGTATGGGAAATGGAGTCAGAACCAATGTTAACTCCGAGGGTAAAAACACCTCTACCGAAACGGCCCGGCGGAGATTCGAACCCGCAACCCCAGGATCATCAAGATTACGAGTCTGGTGCTCTATTACTGAGCCATTCCAGCCTGACTTGACGTAGGTTCGCAGGTTACTGGCCTGTCCACTTGGCCATGTGTTAGCATGGAGTCTCGTTCCCTGAGTTGAGCCAATTGTCGTGGGTGCACGAGGGTCCCATGTTCTGTAGACGTTTCAGAACCTGGTCTGTGGCAAAGTGGTTGGGGTTCCGGCTGGAAGAGTCCAAGCACTTGCTCTGGACTTTCAGGAAACTGTGAGGTCTCGGGTAGTTCAAGCCAAACTGACAATAACGTATCACTTTTGAATTTTTTTTTTCAGTCGGCACTTTTAGTTCTTTGACACTCAGGCGTTGAGTGGATTTTTCACTGGGTGGTATGAGACGGTGAGAGAAACTGGACTCTTCAAAGTAATCCGATTCTCAGGTGGTGTGATTGTTTGAATACAGACAGAAGACAAACACATGTAGTAATTAGTCCGCTGCCACAAAACATTTAGGCAATCCACAGTAATCACACATGCGCGCACGCGCGCGCGCGCACGCACACACCACACACACACACACAACACAACACACACACACACACACACACACACTCACTCACTCACTCACTCACTCACCACTCGCACGCACGCACGCACGCACGCACACACGCACCACACACACACACACACACACACACACACACACTCTCCCCACACACACACACACACACACACACACACACACACCTCCTCTCACACACACACACACACACACACACACACACACACACACACACACACACACATGCGTACACGCACACGCATGGCTTCCTCAACACGTGCAGCGTGGCCAGTTCTTGCCTCACATCACCCCTCTGTGCCGGACGGTCAGCATCAAGCGCGGCCCGTCATGTGAATGGTAACCGTCCATGTGAGAAGCAACTGATCCTTCCTGCTTCTCTGAAGGTCCCAGGTGCCGCCTGCACTTCTGCCTAATGGTCTGGCACGACGCGCTGAAAGGGAGCGTTGCCGCCGCTTGATCTGTGACATGGGCCCTGAGTTGGGAAGGAAGAAGGGGGGAGATGGTGGGGGAGGGAGGGGAGGGGGTTGTCGGACTTTTGTAGTGTCGCGCGTTTCACACACGCATGTTGAAGGGAAGAGTCGCGTCTTGGTTGGCCGCTGCATGTGGCACGTGATTTAAACTTGGGTCGTAGCGTTGTTGGTCTGCAGGAACAGTTCCAGGCTGACAGAGGGAAGGAAGCGAGTTCACAGAGTGGGAGTAAAGACCGGCGTAAATAATGACGTAAACACAGAGAAAGCAAGAAGGGGAGAGAGAGAAGACAGTTGAACACAATTTTAATGTTTCAGGCCTCCGGCATATAACAATGTGAGGTGTAGTCCACACATAAAGAGAAAAAAACAGAAATGACAACAAAAGTATATTTTTCGATGTACCAATTATGCTAATTTATGAGAGTAACTAATTATTCATACTGAGTGGGATACGAGTGCTTCTCTTTTTTTCAGCGCATAATAAATATACATAGCAATATCTCTTGTAATGTGCACATTTTCGTTTGCAAGTAATTGTTTCACTTCAATAGAGTTCACGTTCTGAAATTGTCTGTGCTTCAGTATGAATTTTTCTCTGAAAGGGGAGAGAGAGAGAGAGAGAGAGAGAGAGAGAGAGAGAGAGAGAGAGAGAGAGACAGACAGACAGAAGACAGACAGACAGACAGACAGACAGACAGACAGACAGACAGACAGAGGTGGATAGTGATAGAGTTAATTCATCACAGAAGTGTAAAGACATTAAAGGCATCTTTTGAGAGGAGAGATTTGATAAAGTAAGCAGCTAACGATCCTTCCATTCTCAGTGTGTGGAATGAACCCATAGATATTGTTACAAGGAGGTCATAGGCTTTGATCTTATTTTGAAGAGATTCGTGCTAATGTTCCCACTAGATATTGCTATCAGGAGGTCATAGGATTTGATCTTATTATTGAAGAGATTCGTGCTAATGTTCCCACTAGATATTGTTATCAGGTCACAGGATTGATCATTATTGAAGAGATTCGTGCTAATGTTCCCACTAGATATTGTTATCAGGTCATAGGATTTGATCTTATTATTGAAGAGATTCGTGCTAATGTTCCCACTAGATATTGTTATCAGGTCATAGGATTTGATCTTATTATTGAAGAGATTCGTGCTAATGTTCCCACTAGATATTGTTATCAGGTCATAGGATTTGATCTTATTATTGAAGAGATTCGTGCTAATGAACCCACAATATGTATCAGGTTATAGGATTTGATCTTATATTGAAGAATTCGTGCTAATGACCACTAGATATTGTTATCAGGACGTCATAGATTTGATCTTATTATTGAAGAGATTCGTGCTAATGAACCCACTAGATATTGTTATCAGGAGGTTATAGGATTTGATCTTATTATTGAAGAGATTCGTGCTAATGAACCCACTAGATATTGTTATCAGGACGTCATAGGATTTGATCTTATTATTGAAGAGATTCGTGCTAATGAACCCACTAGATATTGTTATCAGGAGGTTATAGGATTTGATCTTATTATTGAAGAGATTCGTGCTAATGAACCCACTAGATATTGTTACCAGGTCATAGGATTTGATCTTATTATTGAAGAGATTCGTGCTAATGAACCCACTAGATATTGTTATCAGGAGGTTATAGGATTTGATCTTATTATTGGTGGCCGGAATAGGTCAGTTGGTAGAGCGCCGGACTCATAATCCAAGGGTTGCGGGTTCGAATCTCCGCCGGGCCGTTTCGGTACAAGGGGATTTTTCCCTCGAAGATGGAGTATGGCTGCCTTAATGGCGGGATAAAAAACGGCCATACACACAAAACTCCACTCCCTTTGTAGGGTAGATGTTAATACTTGCCTGTCCATATGGGGAGTGTCGCGGGAGTATCAGCCTGCGTACGCAGAAGAAGAAGAAGAAGAAGATCTTATTATTAAAGAGATTCGTGCTAATGCAATTAAATCAAACAATAACAGGGATTTGGCCACAAACACATGGCGGTACCTGACATACATCGGCCTTTTTCCAACCATTAACCAGCAACCTGTGCATCAGTTTCAGTTCAGTTTCAGTTTCATCGAGGAGGTGTGACTGCGCGCGGACTAGTCCATATACGCTACACCACATCCGCTAAGTTTTGATTGAGACCACACTGTGCGTGATTGAAAGCTGATGGATAAATGAATTAATGACTGAGATGAGAGAATTTAAGAAGAGGGTCTCGTGGGCTACGACTTAGCAGATGTCTGACCTACAGCATTAGGCCAACGCTATGTATCAAGTTACGGGTTGAAACAGGCCTTGAGGTATTGGTGCAGTGCTTTGCAGGATTACTCATCTCTGCTTCCGACACAAGTCTTCTAAAACTAGTTTTTCTGTCTCAGAATCCAGATGGACATTGAACATGAACAGCTTCAGATGACGAGAGAGAGAGTGACATCACAAACCAAAGCTCTAGAGCTGTCTCGTTTGCACAGACTTCATCTAATTCACTTATCCTGTACACCTGAATGTCCCGGAACCCATATGAATCTGGTGCTAGATCCTCGTGTGGTCAACTAATGAATGAGAACCGACATCTCATATGAAATACCCGATCGTCTAGATTTCGATTTACACTGAAGTGCCGTGAGAGCTGATTTGGAAATTTTTAAGGTACGTTTGATTTTATTTAAAACAAACATATAAAAACTAAAGTCTGTTGCTCTAAAAATCGCAATTAATTCAGGTGTAAAGATTGAATACCCTATTGTAATATGGAATTTCTTTTTGACAACTGAACATACGCACGCGCGCGCGCGCGCACTACACACACACACACACACACACACACACACACACACACACACACACACACACACACACACACACACACACACACCCCGAACGCACGCACCCCGCGCGCGCGCCACACAGACACACACATACACACACACACTCTCTCTCTCTCTCTCTCTCTCTCTCTCCACACACACAACACACACACACACACACACACACACACACACACACGCTCTGAGCTCCTGAAAATATCATCAAACCTCTCACACGCTGAACTGAATCGCCAAGCATAATTAGCATCTTTGTGCACCGTCAATCCTCTCACTCACTGAACTGAATCAAAGCATAATTAGCATCTTTGTGCAACGTCAATCCTCTCACACACTGAACTTGAATGGCAAAGCATAATTAGCATCTTTGTGCACCGTCAATCCTCTCAGACACTGAACTGAATCAAAGCATAATTAGCATCTTTGTGCAACGTCAGTCCTCTCACACACTGAACTGAACGGCAAAGCATAATTAGCATCTTTGTGTACCGTCAGTCCTCTCATACACTGAACTTGAATGGCAAAGCATAATTAGCATCTTTGTGCAACGTCAATCCTCTCACGCACTGAACTGAATCGCCAAGCATGATTAGCATCTTTGTGCACCGCCAATCCTCTCACACACTGAACTGTATGGCACAGCATAATTAGCATCTTTGTGCACCGTCAGTCCTCTCACTCACTGAACTGAGTCAAAGCGATGATCTCATGAACATAAAAACCACGCACAAAAATCAAAGCGATGGGGAAAAAAAATTATCATCCCTTCACGCCAGACTCCACCCTGTACTTCTTCCCACCCCACCCCCCACCCCCTTGTCGCCCACCCTCTTCCCTCAGTCCTCTTCTCTTCTTTCTCCTGTTTCCTTCTTCCGCCTTCCTCTCCTTTGTTGAAGAACTCGATTGCTGTCTCTCCTGTCTCTCTTCTCTGTTCTTCTGTTGCTTGTCTCTCTCTTCTCTCTCTGTCTCTTCTCTCTCTCTCTCTCTCTCTCTCTCTCTCTCTCTCTCTCTCTCTCTCTCTCTCTCTCTCTCTCTGTCAGAGACTCTGTCTCTTCATACTGTTTCTCCACTCCCCTACCCTCTCTCTCTCTTTATTCCTCCATCTCTGTCTGTCTGTCTGTCTCTTGTCTCTCTGTCTGCCTCTCTCTCTCTCTCTCTCTCTCTCTCTCTCTCTCTCTCTCTCTCTCTGTCTGCTCTGTCTGTCTGTCAGAGACTCTGTCTCTTCATACTGTTTCTCCACTCCCCTACCCTCTCTCTCTCTTTATCCCTCCATCTCTGTCTGTCTGTCTGTCTGTCTGTCTGTCTCTCTGTCTGCCTCTCTCTCTCTCTCTCTCTCTCTCTCTCTCCCTCCTCTCTCTCTCTCTCTCTTCTGTCTGTCTGTCTGTCTGTCTGTCAGAGACTCTGTCTCTTCATACTGTTTCTCCACTCCCCTACCCTCTCTCTCTCTTTATCCCTCCATCTCTGTCTGTCTGTCTGTCTGTCTGTCTGTCTCTCTCTCTCTCTCTCTCTCTCTCTCTCTCTCTCTCTCTCTCTCTCTCTCTCTCTCTTTGGTTGTTCTCCATCCTTTCCTTCCTTTTTTTTCCCGCACTCGCTTCCTAAATTAATTGCAATTATTCATTTCCAAATTGTTATGTATTCATTGTTGTATATATGTTGTTGATATGCAGGTCTATGCGATGTGTTCTTTCATGTATTTAGATATCTTTCCTCCCTTTGAGGGCTGGATGAAAAAGAAAAAGGCCACTGACTTTTGTGCTTATTTCTTTCCCGCAATAAACAACATTTCCTGCGTTCGCTTGCTCGTTCGCTTGTTCGTTCGTTCGTTCGTTCGTTCGTTCGTTCCTTCCTTCCTTCTTTGATCGATCCCCGTCAGGGATCCCAGTTCCCCAAACAACTTTTGGGGGATGGCTGTTTAGCGGACATTCTGAATCTGAACGAGAAACTCCGAAACGGAACAGAAAGAAAAGTGGGGGAGGGGAGGGGAGGGGGGGGGGCGGGTCTGCTTATTGAACAAACAAGGCATCACAGGCCAAACAGGACAAGAAAAAAGAGGCACAATAACAGCCGAAAAGGAAACACAAACAACAGCCGAAACAAAAGCAAAAATAAAAAAATAAAAAATAAAGTCACCCCGTTACATCATTTTTCCCGGAAAAGCGAACCTGCCTGCTGTCTTGTTTGATAAATAAGCGTCCAGTGTTTCAGCCTGGCTTATGTGCGTGTGTTGTTGTTATGTTCTGGTATGTGTGTGTGGGGGGGGGGGAGGGGAGGGGGGAGGTGGGGATGGGGTTCGGGGACACAAGGGGTGGGAGGGAAGGGAGGAGGGTGGTGGGAGGAGGTGGTGGAGGATGTGTGTGTGTGTGTGTGTGTGTGTGTGTGTGTGTGGTGTTCATGGCATGTGTGGGTGCGTGTGTGTGTGTGTGTGTGTGTTCATGGCATGTGTGTGTGTGCGTGCGCGCGCGCGCGCGCGCGCGCGCGCGTGTGTGTGTGTGTGTGTGTGTGTGTGTGTGCATAATATGTGAAGTGTATGAGTGAGTGAATGTGTGTGTGTATGTGTGTGTGTGTTATGTTGTGTGTGTGTGTGTGTGTGTGTGTGTGTGTGTGTGTGAGCGCGCACCCGTGCATACACAGATGTGTGTGTGTGTGTGTGTGTGTGTGTGTGTGTGTGTGTGTGTGTGTGTGTGTGTGGTGTGTGTGTGCGTGCATGTGTGTGTGTGAGCATGAGAGAGAGAGGATGATAAAGAATGAGGATGATTAAGATGATACTACGGATTTCCATTTCGTTCTGAGACTACATGACAGGGCTGTACTCTACGCGTCCTTTCATAATGTATCCCTGCGCCAACCAGGCCCGAGAGATACATACACCTGCAGAGTTGGTCAGGAAATTGCAGCAACACTCTTAGAGACGCATCCATTAAGTGGAGGATACTCAATTGTGTGGTCCCAGTCTTCCCAACTGATCCTGTGGCAAACTCAACTCTGGGTAGGTGCCGGTCGGGGCAGAAACATCCCACATGACTCTGATGGGAATCGAACCCATGACCTCCCAGCCGGGAGTCTGCGACGCTAACCACTTCGCCACGGCGGCTGGTCAGAGAGAGAGAGAGAGAGAGAGAGAGAGAGAGGTGTGTGTGTGTGTGTGTGTGTGTGTGTGTGTGTGTGTGTGTGTGTGTGTGTGTGTGTGCGCGCGCGCGTGTACCTTTGCGGTTTTGCCGCGAAGCGGACGACTCTGATTTTCCGTTTTGGAAAACATGGGCCTCCTTTGAGATCACGCCTGGGTGTCGATCCCCGGAAGACCCGGATGTTTGTGCGTCAGTCTGTGATTAACCAGAAGAGAGAGACAGTCGTTCACGTCCTCTCTCTCTCTCTCTTTCTCTCTCTCTCTCTCTCTCTCTCTCTCTCTCTCTCTCTCTCTCTCTCTCTCTCTCTCTCTCTCTCTTTGTCTCTGCCTGTCTGTCTGCCTCTCTTTCTCTGTCTCTCTCTCTCTCTCTGAGTCTTGATGTCTGTCTGCGAATCCATCTCACTCTCTCTCTCTCTCTCTCTCTCTCTCTCTCTCTCTCTCTGTGTGTGGTGTGTGTGTGTGTGTGTGTGTGTGTGTGTGTGTGCGTGAGTGTGTGTGTGTGTGTGTGGGGTGTGTGTGTGTGTGTGTGTCTGAGTCTGTGTCTCTCTCTCTCTCTCTCTCTCTCTCTCTCTCTCTCTCTCTCTCTCTCTCTCTCCCCGTCTGTCTCTGACTTTGTCTGTCTGTCTCCCCCCTCTCTCCACTCTCTGTCTCTCTCTGTCTCTCTGTCTTTGTCTCTCTCTCTCTCTCTCTGTCTCTCTCTGTCTCCCTCTCAGTCTCTCTCTCTCTCTCTCTCTCTGTGTCTGTATCCCTCTGTCTCTGTCTCTCTGTATCTGTCTGTCTGTCTGTCTGTCTCTCTCTCTCTCTCTCTCTCTTCTCTCTCTCGCTCTCGCTCTCTCTCTCTCTCTCTCTCTCTCTCTCTCTCTCTCTCTCTCTCTCTCTCTCTCTCTCTCTCTGTATTACTGGCTGCCTGTATCACAGTCCACTAAGTTTGATGCTATCTGTAGCCACGGAAATTGAAATTTCCTGCAGCCGTCCTAGCTGCAGGCCTCGCTTTCTCTGGAAACACAGCGGATCTTTTGGTGGATGTTTTCGTCGTCACCGTCCTCAATGTTGTTGCATGCTGTTGCTATAGTTCTTGTAATCGTCATTGTTTTTGTTGTTGTTGTTGTTGCCGCTGATTGTATTGTTGTTGGTGTTGTTGTTGCTGCTGCTGCTGCTGCTGCTGCTACTATTGTTTACTGTTATTATCACATTGTTGTAGGTTTTGTTGTTATTGTTGTTGTTGTTGTTGTTTAGTCATGGCTGCTTGGGACTGGTGCATGCTGTAGCGTATCCTGTGCGTGCGTGCGTGCGTGTGTGCTTGTATGCATGCGTGTATTTGTGTGTATTAATCTGTTTGCTTTTTAATGGAGGGGCAAATTCTGCCAGTCCATTGATGTTCGAAATATGCATGCCTGAGTCTGTTCTCTCTCTCTCTCTCTCTCTCTCTCTCTCTCTCTCTCTCTCTCTCTCTCTCTCTCTCTCTCTCATTAAGCCCTCTCCACCCATCCACTCTGTCCCCGCGCGTTTTGAATGTATCGGACAGAAACTGATCTAGTAATGTCAATAAAAAAAAAAAAATGTATGAAATTGATTTTGAGAATTTGACAGCCTTTAAACCCCCTCGCGGTCGACTGGGCTATCAGCAGCTGAAACGCAACCTAAAAAAAAAAAAAAAAAAAAAAAAAAAATGAACGATGAATTTCTATATGGTCTGTTTTGATACCAATGCTTCTGTGAGCGTGATACTGTGGTTACCAGTGCATAATATTCATACACAGTAATTGCACAACCTAATCCCATTTTTCCCATGCATACTTCACGGTCGACTGATCTCTTCTCACCATCTTTTCTTTGGATTCTGGCATGTTGTTTCCACTTAATGAAAAACTAAGAGAATACTACGGCACAAGAAGGTCTTCCTGAGCTACCAGGTTCGGAATTTTCAATGATATCGTTTTTGTTTTTTTTTAAAGAGGAGCGTCCGAATGACTATACAATGCAACTTACCCTGGTAGGATTCTGATCTAATGTCAATGCTTTCAAAGTCCTTGACCTGCATACACTTCGAGTCTCCAAAGCACCATTTACGAATGTGTCTTCAGTTTTCGACATTTAAATTCAGTATCAAGCCATCGGAGAGAAAAACGTTTTGTCGTATTTCGTTGGCATTTATCATGTTTTCTCCTTCTTTGAGATATGTCAGGTTCTGTTTCCTTCTGTCTGTTTTCATCTCATTCAGTTATTTTCTGTCCATTTTCATTCGCTGGAATTACACTGCTCTTTGATTTTTTTTTTCTCCCTAAACATATCTTCTGTTTTTTTTTCTTTTCTTTAATCATTTTTTCCAACTTGTCTGCGATTTAAACCTGTATATATAATTCAGTTAACATCGCTCAGACATGACTCGGTTTAAACTGTTCCAATTTGGCCTGATGTGGTCGCCTGACTTTTCACAACCAATCAGAACTAGACAGATGCTACACTCGGGAGAGACCGGAATCTTATGCATGGTCAACAGATGCTGGATCTGCTCTTTGCTACGGGTCTGCATAAAACTGTGATTTAAATAAAAATATGCATAGTGTGACATGACTAACAGAAATACGGTCAGTTCTTCGTTTCTTTCATTGTTTTACGTAACTTTTGTGACTAAGTCAGTTTATGAGTGAAAAACAGTTTGTTTGTTTTTATTCTGCCACGGTCTGAGAGAGTTACATCCCATAATATACCTTTTTGCTACAAAGTGTCGACGTTTCTATCGCTGGGAAATTCTAATATCCTGTGAAAAAGGTGACCCCCACCCCCATCCAAAACCCAAACCAATTATACCTCCATTTTCAGGGTTTTTGAAATATACACGTAATTCAAATGTGCGGTCTTTCTGAATTGTTTTTAACAAAAATAGAATTAGCCTGGACGAAGCACTACAAAATTACAACTATTTAAAGGACGGTATTTAGCTGACGGCCATTTTGAGAGAACGGCTTCTGAATTTTTTTGCAATGCACTCCTTTAGAGTTTCCTTTGCTTATCAAACCCCCCTTTTTTTTTAACGAATTTAGCATTTTAAAGCAAAAGCACCCATGCTACATGTAGAATTAGCGTGTTGGGAACCCATTTTCATTAAGGAAAAGATTAATGTCAGAATGCCCCAGACTGACCACTTGTGTCCGCGCTTTTCGGTCTCTAACAGCGAAACGACCCGCCCAAATTACTGTGGTTTCGTGAAGGGCGGTGCATCACACTGCCCCTGACGTGACTTCATGATGCAGTTATCGATTCATACACAGCATCTTCTTCACGGTGCTCATGTCCGGCTGGAAATCTGCAAGTAATATCCGTCAACAAAGCCTGGATACGTCGCTTAATCAACGCAGACCCGTATTCTGTATCCTCGTCAGAATTCCACAGATAAGCGCTTGAACAGCGCTGTGCATCTTCCTGTGAAGTTTGTAGAGAACATGCATTCAGCGGGTTGCGCGCGGTCTTCCTGACCAACAGAGAAACAAACAAATGGACAAGAGTGACGGCCTAAGCGCCTAGGTGGAGGAAATCCAGATTTGGCGTCCTTCAGACACAACAAACAGAGGGAGGGAAAGGGCGAGAAACGTCGTCGGGGGTTGTTTCAGAAAGCAGTAAACCAATTTGCCCGGCCTCCTGTTTGCGCCAGACGAGGAGATTTGCCGGGCATTACGTGCCGGGGTCGATCCGGACGGCACGCGCCGTACAACGCCATACGTTTTCTGGCTCCCCGGACACAAGGGGGAGCAGTATCCAGGGATACAGCAATGGATGAGGATGAACAGAAAGTGAATGAATGAAGAGAGAGAGAGAGAGAGAGAGAGAGAGAGGAGAGAGAGAGAGAGGAGAGAGAGAGAGAAGAAGAAGAAGAAAAAGAAGAAGATGATGAGGAAAAAGAAGAAAAAGTAAAAGAAAAAGAAGAAGAACTATAAGAAGAAGACGAAGGAGAAGGAGGAGAAAGCATAAAAGCAACAGGGAGAGAGTGAGGGGGAAATACACACACGCGCGCGCGCGCGCGCGCGCGCGCGCACGCACACACACACACACACACACACACACACAGAGACAGACAGACAGACAGACAGACAGACAGACAGAGACACACACACACACACACACACACACACACACACACACACACAGACGGACAGATAGACAGACAAAGAGATTCTTCACAGAAGGCCGTCTAACCCATTACCATTTCAGATAATATTACTCGAATGCCTCGTCATGTTTACTTTATGTAATCTCTCTCTCTCTCTCTCTCTCTCTCTCTCTCTCTCTGTCTCTCTCTCTCTCTTTCTCTCACACACATACACACACACACACACACACACACGCATGCACGTACGCACGCACGCGCGCACACACACACACACACACACACACACACACACACACACACACACACACACACACACACACGCACGAACGAACATACGCAGGCACACACGCACGTCACACACACACACACACACACACACACACACACACACACACACACACACACACACCACACACACACACACACACACGCACACACACACACACACACACGCACACACACACACACACACACACACACACACACACACACACACACACACACACACATTGAGAGAGGAGGGACAGAAGGGGTAGCAGCCGAGAGCCAAACGGGGATACACCAATCGGTTAGAAAAACAGATAAGTGCAAACGAACGTTAAAAGAGAGAGAGAGAGAGAGAGAGAGAGAGAGAGAGAGAGAGAGAGAGAGAGACTCAAGACTCAAGACTCAAAAACTTTATTACTCAAGGAGAGAGAGAGAGAGGGGGGGGGGAGATGAGAGACAGAAAGAAAAAGAGAGAGAGAGGAGGGAGAGAGAGAGAGAGAAACAGGCAGAGACAGAGACACATACAGAGGGAGGGAGGGAGAGAGAGTGAGTGAGAGAGAGCGCGTGCGCGCACGCGCGCGCTTGCGAGATATAGGTAGATAAGAGAGAGAGAGATACAGACAGACAGACAGACAGACAGACAGACAAATAGACAGACTGACAAAGTGATAGAGAGTAGAGAGGGGGGACAGGAGAGAGAGAGAGAGAGAGAGAGAGAGAGAGAGAGAGAGAGACAGAGACAGAGAGAGACAGAGAGAGACAGAGAGACAGAGAGACAGAGAGAAGGACAGAAAGAGGAGAAGGAGAGAGAGAGAAAGAGAAAGAAAGAGAGAGACAGAGAAAGAGAGAGAGAGAGAGGGGGGGGGGTAGGGCAAATCACAAAAAACAGTTAAAAGAAGACACCAAAGCCACGAAAAGCGAACGGCTCCTGGTATTGATAAGAGATTACGAGGATCAGCAAATAAACAGATGGCCCGGACAGCCTGGATCCCAGGGCTTTGACAGACCCCGTCTCCTCTCCTTTCACAAGGTTCTGCCATGGACGTAGGTTTCAGGAGAAAGAAGGTATTGTGAAGCTCTAATGCAATTGATAACACATCTGTTGTATCGGTAGAATCGCCTTACTGGGAAAGAAACTATCTGCTTGAAAAGTTTGACGTGTTGTTGGAATACTTATTCTCAGTGAAAGGAGCAATCGGAATACGCGACTGTGTAGTTTCTGGAGTTAAGGCAAAAGAGCGGTTTGAGAGGCTGTTCAGTACATCGACTGAGATGGTCAGGTGTTGACTGCAATGCGACGCATTGACCACCGAGAAATCACTCTAAACCGTTCTTAATTTCCTTTAAAAAAAATGGTTGGTCTTGTGTCGATTTATTGCACTAGTTTGCAACGTTTGAAGTCACGTTAATTCCCAGACTATCAGTTTTATTTCATAAATTTTTTGTAACAAAAAGGGTTTTTTTTTCTGTGTTCATTTGCTACATGTTTCTCAGATGAACCAAAACTGTTTTTCTTCAGATGATTATAGCCTCATTCTTTTTCCGCTAATGAAGAGTGATGAATTTGATTTTTTTAATGAAAGTGTTCCTTTTAATGTTAAATCGCCGCAGAATTTTGTATCTAAAATTCTTTTTTATTGTTCCTGTCTGGTTTTCTCAGTTAAGCTCCATTCGAAAAAAGTTTTCTGTGTTCAATTTTTTTACAGATTGACATCAGACTTTAAAATATCTTGTAACTTAACTGTCAGAATGTGTTCTTGCCGTACAAGGAGGCTGATCTCAGGACTGCCAGTTGTAACTCAGACACATTCGTCTGAAGTCTGGTGAATATCATTCTCGCCAGCAGTTTCCATAGACATGATCCGTATTCACGTTTCAATAGACATGACCCGTACCATCTGCTTACAAGATCAGAGCAGGTGGCCATCTTCAGGCTGCGGACAGGCCACAACCGCCTGAACTGTCACCTCTTTACCAAGTTCAGGATCGGTCAGTCAGACCAGTGCCCATGCCAGACCGGCAGTATGACAACAGCACATCTACTGCAGGATTGCTCGTTGCACGAAACTCTTGAGACAACAGATATGGACGGAGCAAACATCAGTGGAGAGGAAGCTCTACGGTGCCCTTGGGGACCTACAGCGCACGGCAGCATTCGTCAGGGGAGCTGCCGTTCCCATCTAGAGTGTTGGAGAAGAAGACGGAGAAGATTCTCGCCAGCAGTGACCTCTATCCCGGGAGTCTCAGCAGCCATCCCTGGATGGTCTTTTTCTCGTCAAATCATGCTGGTCACAGAATCAGCAGGCAAGAAGAGTCTTTCCAGCATGAAATGGCCACCGCTTGTTTCGACACAGCTATACGTTGCACTTCGGTTATCCCATGGTTAGAGCTTTTGCCTGCCCAGCTGACTGTAGTGAGCTCGTGATTTCGGAGTGGTTTGGTGGCTAAAACCTTCTTAATGTTCAGCAAGCGCCGAGCTGACTATGGTGAGTTCGTGATTTCGGAGTGGTTTGGTGGCTAAAACCTTCTTAATGGTCACCAAGCGCTGAGTTGACTATGGTGGGTTCGTGATTTCGGAGTGGTTTGGTGGCTAAAACCTTCTTAATGTTCAGCAAGCGCCGAGCTGACTATGGTGAGTTCGTGATTTCGGAGTGGTTTGGTGGCTAAAACCTTCTTAATGTTCAGCAAGCGCCGAGCTGACTGTGGTGAGTTCGTGATTTCGGAGTGGTTTGGTGGCTAAAACCTTCTTAATGTTCAGCAAGCGCCGAGCTGACTATGGTGAGTTCGTGATTTCGGAGTGGTTTGATGGCTAAAACCTTCTTAATGGTCACCAAGCGCTGAGTTGACTATGGTGGGTTCGTGATTTCGGAGTGGTTTGATGGCTAAAACCTTCTTAATGGTCACCAAGCTCTGAGCTGACTATGGTGAGTTCGTGATTTCAGAGTGGTTTGATG
>CM065729.1:11538258-11543258 GCA_033310375.1 Conus canariensis
AATTTATTAGTTTATTGTAATTTAGTCCCTTGCGGATTCATTCCAAGAACTGGCCCTCAGCACTTGTGTCTTAAGAGGTTATCTTTTTATATTTTCTACTTTTCACAAGAAAATATAGCTTGTTTTGCTCTTTCATGATTTTCTTTTGCTTCTTAGGTGGCACCTTTGGTTGGTTTTTTGAAAACTCAACAAACATACTACGGTATTGCACACCAGCCTTTTCTGGGATAGCATTCTTCTTAAAACCGAAAAGGCAGAGGAGTCAAATTACTACTTTCCGCGGTCACTGAGGAGAAACAATCAGGTTTCGAAATATCGGTATCTGACCAGGAGTTATATGTTAGTGGGTTTCCTCCCCATTGGAGACTGTCTCCCTCTTGGAGACTATAAGCTTGCTGAAGGTTCATTTTGAGAAGCATTTATTTTATTTTTCCCCATTCACCCACTCAAGCACATACTGTTAGTTAGGTAGAATGATCTACCACTGCAGATATGTATGCTTATCATCCCCTATTTCTTCAATCTAAGACATAAGAGCAAGCTTTGTTTATAATTGTATATATATATATATATATATATATATATATATATATAGACAAAAAGAAAAGCACAAAAACACAAGCTGGATTTAGTTTCCAAATATTTCGAGGCTTTGCGACCTCTTCCTCAGTGGGACCTTTAATGACGAATTTATTCTCCCATGCAGATTAATACGTCACACAATATATGGGTGAGGGAGAGAGAGAGAGAGAGAGAGAGAGAGAGAGCATTGAAACAATAATGTTACTAAAGAGGCAAGTACTTGCGCAGTTAGTGGTGCCCTTGTGTCCTTTCTATCCTTGCTAGCCATTCTAAATACATAATAAAGGCAATAAAATGGTAGCAACAAAGGCAAAGTAAACATGATCATAACTGTGGTCATCATTATCAGAACAACCGAGCGGAGAACACATTTTGCAGAAATGAAATGAAGAGTTTGTAGAAAACAAACGCTTTTGTAAAGAAAAATTGATGACACATCTAGTTGCCGTGTAGGACAACACATTGCCTCAGTTTGACCAGAAAAATGGAAGTCATGAAAACTGTTGTTGGATGGACGGTATTGGATCCTCCGGATTGTTGGGACGGAGGGGAGGGAAGGGACTGGGGGTGGGTGACGTTGATTCTCCCTGGATCCGCAATTGTGCCATTTCTGTCGTGAGGAGAGGGATCCGCAATTGTGCCATTTCTGTCGTGAGGAGAGGGATCCGCAATTGTGCCATTTCTGTCGTGAGGAGAGGGATCTGCAATTGTGCCATTTCTGTCGTGAGGAGAGGGATCCGCAATTGTGCCATTTCTGTCGTGAGGAGAGGGCTCAGCAGTTGATGCGCTACGTAGTTAGGATCTTAGCTGTGACGGACACAACTGAGCAGCAGTGCAGTGGTTCCTTTGGCGGGTTTCCTCATGGGGGACATGATCATGGCTTTACTCTCTGTGGGTTGCCGGTTGTCGAGGGTTGCGTCAGGATCATCTTGACTGTGTCTCTGTAAGGGATGGCTGGGATTGTTGACAACGGAGGAACATCGGTAAAATGCAGGACTGGAAACTATGTAAAGAATCAGCAAAGCATCAAATCTCTCTCTCTTTCTGTGTGTGTGTGTGTGTGTGTGTGTGTGAGAGAGAGAGAGAGAGAGAGAGAGAGAGAGAGAGGCAGACAGACTGACAAACTGACAGGCCGATTGACATACAGACAGACAGACAGAGACAGAGAACGAAAAATCCTGTATCCGGGAAATAATAGACATGTAATGATGTACATGTAATGGTAGGTAATCCTGAGTAGGCTGTACGTACAACTACAATAAAAACCAACAGAACAATATGGATCAAGGATGGATAATGCATTATGAAGCAAGAGGGACACACACACACACACACACACACACACACACACACACACACACACACACACACACACACACACACACACACACAGAGATAGAGAGAGAGAGAGAGCACATAAAGATTAAACGTAGAGTAGCTGTAGGCAGAGAGAAAGAGACAGACAGACAGACGAAGAAATGAGCAACTCTGGGAAAGGACAAAAAACCTTTGGCAAGAAGGAGATGGATGTGACACCGGCAATTTCAGAATAATGGACAGAACCATCTCCAGATCACGATTCTCGTCCAAGAATGCAAGAACGCCATTAAAAGTTTCTAGACTCTGAGAATCAGTAGAACGTACACTGTATTAATCCTGTCATGCGAAGAAAATCAACAACAGCAAGAACAAAAATAAACCTTTTACATTTACTTGTGAATAAGCATCGAGATGAAGGCACCTCTTGTGGTATCATTATGATATCTGAATCATTCAGACGAGAAAATATCTACCATCGTTCATACAGGTCGCTTTACAATGGGAAGAACAACCTCATTTCGACAACAAAACAACGTACAGTGGCGTCTATTTTCTTCCACGAACTGTAACTTATTTCCCAGATACGTAGTGAAGGCAAAAACATTTAACACATTTGTGTCACCTCTCAGCAGTCACTCATTGATTAGCAGTTACTCTTGCATCTAGGGCTGGGAATGAAGTAAAATGCTAGAATAAAGCTGTGCTGGTCGTCAGGGTTTGGCCCCCAGGAGCTGTGCGCTGGCCTGGTCTTCAAACTTTGAAAGCTGGTGCAGTTGTGTAGTTTGTCTGCTTTGTTGGCTCTTTCATTTCTTAGGAAAGAAAGAAGAACCCCCCCCCCCCCCAGCAGACTTGGCATATATTCGCAGACGTCTAGCACAGCGTTCATCATTGCAGTGTCCCCACGGCCCTGCTGGGCCACAGGACCAGTGATCCAGTGAGTGCACACCACAAGCTCTCCTTTTGTCCGCTCGCGCCGTGAACGCCCCTCACAGCGGCAGAATTATCATTGCAACAAATGTGGGCCCTGAAGATGAAAGAGAACAGTCTCGTGTGGCTTTGTTAGTCTGGTCCTACCGTGAACACGAAAACTGACCGCATAGATCATGTTGATTTTGGGAGTGGTGGGTTCCTTGACATGCAGGAGGAACAGTTTGAAAAGCCGCTTTTCAAACCAAACCAACACAAAAATGAAAAAAAGAAAGAACAGAAACAGACAACATGAACAGAGAAAACCATTTCTGCCTATTTCATATCCGTCATTGACAGTCAGTTCCTTGTTATGCTTATAACAATTTATTTCCGATGTCAGGACAGGAGGTGGGGATCGAGGGATGAAGACGGAGGAGGGGTGTGGACATGTGGAGGAGGAGGGGGAGGGGGAGAATGGGAATGCAGGAGCAGGGAGTGTGATGAAAAAAGAGCTCACTAGATCACCATTCCTGACAGAATAGACACATGTGTATGCTACACTAGCATCCTTACTGTCACTGGTATCATCGGATGGATTGTAGACCTTTGAAAGATGCTTGGCCAAGACACACAATGTAGGGAGCAGGAAATAATGCCATGATGAACTGTTGAACTGCTCAGGGCTTACTAACCTCATAATGTTGACGTCTTTCTTCTGCCATCTTCTCGATGTCAAAACCAGTCAAAGATATTGGTTCTGATTTGAAAAATACTGTTCTCAAATTTACCACTTTCTAACAGGTGATGAATACTCATTTTACATGACAACAGTAATCATTACTGGTTTCACAAAGGCAAGAGCCATTCTTCTCGCGTCTTCATTATGAGAAACGGTAAATATGATTGTTTCCTAAATGATAGTAGCTGTTCTGGTTGTGTCTCATTTATGGAAAACAATATACTTTTTGTTCTGAATGATCATTCTCATCTCACTGTGTCTTTATTATGAACAACGGTTAGTATCACAGTTTTCTTAATCATAATAGCTGTTCTTGTTGTGTGTTTTTTTTCTATTGTCAGTACAGTAATGTTATGACATTTAGAAGCTATCAAGCTGTCAGTTACATTGAGGCGGCATTTTCTGTCCACGACCTTGGATTGGACACAGACCATGTTGCAAATCCGTTTGCCTTCCTCTTTTGGTGGTGTAAAAATTTACGCCTTTGAACACCTCATTTTACCGTTACGCTTACTTACACAACAATCCGCTTCAGGGATCGCAAAAACTATACTTTTTAAAGAATTACGCCTATGATCTCACTGCGTCATTGAGAACACACCTGACTCGTTCAATACGATGAGTGCCCACAGTGGTCGAATGTGCTGACAGTAGTGCCATACTGTTGCAGCTTTACCGGGCAGCTGCGTTGCTGAATGACACTGAGTAAAGGGGATAGCTGAGGAGTGATTTCGATGGATGTACTGCCGATTCAATCCAAGATGGCCACAAAGCATCTGGACGTTGATATGTTGAAATGCTGTCCGTGCAAAAAAGCCATGGATGTTTTGCAGTGCATCCTCTAAGTTCCAATTTTCAACTTGCAATATCACACACAGGTTGCTGTGCGGGGTAAACAGGATATGATGTTGTGTGAACGTGGTTCAGCAACTGTCTGACCAGGCCGCCAAAACAACACGGAAAGTACAGAAACAAAAGTTGGAGATCTCCTAAAAGGAGTAAATCCCATCACCCGCCCCCCCCCCCCCCCCCCCCTTCATCTCCTGTCTTCCAGGGATGATCCCTTCCCCGCACTCTGCCCACTTCCTCCCACTGCCTCCTCCTCCACTCGGTGTGTACCTTCAGTGTGTGCCTGACGAGGAGCTCTGTGTGTACCTTCAGTGTGTGCCTGACGAGGAGCTCTGTGTGTACCTTCAGTGTGTGCCTGACGAGGAGCTCTGTGTGTACCTTCAGTGTGTGCCTGACGAGGAGCTCTATGTGTACCTTCAGTGTGTGCCTGACGAGGAGCTCTGTGTGTACCTTCAGTGTGTGCCTGACGAGGAGCTCTGTGTGTACCTTCAGTGTGTGCCTGACGAGGAGCTCTGTGTGTACCTTCAGTGTGTGCCTGACGAGGAGCTCGGTGTGTACCTTCAGTGTGTGCCTGACGAGGAGCTCTTTGTGTACCTTCAGT
>CM065729.1:11548258-11558258 GCA_033310375.1 Conus canariensis
CATTAACAGCAAGGGGTCAGGGTATTTTTAAGTCAGAGAAGAAACTACATTTAAAAACAGAGTGAAACTGGCTTACCAGCTCTGACAAATTGCACAACTGACAAAATCGTTATTCTCTTGGAATATTACAAAATAGGCTTCTTTGAATTTGTAATCTTTGATTCAATGTTCTGAAATGCAAAACTGCTAACAGTGACTGCTGTGGTTTTATACATGTTTTTTTTTCCAGATGGAAAATATTCTTAAACAATCGATGGTTAGAAGTAATTCAGTTGTGTTAATTTCTGTTTTAATAAGTCACCATTATCTGTTTTAATAAGTCACCACATTACATCTTTTGATAGATATTATTATGTCTTAATGAGTGACCATTATCTGCTTTCACGATCCACCATTATCCAGTTTAATGAGTCACCGTCACACGGTTTCATAGGTGACCATTATTTGTTTAAGTGAATTACTATTGGCTATTTTCATCACTCACTATTTCTGCTTTCATCGTCACCATCGTCTTTCTTTCCCGTGAGTCAGTATTATCTGTTTTAATCAGTTGCTGTTCTCTCTTTCACTGAGTCACCCTTCTCTGCTTTCATGTTACTCTTTCCAGTAACGTAGGGGTTTTTCTTTCATTCATTATCCCTCTTCTGACGAAAAACAATCAGTGCAAATAGATGGTGTACAAACTCTGAAAGCCCTAAATTATGCAGTGCTTTTTTGTCGTATAAAGGCGAATAAGGGGAAAGTGAAGCAAGATATGGACACTCTCCTGTCTTCATAGAGACGTCTAGCGCAGCGTTCATCATTGCAGTGTGCCCATGGCCCTGATGGGCCACAGGACCAGTGATCCAGTGAGTGCACACCACGAGGTCTCCTTTTATCCCCTCGCACTGTGAACATCTCTTACAGCGGCAGGATACTCACTGCAGCCAGCCTGGGCCATGACGAAAAAAGAGAAACAATGTCATCCAGTTTCATTATTTCTATTCCTGCCGTGAACACCAAAAGCGACCCCCCGGATCATGTTGATTTTTGTGAGTGGTTGGGTTTCCTGACATGCAGGAAGAACCATTTAAAATGCCGTCTGGGGAAACAAAACAAAGAAAAAATGATCAAAAGAAAAAAAAATGTAAAATAGAAAAAAAGAAAATGACGACATGGCCAGAGAAAATCATTTCTGTTTAGTTGATAATCCCCCGTTGACAAAAGAAATCTTTGTTGTTTTATAACAGTTTAGTTTCAATGTCAGGAGGAAAGGAGGTAAAAAAAAAAAGGAATGGAGATGAAGGAGGAGTGTTGAAATGCAGGGGATGGAGGGGGGAAGCAAGAAGGAGGATGCGGGAGGAGTGGGTGTGATGAAAAAAAAGCTCACCAGGTCACCATTCTCCACACAGTTTCTAAGTTAAGATAGAAACCTGATGATCTTTGTAATTGTTGTTGTTGTCTGCCTGCCTGCCTGCCTGCCTCTCTCTCTCTCTCTCTCTCTCTCTCTCTCTCTCTCTCTCTCTCTCTCTCTCTCTCTCTCTGTTGAAACAGCCCCCCATATATTTTCGAGTGTGCAAAATTCATTTCACTGAACTGTGACAGTGTTCAACAAAAGTGGAAGAAAGCAGCCATTGTGGCTGATGTTGTTGCTTCATAATGACTCATTTTCCCTCCTTTTAACGCTGAAAGGACATTAAATGTTATCAACACAACACAGTGGAGACAGCCATGGCACAGGAAGACAGCTAACTCTGACACATGGAAAGCGATCGTGGTGATTGACGAAAACAGGTCATGGTGACCGGATGAAAACATATGCTGTAAGAACTAATGAAGCCATGTAATAACGACTCGTGAAAACGTTTTAGTTTGGTTGTGGAAACAGATCATGGTGAGTGATAAAAATAGATACTGGCGAAACAGATGACGGTGACTGATGAAAAGTGACAACGGTAACTGATGAAAACGGTTCAGTGTGACTCACAGAAACATATAAAAGTAACTGATGATGGCGATTCATGGAAACAGTTGATGGTGACTGATAAAAAACAGATTATATATAAAATATATTATATATACACCGAACAATTAAGTAGTGGGGGGAAAACAAGTGCAGGCTAACAATTCTTCCGTCATTATAGTAATGACTTGGCAAAGATTTGAACTAAAAAACAAAAATGGGAGGGGGGGGGGGGTTGATGGTGAGGAAACTGCAAATAGAGACACACCACAGTTCATAACTCTGTGGTGTTCTCAGCACCAAGGGTTCAAAAAAGAATCCAACAGCACCCCCAAAGCAGCCAGCGAAAGGTAGTAAATGAAACAAAACGAAAGTGTGGAGAGAAAAAAATGTTGCTGAAAAACCAAAAACATTATGCAAACAGTATAAAGTGTAGGGGACAATCTTTGAGCCTACAATGCTTAAGGATCCATTCAAGGATGCAAGGGAGATCAAGAGGTACGGAACAGTCTGAGTGGTCAGCTCTGCTGTTCAGTAACACACACACACACACACACACACACACACACACACACACACACACACACACACACAACACAACACAACACAACACAACACAACACAACACAACACAACACAACACACACATACACCACACACACACACACACACACACACACACACACACACACACACACATATATATATATATATATATAGAGAGAGAGAGAGAGAGAGAGAGAGAGATAAATATATGTATATATATTCATGAAAGATTATAATGGTAACACTCGAAAACAAATAACGACTGATGAAATGATAAGAACGATTGATGAAGACAGATAATGGTGATGCATGGAAACAGATGAAGATGACTGATGACAGCAGATGATAGTGACGGATGGAAAAGGATAATAAGCCCCGATGACAGCAGATAATGTTGACATACCTTGAAAGAGATGATGATGACCGATGAAGGCAGACAACGGTGACGCATGTTATCAGATAAGATTAACGGTTGTAAACAGTAAGTTTGACTCATGAAAACAGATCATGGTGGTTGATGAAAACAGATCATGGTGATTGATTAAAACAAAAACAGATCATGGTGATTGATGAAAACAGATCATGGTGATTGATGAAAACAGTGAAGCATTACACGTTGAAACACGTATCATGGTCAACGACGAAAACGGGTTATAGAGAATCATGAAAACAGGTCATTGTGACTGATCAAAACATGAGATGGTGACTGATGGAAAGACACAATGGCGGCTGATGAAAAAGACAAAGGTGATTCATTAAAACAGGTGAGGGTGACTCTTTAAAACAGATAATCGTGACCGATTTAACCGGATAAACGTGACTCATGAAAACGGGTTAAGATGACAGATGAAAGTCGATAATGATGAGTGATGAAAGCAGAGAAGGGTGACTCACTGAAGGAGAAAATGGTAACTAATTTAGACAGATGGTATTGCTTCCCTGGAAAAAAGGATGATGGTGACGATGAACGAAAGCAGAAGTAGTGAGTGATGAAAACAATTGACAGCAATTCATCGAAACAATTAATGGTCACCTATGAAACCGTGTGACGGTGACTCATTAAACCAGATAATGGTGGATGGTGAAAGGTGATAATGGTCACACATTAAAACAGATATTGATCAAAACTTGTGATGGTGACGCATTAAAACAGAGAACAGTGACTTGCTAAAACAGGTAATGGTGACTGATGAAAACAGATAATGGTGACATTAAAACAGATAACGGTGACTTATTGAAACAGAGAATGGTGACTTATTAAAACAGATAATGGTGACTTATTGAAACAGATGATGGTGACTTATTGAAACAGATAATGGTGACTCATTAAAACAGAGAATGGTGACATTAAAACAGATAATGGTGACTTATTGAAACAGATAATGGTAACTTATTGAAACAGATAATGGTGACTTATTGAAACAGATAATGGTGACTGATGAAAACAAGACACGGCACCTGAGAACAGGTGATACTGTCTCATGAAATCAGTAAGCATGGCACATGAAAACACATGACCATGACCATGACATATGAAAACACATGACCATGACCATGACGTATGAAAACACATGACCATGACCATGACATATGAAAACACATGACCATGACCATGACATATGAAAACACATGACCATGACCATGACATATGAAAACACATGACCATGACCATGACGTATGAAAACACATGACCATGACCATGACATATGAAAACACATGACCATGACCACGACGTATGAAAACTGGTGGCTGTGATTCATACAAGCGGTAGGAAAGACTCATGGCGACAGATAAATAATCACTACACATGAAACATATAATTGTAACACATGGAAAACAGTAGGACTGGTACCATTGCATGGACTGCAGCTCTTTGAAAGACTGGTTGGCAAGGGCACAGAATGAAGTGATCTGGAAATACTGTCACAACTGTTGAACTGCTGAAGGTTTACTAAACTCAGAATGTTTTCTTTCTTCCGATTCCTTAACGGCGTCAAAACCAATAAAAAATATTTGTTTTGACATGAAAAATGCTGTTGTCTTGGCATATCTACAGTAGTCTTACAGTGATGATCACTCATAATCCGTGACAACAGTAATCATTGTTTTCCGAAAAACAGTAGCCTTTTTTTATTATTGCGTCTTGACAATGAAAAACAGTAATAACTTTGTGAATTCACAATGAAAAACAGTAAATATAACTTTGTGAATTCACAATGAAAAACAGTAAATATAACTTTGTGAATTCACAATGAAAAACAGTAAATATAACTTTGTGAATTCACAATGAAAAACAGTAAATATAACTTTGTGAATTCACAATGAAAAACAGTAGCATTGTTTTCTGAACACTATTTGTTCTTCTCACTTATGAAGAAACGTTATAATCACTGTTTTATTGTGGTTTGTTACTAGTTATAGATGTCCTTATTGTATTTTGATTGTCGAAACCGTAAGTATGACATTTAGACGCAACGAATCTGTCATAGATATGTAGGCGGCATTCCTGTCTTTGACCCTAAACATTGGCCATGTTGCAGATCCCTTTTCCCTCCGCTTTCGGTGTTAAGAATTACACCTTGAAGGACTCTTTCTACTGTTACACTTTCTCGCACAGCTGTTCGCTTCTGAGATTGTCAAAATAACACTTTCAAGAAAGCCGCTTGGACTGAGAACACAGTTCAGGACGATGAGCGCCCAGAACTATGCTATTGCAGTTAGTTGCAAAATGAGGCGACCGCAGATGTTAAGTCTGTGATTCGTTTGTTCATGTTTGGCGGATATGGTACGTAAACTTGTTAAGGTATGCTATAGCAGCTTTACTGGGCAGCTATATTGCTGAATGGCACTGAGCAGAGTGGGACAGCTTCTTCTTCTTCTGCGTACGCAGGCTGATACTCCTGCGGACACTCCCTATATGGGCAGACAAGTATTAATCCCATCTACCCAACAAAGAGAGTGGAGTTTTGAGTGTATGACCGTTTTTTTCATCCCGCCATTTAGGCAGCCATACTCCATCTTCGGGGAAGGTGCATGCTATGTGTAATGTGTCATCCATACCAACGGCCAAACTAGCCTTCTCTTCCGAAAGTTGGTGATGGGATTTTACGTGTGTGCAAGATGTTATCCGGGTGGGACAGCGAGTAACCGATTTTGGTGGATGTACTGTCGTTTCATTCCGAAATGACCTTGAAGAATCTGAATGTGAAGATGTTGAGTTGATGTTAGTGTACACCAGGGACGTTTCGCGGTGCATCCTCTGAGATTCCACTTTTCAATCCCAAGTTACATCTGCACATTTCAATTTGCCATGTCGCACATAGGTTGCTGAGGAAGTAAACAGGAAACGATGTCTTGTGAACGTGGTACAGCAATTGTCTGATCATGGTCTGTTCCCTTTATGCCAGCGTAACAACACGGAAAGGACAGGGAAAAAAGACTTTCTAAAAGTAGTAAATCGCCCCCCTTCCCCCCCCTCCCCCGCTGACCCTCTTCCCCTCATTTCCAGGAGAATTCCCCACTACGTCCCCACAACCCTTATCAACCCCCGCGTGACCACTCCGTCCCCCAACCCTTATCAACCCCCGCGTGACCACTCCGTCCCCACAACCCTTATCAACCCCCGCGTGACCACTCCGTCCCCACAACCCTTATCAACCCCCGGGTGACCACTCCGTCCCCACAACCCTTATCAACCCCCGCATGACCACTCCGTCCCCACAACCCTTATCAACCCCCGCATGACCACTCCGTCCCCACAACCCTTATCAAGCCCCGCGTGACCATTCCGTCCCCACAACCCTTATCAACCCCCGCGTGACCACTCCGTCCCCACAACCCTTATCAAGCCCCGCGTGACCATTCCGTCCCCACAACCCTTATCAACCCCGCGTGACCACTCCGTCCCCACAACCCTTATCAAGCCCCGCGTGACCATTCCGTCCCCACAACCCTTATCAACCCCCGCGTGACCATTCCGTCCCCACAACCCTTATCAAGCCCCGCGTGACCATTCCGTCCCCACAACCCTTATCAACCCCCGCGTGACCACTCCGTCCCCACAACCCTTATCAACCCCCGCGTGACCACTCCGTCCCCACAACCCTTATGAACCCCCGCGTGACCACTCCGTCCCCACAACCCTTATCAACCCCCGCGTGACCACTCCGTCCCCACAACCCTTATCAACCCCCGCATGACCACTCCGTCCCCACAACCCTTATCAAGCCCCGCGTGACCATTCCGTCCCCACAACCCTTATCAACCCCCGCGTGACCACTCCGTCCCCACAACCCTTATCAAGCCCCGCGTGACCATTCCGTCCCCACAACCCTTATCAACCCCCGCGTGACCACTCCGTCCCCACAACCCTTATCAAGCCCCGCGTGACCATTCCGTCCCCACAACCCTTATCAACCCCGCGTGACCATTCCGTCCCCACAACCCTTATCAAGCCCCGCGTGACCATTCCGTCCCCACAACCCTTATCAACCCCCGCGTGACCACTCCGTCCCCACAACCCTTATCAACCCCCGCGTGACCATTCCGTCCCCACAACCCTTATCAACCCCCGCGTGACCACTCCGTCCCCACAACCCTTATCAACCCCCGCGTGACCACTCCGTCCCCACAACCCTTATCAACCCCCGCGTGACCACTCCGTCCCCACAACCCTTATCAACCCCCGCGTGACCACTCCGTCCCCACAACCCTTATCAACCCCCGCGTGACCACTCCGTCCCCACAACCCTTATCAACCCCCGCTCACGCTCCTCCTTCTCTCTTCTTCTGTCCCCCTTCTCTCTTCTTCTCTCCCCTTTCCCATCCTTCATCTACCTCCGGTGTGTGTCTGACGACCAGAACAGCAATTGATTGTGCTGTCAGGTTCCCTGAAGCACAATGTGTCATAACGTCGGCTTAGGGTTTCTCCAACATCAGGGGATATAGCTACAGTGGGAATGGGTGAGGTTGGCGGGGGCGGGGGGGGGGGGACTGAGAGAGAGAGAGAGAGAGAGAGAGAGAGAGAGAGAGAGAGAGCACATTATCATTGCATTATGTAGCAAACCGCGTTTAAGAATGAGTCACACACACACAGACGCGCCCACGCACGGACGCATGCACGCACGCACGCACACACACACACACACACACACACACACACACACACACACACACACACACACACACACACACACGCACACACACAGAGGTCATTATCATTGCAGTATGTAGCAAACCGTATTTTAGAATGAGTCACACACACACACACACACACACACACACACACACACACACACACACACACACACACACCCCAATACACACACACAGAGGTCATTATCATTGCAGTATGTAGCAAACCGTATTTTAGAATCAGTCACACACGCACACACACACACACACACACACACACACACACACACACACACACACACACACACACACACACACACACAGGAGCATGCTGCCAGGACACCGATGGGTGGTGGTTGAGGGAGTGGATGAAGAAGGATATTTTCAAGGACTGCTGAGAGAACGAGCAAGGCAGAGGGAAGACGCAGATGGAAATGACAATATGAAGCACAAGTCCGTGAGAGAAACACTGCTCTTTTTTTCCTTGCCCCGATTTTGTTTAACGATTAGAGGTATTCCATCCTAAACCCTTGCTGACTCTGTGAAATGATTACGGGTAAAATCAACAGCAGGAATAGCAACAAGAACAACAACAGCAGGCGTCTAACATGAATCAAAATTATATTTGAATCACAGGGTGGATATACAACTGCTTTTTCTCAAAAAGTGGCTTAAAAAGACGGTTGTTTGTTTTCTTATGGCTTCAACCTGTGCATAAAATCCTTGCACAGCAAGCGGCGACATATAATTCGGAAATACGAAACGAAAAATCAGGGCTAAACTGATGGGGAAAAAAGTCATTGAACAACAAACAGCAAACATCAACACAGATAAGAAACATCAAGAGATTCCTTCCATTCATTGAAATAAAAGCTAGTTCATTAACTCAACCGAGTTATTACACATAGATATATCGAATGATATTTTACCTTTAAAATGATATGCATTCTTCCAGTCTCGTTAGAGTTTAGGTTTCTGTTTTTGCTGCTCATTGTCCTGCCATTCCACAGCGAAACCAAAATGATTGTAGAGGTCAGCCCATGTTGTGAGGCCGGAGGTTCTTTCAGTGTAAGCTATCTCTCGTCTTTCGGAAATTCTGAGCTATTGTCACCATTTTGTCGCTCTCACTAATTCTGAGATTAAACATTCCTTCAAGACAAGACAAGAATTTTATTTAAAACAAACAAACAAACAAACAAAGAAACAAACAAGCACGTGAATTTTTACAATACAATATAATTCATCAGGAGTTACTGACATGCACACAGTTTTATACGCTGTAAAGGGTCAGGACAGACCATCATGTTCACTCAGAGTTGATCTTGATCGATCTTTCTGATTATATGTTTATTGAGGTAGATCTTGCATGTTGTTTGTTTTACTCATCAAAGACGTACGATTTTTGTGACAGAGTAAGCAAATTTTTCCATGGTAGATTTTTTTTACGTTGTACGTTATGGTTGTATTTTTTTATACGTTATGCTTGTTCTTTGTACGTTATGGTTGTTCTTTTGTACATTATGGTTGTTCTTTTTACAGCGAGGGATCAGGGCTGTTTCTTAATTCGGTGAAGAAACTACATTTTAAAAAAATATGGAATTCGTCTCGCAATTCTGACGAACTACACAACTGACAAAATCGTTCTCCTTATGGAATATTACAAAATCAGTTAATTTCAACCGGTAGTTTATGATTCAGTGTTCGAAAATGCATGACTGGCAACAGTGACTGTTGTGGTGATGTTAAGAAGCTTCCAGCGGTAAGAAATTCTTAAATGATCAATAATTACGAAATAGTTCATTTCTGTTAATGTCAGGCATCCTTTGTTGGACATATCACTCTTTCCAGCAACACAGTACTTTCATTTCAAATCCTTTCCCTGATAAAAAGAAACCAATTTAAATCAATCATGCGCAAACCCCGAAAGCACTGTACCACTCAGTCGTTTTTCTATCATACAAAGTCGAATAGTGGGACAGTGACGGGAGATATGGATGCTTCCCTCAGTTTAAGTTTGGAGACGTCTAGTGCAGCGTTCATCATTGCAGTGTCCCCACGGCCCTGATGGGCCGCAGGACCAGTGATCCAGTGAGTGCACACCACAAGCTCTCCTTTTGTCCGCTCGCGCCGTGAACACCCTTCACAGCGGCAGAATAATCATCACAATAAATGTGGGCACTGAAGAAAAAAAAGAAAGAGAACAATTTCTTGTAGCATCGTTTGTCTATTACTACTGTCAATACAAAAACCGAGCCCGCAGATCATGTTGATTTTGTGAGCGGGTTGGGTTTCCTGGTGGCTTGCAGGACGAACTGTTTAAAAAGCCATTTGGCGAAACAGAACAAAACAAAAATGAAACAAGGACAACACACCACACAC
>CM065729.1:11560758-11575758 GCA_033310375.1 Conus canariensis
TTGTTTAGCAGTGAGGGATCAGGGTAAGTTGATGAAGAAACTACATTTAAAAACAAAGTGAATTTCATCTTCCAGCTCTGACACAATCGTTCTTCTCTCGGAATGCTACAAAATCAGCCTCATTGGATTGGTAGTCTATAGTTCAATATTCTTAAATGTAAAGCTATCAACAATGACTGGGGTGGTAATTATAAAGAGTTTTCACACACACACGCGCACCACACACGCACACACTCATCATCACACCACTCACTCACTCACACACACACACACACACACACACACACACACACACACACACACACTCACACACACACACACACACACACACACACACACACACACACACCACACACACTCACACACACACACACACACACACACACACACACCACACACACCAAACACACATCACACTCACTCACTCTCACGCACACACACACACACACACACACACTCACACACACACACACACACTCATTCACTCACTCACATCACTCACTCACACCCCACACACACACACTACACACACACACACACACACCACCACTCACACACACACACACACACACACACACACACACACACTCACACACTCACACACACACACACACACACACACACACACACACACACACACACACACACACACACACACACAACACCTCACACACACACACACACACACACACACACACACACACACACACACACCATACCACACACACATCACACACACACACACACCACACACACACACACACACACACACACACACACACACACACACACACACACACACACTCACACACACACTGCCTTTCCTTACTCTCTTGCACCTCTTCCTTCTCTTCTTGTTCTCCTTCCTTTTCTCCTTCTCCTCCTCTTGCTCTATTCTTGTTCTTCTCCTCTTCCTCCTTTTATAATTTATTTTCCTTCCTTCTGCTCCTGCCTCCTCATTCTCCTTCTCCTCCTTCCTCCTCCTCCTCCTCCTCCTCCTCCTCTCCTCCTCCTCCTCCTCCTTCTTCTTCTTCTTCTTCTCCTTCACATGACAGTTCGACTAAGGAACAGAAAGATTGGATCTAGGAAGTGAGGAGGAAGAGACCTCAATATAGCAGCAAGGGGATTTCAGCTGTTCGCCAAAAACAAAACACAAATTGTGTGTGTGTGTGTGTGTGTGTGTGTGTGTGTGTGTGTGTGTGTGAGAGAGAGAGAGAGAGAGAGAGAGAGAGAGAGAGAGAGAGAGAGAGAGAGAGAGAAATGTGTTTTTAGGAGAATAGTAAATAAGCACTGGTGTGACTTTCATTACATCTGGTTCCTACTCTGAGTAGATTCTACATGAAATGCAATAAGAAGCAACATTAAAGAATTATGAGTCAAACAAGGATAATGCATTGTAAAGCGAGAGAGAAAGAAAAGAGAGAAGAGAGAGAGAGAGAGTGAGAGAGAGAGAGAGAGGAGGGAGAGAGAAAGAGAGAGAGAGAGGAGGGAGAGAGAGACAGAGAGCGGCCACATAAAAAGATTGATGTGGAGTAACAGTAAGCAGAAAGAAAGAGACAGACAGACAGACAGACAGACAGAGAAACGAGCAGCCCCAGAAAGAATAAAGAACGTTTAGCAAGAAGGAGATGGAAGTGATAACGGCAATTCCAGAATAATGGTCAGGACCATCTCCAGATCACGATTCTCGTCCAAGAAAGAATGCAGGAATGCAATCAAAAACAGCAACAAATAAACTTTTGCATCTTGTAGACTGTCTTAACTTGAATCAGCATTTAGATGAAGAAGACTCTTTATGTTGTAATTAGGATATCTTAATCATTTAGACCAGAAGATTCCTCCATCGTTCATACAGCGTCGCTCTGCAATGGGAAGTATAGCTTCATTTCGACGAAAACAACGTGTAGTGGAGTCTGTTCCCCTCCACCCCCCCCCCCCCCCACCCCCCCACAAACTGTGAGAGGTTGGAACTCATCTCCTGGCAACGTTCTGGAGACAACAACATTCAACACATTAGTGTCACAAACCTCTCAGTGGCCAGTCATAGAATAGCAGTTACTTTCGAATCTAGGCTTGGGAGTGAAACAAAGGCTGGGATATATGCTAGACGGGCTGTGCTGGTCAGGGTTTTGCCCTCCAGGGGCGGTATGCTGGCCTGGTCTTCAGATCTTAAAAAAAAAACTACTGTAGTTTTGTAGTTTGTCTGAGTTGTTGGTGTGTTTTTTTTATTTCTTACTAAAAAAAATCCTTACATACCCGGCTGTCTTGGTACCTCATGTAGACTGCTAATTTTACAAACGAAGTCTGCAGAACCATCGGGCCTCCTGATCGTCGTTATGAAGATTTGTACACCACAGTGTGCCAATGAAAGCTGAAGTCGTATGGATATGTCACACTACCAAGCAGGACTCTCCATTTTTCAAATAGCAGCACAGAAGAAGAGAAAGGGCGAGGAGGGAGGAAAAGTGTTGGACAGACAACAGTGCTGACTGGATAGGAAACAGGTTAGCGGCAAAACCAGGCACTTTGCCACAGCTGTCAGAGATCGAGATGTCAAAGATGTACAGAGAATAGGATCAGTATCTTCACCTTTCACTAGCTGGAGTCCATCATGGACGTTCAAGTCATTCGTCCCTTCCTGTTGATCTCGTTGGTTCTCTGTCTGCCTCTGTCCTCGGGTTGGCTGTCTGTCCACAATACTTCACCATTGACAGTGTCAAACTGTCACGTTTGAAGGACACCTACGGTAGTACACATGCGGACACAGGCTACGTGCAGGCATCAGGCCAACGTTGCTGAACAGCGCAGAAGAAGAGGCTGGTCAGTATACACGCAATCCACAAAGGACAGCCCTGCCAGTGAAAGAATTCCCTTGCTCAAAGTGGGGTAGCTGCCTGCGTGAGTGAACGGGTCTCTGACAAAGGCGAAGCGTGAGACGAGATACCGATGCTCGCCTGTCTTTCTGTTTGCAGACGTCTAGCGCAGCGTTCATCATAGCAGTGTCCCCACGGCCCTGCTGGGCCACAGGACCAGTGATCCACTGAGTGCACACCACAAGCTCTCCTTTCGGCCTCGCGTGCTGTGAACACCCCTCACAGCGGCAGACTTCTCATTGAAAGTACTGTGGGCACTGAATAGAAAAAAAAGAACATTTTCATGTCGCTTCGTTTGTCTATTCCCACTGTGAACATTAGAACTGACCCTGCAGATCCTGCTGATTTTGGGAGTGGATGGGTTTCCTAACATGCAGGAGGAACCATTTGAAAATTTGTTTGGCCGGACAGACCTGAAAACAAAACAAAAAGAAGAGAAAAGAAAGATGACATGAACAGAGAAAACCATTTCTATGTATTTGATAACCCCCGTTGACAAACCGTTCCTTGTCAGGAAAGGAGGTGGGGATGGAGGAGGGGTGTGGAGATGAACGGGCGAGGGAGAACGTGGGGGGGGGGGGGGGCAGGAGAATGCGGGAGGACAAATTTAATGAAATAAAGAGCTCACTAGGTCACCGTCCCCAACACAATTTCAAATTTGGGAGACAGATCTCAGCTGATGATCTTTAATGTTACTGTTGCTGTTGTCTGCCGGTCTATCTGTCAGTCTGTCGGTCGGTCAGTCTGTCTGTCTGTCTGTCTGTCTGTCTCTTCCCTTCTCTCTCTCTCTCTCTCTCTCTCTCTCTCTCTCTCTCTCTCTCTCTCTCTCTCTCCCTCCCCTGTCCCTCCCTCATCCCGTCTCTATCTGTCGCAGTTGAAGCAGCCCCCTGAATAAATTCAAATGTCCCAAATTCGTCTGTCCCTTTATCTATCTGCCACTACGGGCCGTCCGTCCCTTTATCTATCTGCCACTACGGGCCGTCTGTCCCTTTATCTATCTGCTACTACGGGCCGTCTGTCCCTTTATCTATCTGCCACTACGGGCCGTCTGTCCCTTTATCTATCTGCCACTACGGGCCGTCTGTCCCTTTATCTATCTGCCACTACGGGCCGTCTGTCCCTTTATCTATCTGCCACTACGGGCCGTCTGTCCCTTTATCTATCTGCCACTACGGGCCGTCTGTCCCTTTATCTATCTGCCACTACGGGCCGTCTGTCCCTTTATCTATCTGCCACTACGGGCCGTCTGTCCCTTTATCTATCTGCTACTACGGGCCGTCTGTCCCTTTATCTATCTGCCACAACGGGCCGTCTGTCCCTTTATCTATCTGCTACTACGGGCCGTCTGTCCCTTTATCTATCTGCCACAACGGGCCGTCTGTCCCTTTATCTATCTGCCACTACGGGCCGTCCGTCCCTTTATCTATCTGCCACTACGGGCCGTCCGTCCCTTTATCTATCTGCCACTACGGGCCGTCTGTCCCTTTATCTATCTGCTACTACGGGCCGTCCGTCCCTTTATCTATCTGCCACAACGGGCCGTCTGTCCCTTTATCTATCTGCCACTACGGGCCGTCCGTCCCTTTATCTATCTGCCACTACGGGCCGTCCGTCCCTTTATCTATCTGCCACTACGGGCCGCTTCTAGGGTCTCACTGAGTTACTGAGAACACAGCTGGCTCGTTCAAATGCGATGACCTCCCCAGCGGATGAATGTGCTTCAAGTAGAGCTGTACTGTTACAGCTTTGTCGGGCAGTTATGGTGCTGAACGGCATCGAGTGGACGGGGACAGCAGACAGCTGATTTTATTGCATGTACTGTCGTTCCAGTCCAAGATGGCTACTGGAAGGAAGTCCCACAAAGAATCTGAATGAAAACATGTTGAGTTGCTGTCCCACAAAGAATCTGAATGAAAACATGTTGAGTTGCTGTCCCACAAAGAATCTGAATGAAAACATGTTGAGTTGCTGTCCCACAAAGAATCTGAATGAAAACATGTTGAGTTGCTGTCCACAAAGAATCTGAATGAAAACATGTTGAGTTGCTGTCCCACAAAGAATCTGAATGAAAACATGTTGAGTTGCTGTCCCACAAAGAATCTGAATGAAAACATGTGAGTTGCTGTCCCAAGAATTGAATGAAACATGTTGAGTTGCTGTCCCACAAAGAATCTGAATGAAAACATGTTGAGTTGCTGTCCCACAAAGAATCTGAATGAAAACATGTTGAGTCGCTGTCGGTGTGAATGAAAACATGTTGAGTTGCTGTCGGTGTAAAAAGTACCATGGCCGTTTTGGCGGTGCCTCCTCTGAGGTTCCATGTGTCAGCCTCAAAGTAGATCTGCAACTTTTGAACTTCCCGTTTCACGCACAGGCCGCTGAGGGGCTAAACAGGAAATGATGTTGCGAGAACGTGGTGCTACAACTCCGATCGTGGATTGATCCCTTAAGGCCGACATAACAAGACGGAAAGTACAAAGAAAAAAAAAAAGGTGAAGATTTCCCAAAAGGAGTAAAGCCCCACCCCACCCCACCCCACCCCACCCCACCCCTCCCTTCCCCCTCTTGCCCCCGCCACCCCCTCCTCGCCCCTTTCTGGGGTGATCCCACTCCTCACTCCCATCCCCACCTCCCACCCCCGCGCTTCTTATCTACCCCTTCCGCTCCCCGCACCCTCTCCCCCGTCTCCCCCCTCCCCCCCCCCCCCACCCTTGTTGTACCTCATGAACGTGTCTGAGGAGAACAGCAATGGAGTGTGCTGCCAGGTGCCGTGCAGCACCACGTGTCAGAACGTCGGCTTAGGGTTTCTCCAACATCAGTGGATACAGCTACGATGGGAGAAGAACTGATGGGAATTGGCGTTGGGGATGGACGGTCAGGGACACAGAGAGAGAGAGAGGAGAGAGAGAGAGAGAGAGAGGAGAGAGAGAGAGAGAGAGAGCACTGCATTACGTTGCAAACTGCATTTCAGAATGAGTCAGACAGACAGACAGATAAAGAGACAGAGAGAAGAGAAGAGACGAGAAGAGGCAGAGAGAGAGAGAGAGAGACAGACAGACAGACAGACAGACAGAGGGAGAGAGAGAGACCCGTCGACGAGCTGATGGGGAAGAGGGGGGATAAATACGGAGAGTTCTAGGGGGACTGGCGAAAGAGAGAGCCAGGCCAAGAGAAGGAGCAGGTGCGAATGACAGTATGAATCAGGTCTGTGAGAGAAAGACTCCTGCTTTTTCATGCCCCGGGTTTTTTTTTAACGATTGCCAGAATCCCATCGTAAACCTTGCAGGCTCTCTGAAATGATTATGGTAAGATAAGGTAATGTTGCTTATAGCCCAGCCGACCGCAAAGGGCCATATCAGGGCTGTCATCGCGTTGAAGTCAACTCACAAGTCATTCATTCACACAACTCTTTAAAAAATGCATCTTCTTAAAAACACACCCGAAATTTTGTTAAAATCTTTCCACTGTAAAATCTCAGATCCGATGAAGAATGTTAATCTCTTTCAAGAATTCAAAGATCGCATCAGGTGGAATATCTCTGAACAAGATTTTTCATGGAGTCTGCTGTAAAAATGTTTGTGTCTCACATCATGCAAATCACAACATTCTACAAGAATATGTTTCATTGTGAGTAGCACATGACATGGAATGATTACATGTAAAATCAACAACAACAACATCAACAAAAACAACAACAAAAGCAAAACAACAAGAACAACAACAACAACAGGAACCTTAAAGTGAATCAAAATCACATTTGAATCACAGGGTGGCAATACAACTGCCTATTCTTTTTTTCTTTTTTTTTTTTCTTTCCTCAAGTGGTTTCAGCAGAGGTTTGTTATCTTTCAGGCTTCGACCTACAATCCTTGCATGGGAAAGGGTGACTGACATAAATCGAAAACAAGGGACGAAAAGAAAAACAAACAAACAAACAAAGTGAATAAATAAATAAATAAACAGGCCTATGCTGGAGGGGAACAAGTCGCTGAACAACAAACAACAAACACCAACACAGGAAAGACAGTAGTGAAGAGTTCTCTTCCATTCGTCGAGGAACGAGGGGGGAAAAAGACTCTCCAACGATGAATGCCATGAAATGTTAGGTCGCTCATCAATTCATCAGAGTGATCACACATAGTTATTTCTGATGATCTTTTACCTTTAACATGATATGCATAGAAAGTAAATATGAAAGGAGGCAGGGAACAGTAAACAATAGACAATAAACAATAAACAAGTAGGGTAACTCTTGCTCCCACAAGAAAACATAACTCCAAAGGAATGGTGCTTACGACACCGAATCGCCTAGCAGACATGACAGCACAGAGCACACAGAACAAACAAGGAACCCCCCCCCCCCCCAAAAAAAAAAAAAAAAAAAAAAAAAGGATGTTCGAGCTTGCCCATATACCCCACACCGAACACATCTACACAGCAACAAGAACTGGAGATATGCATAGTTTCAACCATGCTAGAGTTTAGGTTTCTGTCTGCACTGCTCGTGGGTTTGTCATTCCACAACAAAACCAAATGATTGTGGAGGTCAGCTGTGTTTTTAAAGCTTGGAGCATTGTCACAAAAAACTTTATCCTCGTCTTTGGGAAATTCTGAGCTAAAAATATTCCCCCTTTTCGTCTCTGTCTTTGACTATTGAGATTAAGAATTCATCTAGGACAAGACGAATAGTTTACTAAAAGAGAAAGAGCAAGGTGCATTAATTTTTTTTTTGCAACCAAATTCAAATCGTCGGGAATTTTCAGCACGCACATAGTATTACACACTATAAACAGTCAAGACGGAAGACGTCTGTACTCGCTCACGGTTTATGTACCTGATTACATGCTTAATTGGGTAGCTTTTACATACTATTTATTATCACATGCAGAAAACGTACGGTTTTTGTAAGTAGATTCTTCTTTCGTGGTATTGAATAATTCGTAGAATTTTATTACGTTAGGGTTTGTTCTTCAACAGTGAGGGAAAAAGGTATTTATCACGTCGGTGAAGAAACTACAGAGAGAGAGAGAGAGAGAGGGGGGGGGGGGGGGCAGGCAGGCAGGCAGGCAGAGAGAGAGATAGAGAGGCAAGCAGGCAGGCAGAGGGGAGAGAGAGAGAGAGAGAGAGAGGGGGGGGGGGGGGGGGGCCTGAAGCGAAGCAGCAAGAATTTAGCACCTGCGCTATCAGCACCACTGCAACTATCATGAGGATGATAATGATGATGATGATGATGATAATGATAATGATGATGTTGACAATGATGATGATTATGATATTGATAATGATGATGGTAATTATGTTGATACATATCATCATCATTATTTGTCGTGATCCTGCTTTTTGATCTTCCATTTTTTTTTTTTTTGTTTTGTTTTGTTCATTCTGTTTTTTTTTTAATTGTCCAAACATTCCATTCTTCATGACCCCAATCTTCATTTTTCCTCTTCCTCTTCCTCCTCATTCCTCTTCTTCTTTTCCTCTCCTCACGCTCCTTGTCGTCTTCCTCCTTCTCGTCCTCATCCTCCTCATCCTCCACGTCGTCCTCGTCCTCGTCCTCCTCCTCCTTCTTCATTTTCTTTTTCCTCCCCCTTCTTCTCTTCCTCATCCACCTCCTACTTACAGTCCTCATCGTCTATTTCCTCTTGGTCTTCGTCGTCGTCCTCCTACACCCCCACCCCCCTCTCCCCCCTCTTCCTCCTCTCACCTCCTGCTCCTCCTCCTCTTCCTTAATGTACCTTTTCTTCCCCTCACTACTATCATAGCCATCATTATCATTATTGTGATGATCACTATCACCAGCGTTGCGTGTTTGTTGTCTTGTTGTTGAGCGAGACCCTGGAGGGCCGAGGACTCAGTAGTGTCGCTTGGTGGAGAAAACGGGCTGTCAGAACAAGCTGCAAGATTTTTTTTTATTGAGGATATTTCTCTTGGGGAAAGGGTAAATAGGACAGAAATGGATGGAGAAGGGGGCAGAGGGAAAAGTGGGGGGCAGAAAGAGAATGAATACGCTTGGGGGGGGGGGGGGGTAGGAATGGGAGCTGGATTGAAGTAGGGTCGGGTGGTGGTAAGGGGGAAAAAGGTCTTTGAAATTTCACGAAAGAGAGGGACTGAGCTCGAGGTAGCATCGGTTGGAAAGGAATGAGAGTGAGAAGGGGTTAAAAAAGGAAACGGGGGCAGGAGGTGGTGGTGGGGTGGTTGGTATGGGAATGGGAGGGGTGGATGACGGGGGGATTGGTACGGGCGTAAAGAGGAGAGAGAGAGAGGTCGCAGGTGAGAATTACAATGCGTATGCATTTTTTTTTAAAGAAAGAGATGGGGGAAACACACACACACGCACACACGCACGCGCGCGCGCGCGCGCACACACACACACACACACACACACACACACACACACACACACACACACACACACACACACGCACACACACAGAGGAGAGAGAGGCTTTAAATGAAGCAACAAGAAATCATCACGGGCACTGGTCTAGTGTTTTCTTGTGAGAAAACATGTATGGTGTTATTTAACAATGGCGCCGCTACAAGCGATTTGCTCTCTGTTCAAATGGATGCAGTCACACTTGACTATAAACCTTTAGTTAAATTTTGGGAGTATATTTAACATCTAGATTAAACGTGGAACTTTTATATTCAGTGCTTTCTGAACAAAGCTAGAAAAACACTAAACCTTTTTGAAAATTATCAATAAACAAAGTTGGTGTCAGGATATAAACACTTTAAAACATTTAGCGGCATCACTGATCCGATCAAAATCATGCTATGGACAAGAGGCTTTCATAAATGCCCCTAAACACCTGTTACAGAAGCTGCAAAGCATAGATAGTAAAGCCTATAAATTATGCTTTGGTCTTCCGTTCCATGCTTCAACTTACCGAACTTATAAGGAAATTAATATTTTACCATTAGACGAACATAGAAAGTTAACACTTGCCAAATATGTAATGAAATGTTCAACGCTCATAAGTGTGAATGAAAATGAGATTGCTATAAAACCTGAATCTCATTACCCAAAAAGAGCCCAGACTATTTTGTCTTATTCTACCAACGGTTCTTATACAGAACGTCTTTTGAAAGAGTCAACAGTCAGTTCTGAGACATTAGCGAAGGTGGCCTTGATTTCTCCTCCAGCTTGGGAAAGAAACAGGGCACATTTTGATCTTGATCACACTGATGTGAACAAAACTGACCAACCAAATATGTTATGGTATTCTGTAAAGATGCATATACAAGACAAATATCCTCAACATCTTAAAGTTTACACATATGGTTCAGTATTGTCTAATAATCAGTCTGGTTCTGCTTTTGTTATACCATCACACACATCACAAAAGGTTGAAAAGATATATTCCTTAGGAAACGGCAGATCAATATTTGTCGCTGAAATGATAGCTATTATTATGTCGTTTCATATTTAATTGACTTGCCACAATCAATATTAAAAGTAGTTATTTGTGTGGATTCAGTGTCTGTTCTACAATCCATAAAATTTTCAAATACCATTTCGAATAACTTTCTTGTAAATGAAATATGCCATCTCATTCATGTTTTGATATGTAAGGGAACTGATGTCATCTCCTGTTGGATTCCATCGCATTGTGGTATTTGGGGTAATGAGCTAGCTGATAGATACGCAAAGAGAGGAGCCAGAAATGAAAAGTGCACCACGGTATTGAATATATCCTTTTCTTTACCTGAAGTCAATCAATTATTAAAGCAAACCGTCTGGTGCCGATTCAGAAAACACTACCAAAATATGTTGCTTGGTGTGGCTGATAAAAATACTCATTTAATTAATTATGAACATGTAAACAGCATTCCTCATTTACAAGTGAAAACTATGTATCAGTACAGAAATTTCATTTCAACATTTTATAAATCAGAACTTGATGCCATAAAAACTAAATATACAAGCGAAGCAGAATGTATTTGTGGAGAACGAAGAATAACCAGCAAGCATCTGCTGTCTGACTGTTTACCCCTTCAAGCACGTTTACCACCATTATCAGGCACGTCTTTATGTGATGTCTTTTCAGATTTAAAATTTGCCTTCAATGTTGTTTTTTCCTTAATTTGTAGTCCATTTAAGCATTTGCTGTTTACTTGCAGGTATGTTGTAGGGGTATAAAGGGGGACATTTATATGCGCTTGGATAACCAGATTATGCATACATTTGCATATTCACAGATCTCTCTCTCTCTCTCTCTCTCTCTCTCTCTCTCTCTCTCTCTCTCTCTCTCTCTCTTCGTCTAATAGAGGGTGAGCTCGACGACGTGTTAGAGCAAGACGCAGCTTGTCAGTCTCTCTACGTTTATCCCTGTTAGTGACGGTTTCCGAACGTGTTGGAGATTGTGTTTGTGCATGCAAGTAGCAACTGAACCATGCCGTTGGATGCACTGTCTTTCAGATCAAGATGTGGCTGCTTCTTTGGAGTATTTCTTCAGTTTATGTTGAAGAGAGCTGTGCAAAAAGCAAAGATGAAGATCTCCATTTTGACTCTGCGTCGACCGAGTGACGGTGTGTGGGCAGGTTTGCTCCTCGTCTTGTTGTTTTGGGGCGGACTGTTATTGCAGTGTGGAGACGTGGAGCGGAACCCCGGACCTACACCAGCAGTGAAGGCAGACAACGTGAAGCAGACCCGGCTCGGTTACGCTACGCGCGGTGCCAGTGCGGACAGGAGTGCTGCCTCCGCTGCTGACTCTCCTGTATCCAGACCAACGAGCGCCGAACCCACCATGGCCGACATAATGACCAAGCTTCTGGAGATGGACAGGACCAACAAGGCCATGGACAGTAAGTTGGATGACGTTAAAATGGATGTGAAGACCCTTGGTGAACAGTATGTTGCGTTGCAGAATGAAGTGAAGGGTCTCAGGGAGGAAGTGGCAGAATTACGTTCCCAGAACAATGATCTGCAGAGAGTGAACTCTGAACTTGGTGACAGACTTGAGTTTCTAGAAAAGAAGACAGATGACCTCGAAGGGCGCTCGAAACGTAATAATTTATTGTTTTATGGATTGAGCAGAAGTGAGAGTGAGAACAGTGATGACTGCGAACGAATGTTGAAGGACTTGACTGCTAAGAAACTGGGCGTGAATGGGGTCGAGTTTGATAGAGCGCATCGTTTGAATGCAAAGCATGACTCCCCCATCATTGCCAGGTGTTCCTCATATAAGGACAAAGTACACATTTTGAAAGCGAAGGCCAAGTTGAAAGGAACCAATGTCTTTGTCGGCGAAGACTTTACAAGTAGGGTCCGTGAACTAAGACGTAAGCTCACTCCACATCTGAAAGACGCAAGGAACAGTGGTAAGAGAGCTGCGATGGTCTTTGACCATCTCCTTGTTGATGGCAGGAGGTTCGGGCTTGATGCTTCTGGTCAGCTAAAAGAGTTGAAATAGGGTTTTGGCCGGTCCTCTTGCGATGATAAAGGTGTTAATTCAAGAGGGAGAAAAGATAACTTGACACCGGTGAAAAGATTGGCCGCTCCGGATCCTGTCACGCGTGGCAGTAGCCGCTTTGCACGTGTTCTTGACGACAGTGTTGTGGACGGTGTGAGCGATGGCACTGGTACACGCTTGAATTCGTATGACAGTTTCAATGATAGCCGTTTGAATGATGATTTTTCCAGCCGTTTGAATGATGATTTTTCCAAATATGATGATGTGGATAGCAAAATTAATGCATGTATGGAAAACAGTGCACTTGATAGTGATCATATTTATATTGACAACCGGGATCTGGATGCGCCTGTATGCCATAATAAAGTATTCAAGCTTCTTTGTTGGAATGTGAATGGTTTACTCTCAAAGGTTTTTGACAATGCATTTATTTCCTATGCCTGTGGTTTTGATTTTATATGCTTTGGAGAAACGTTCGTTGAAACATTTAGCATGGACATGTTTGTTGGGTATAAAGCCTTTATTAAACCTGCTGTAAAACTCTGTCATCAGGGGAGACGATCTGGAGGACTCGTTTGTTTGATAAAACAAGAATTGGTTCCCTTCATATCATATGTAGAAGTTGATAGCTCTAACGTGTGCATCTTTTTAATTGAAAAATCGTTTTTTGGTACACTGAAAAATATTGCTTTGGTTTGTACGTATATCCAGCCGGAAGGTTCTCCTTTCTATAATTCTTTTAATGTTGATAATGGTATTTCCATGTTGGAAGAATGTTTGGCTGACTGCTTGTGCTCACTTGGTGACATTGATATAGTATTGTGTGGCGATCTGAACAGCAGGACGGCAAATTTTTCTCCAGACTTGTCTGCTGAGGTTTTCGATTCCTGTTTGCAAACAAAAGCCAGCCACCTTGCACAGATAGATGCTCTTACGATAATGTGTTGAATAACTACGGTAAGTTATTGTTAAATCTTTGCGTTGCTTTTGATTTGTACATTTTGAATGGTGTATGTCAGGGCGACCGCCATGGTTGCTATACATACGTTTCAGACAGTGGTAGCAGCGTTAATGATTATTTTCTCGTATCTAAAGATTTTTTTCTCCACTTTTTGTGATTCATGTTATTTGTTTGTTTCGGAACGTATAGAATCCGATCATTTACCTATTGAATTTCACATTGACATTACAACAAAAGATAGTGATAGATCAATGGAGAATGTTGAGGCAACAGTATTCGATAAGTTTGTATGGAATGAAGATTATGCTTTGACTTACAGAGACAATTTGTGTAAAGCAGAAATGTGCTCAAAATTAAATGAGGCTTTAGAACTGATCAATGTTGATGTAGATAAAGCTTTAGATTTGTTTAATGATTGTATTAAAAACAGCGCTGAATGTATGATAAAACGTGTGCTAATAAGAAACGGTGCTAAAAAAGGAAGATTGGTTTGACAGTGATTGTTTGGTAATGAAAAGAAAAACGCTAAAATTGTTGAGAATGTGGCTTCGTACTTTGGACGATGGTGACAGAAGTGAGTATGTTATTGCAAGAAGAGAATATAAAAACCTTCAAAAGCAGAAGAAGAAAATTTTCAATAAAAACCTGTTAGATAACATGATCAGATCTCTTCCGTCACAGCAGGAGTTTTGGAAAACATTAAAAAGAGCTTCATTTAAAAGAAAATATACTAAGAATAATATCTCCCTGGATACATGGTATGAGCACTTTAAACGTTTGCTAGGTAAAGATGATTTAAGTGATGATGAGCTTTCTGTTGTTACTGATGAGGGAGAAGACGAGCATTTCAATCGTCCCATTTCTAAAGAAGAAATTCTATTTGCCATGCGGAAAATTAAGACTAACAAATCAGCAGGACCTGATTCTATTATTGGTGAATTATTGAAGTATGCTGGACCTCAAGTTGTTGACTTTTTACTAGCTCTTTTCAACAGAATTTTTGATGAGGGCATCTTCCCAGAAAACTGGACAGAGTCTGTAACTTTGCCCTTATTCAAGAAAGGTGACGTAGATAACCCTAATAATTACAGAGGTATCTCTTTGGTTGACGTTAGCTGTAAAGTGTATAGCACTGTTGTTAACAACAGATTGCAGGAATGGATTGAATGTAATAATATCACGGGGGAGCATCAGGCTGGGTTTAAAAAGGGTTACTCTACTATCGACCATATGTTTACTCTTCTTGCGTTTGTTCAGAAACAATTTTCATTAAATCGTAAATTTTATGTTGCGTTTATTGACTTTGAAAAAGCCTTTGACTCCATCAATAGAAAGCTTTTATGGACTGTATTATTAAAAAATGGTATTAAGGGGAAATTATTTGGCTGTATTAGAGCCATGTACAAAGTTGTTAAGACTAGGGTAAGAAGTGGTGCCAATCTGACAGAGTATATTAATTGTTTTGCTGGGGTAAAAACAAGGTGATGTTTGTAGTCCTGTGCTATTTTCTATATTCATTAATGAGCTTACCAATGAGGTTATCAATAATGGCCTTCATGGTGGACGATTTCCAGAAGATGTCTTAGAATTGTTTATCCTACTATTAGCAGATGATGTTGTTTTAGTTTCAGAAACAATAGTTGGCTTACAGCGTCAGCTAAATAATCTGAGCAGGGCTGCCTCTTCATTAGAATTGAAAGTAAACATGAATAAAAGCAGCATCGTGGTGTTTCGAAAGGGAGGTTATTTG
>CM065729.1:11582166-11594666 GCA_033310375.1 Conus canariensis
AACACAACCCCACACACACACACACACACACACACACACACACACACCACGCACGCACGCACGCACGCACGCACGCACGCACGCACACACACACACACACACACACAGATAGAGAGGAAAAAAAGGAGAGAGAGAGAGGGAGAGAGAGAGAGAGAGAGAGAGAGAGAGAGAGAGAGAGAGAGAGAGAATAAAGCACTGTTAACAAATAAGCACAAACTGACGATTAGAACTGAGAGAGAGAGAGAGAGAGAGAGAGAGGACAGACAGACAGACAGACAGACAGACAGACTAAACATAGAGAGAAAAAGGAAAGGGGGAGAGAGAGAGAGAGAGAGGGGGGGAGGGGGGGCTGGGGGAGGGGGATAGAGAGCGTGAAGCACTATAAAAAAATAAGCACATACTGACGATTAGAAGTGAGAGAGAGAGAGACGGAACAGAGACAGAGAGAGAGAGAGAGGAGAGGGAGGGAGGCTAAAGCACTGTTAACAAAATAAGCACATACTGACGATTAGAACTGCTTCTCTCCAGTTCCATCAGTCCTGTATAAACCATTGCATCTATCATCTTCACACAACTCCCCCGTCGATTTCCGTCCACTCCTTTCCCACCCCAACCCCTCCCACCACAATAATTCCGGGAGAAAGGGCTTTCGAAAAGTTATAATAAGACCGAAAGCCGAACTGTTCTGATTAGAAGCCAGACCAAGCTCAGCCCAAATCCTCCATGCTGACGGCTTCCTCAGACTTATCCTCCGAGTCCATATTATTCTCAGCCTCGGTGGAAACAACAACAACAACGACGACGACGACGACAACAACAACAAATTGAGAACACTTGACGCCGGAATGATGGCTTTGTACGAGCCATCTGACTGAAAGCCGGTTTGGCCTGATTTGAAACCAGACTATTCTCAACCTTAATCATAGTGATGGGTGAAAGCCATATTCGCCCGATAGCTTTCAAAGAGTGACTCTACTTTAAACGGAACTCCCCCGATTAACCATCAGGGAAATGGTTTTAATAATGATTATCCGTCTGGAATCCAGATTTGCTCGATTTAACGTCGAAGTAATGGCTTTCTAAGGATTATCCCTCTAAAAACCAGACTGCCTTCGCTCGAAGCCAGACTATTTCCACGTCTAACACTCCCTGCCTCCACTTCTCCTCCTCCTCCTCCCTACCATTCTTGGAATCCAAATTTAAAGACTTGACGGGTATGTGATAATTTCGGCACTATGGTGGATATTGTATTAGAGAGTTGCCTCCCATTGCTCGTGTTTTGGAACCGAGGTCGGATCTTTTGACTGTGTTTGTGACAAGTCCAGTTAGGACGTCTCCAAAGCCCCCAGCTGCCAGACAGAAATCAGGACATTGCAGACAAGAGGCAGTGTTGTAGCGCGAAATGACCGAATCCTTTGATACGTCACAGTGCAACAAAACGTGGCGAGCCCCCCGGACTGGTATTGGTATGTTTTGCTGCCGTGGTGACACTATGTGTGCCGCGCCTCGTAATTCGTTGCAGTTTGTTGTAGGTTCTGGTGAGATGATTCACATTGTGGGAACATGACCCGCATTACTATTCGTTTTTTGTTGTTGTTGTTGTTTTTGTTTTGTTTTGTTATACGTACCTTTTTTTCTCTTGTTCTTGTGCTTCGGAAGAGGTAAAGATCATTTGATTACACTCTCTCTCTCTCCCTCCCCCCCCCTCTCTCTCTCTCTCTCTCTCTCTCTCTCTCTCTCTCACCCTCCCTCCCTCCCTTCCTCCCTCTCTCTCTCTGAGAAGCAATGGAAAACATTAGGACAAAACGTGTTTGAGAGTTTTTCCAGAGTGCATAGGACTTCGGCGGATTCCAAAGGCTTGCCAGGCATACGCATTAAGCTAGGTAGTTGAACCCTATGCCCCAGTGATATGTTTTATAACTGACGTGCATAATTGTTGATGTGTTATGTTCTCTATTGTTAAAATTCGTTTGAGTTCTTTTTCTTTCAACTGCATGTCTTAACTGCTGTCTGTTAATGAAATAACTGTAACCCCCTTGCCAACAGGACTTATTTGCTAATGGCAGTAAAAATGTGTCAGTCAGTGTCAGTGTCAGTGTCAGTCTCTCTCTCTCTCTCTCTCTCTCTCTCTCTCTCTCTCTTCTCTCTCTCTCTCTCTCTCTCTGTGGAAAACATTGGGATAAGACGTGTTTGAGAGTTTTTCCAGTGTGCATAGGACCTCGACGGATGTCAAATGACTGCCAGGCATACGCATTAAGGCTCAGTTGGAGAAAGTGAGAATAACACAGTCGATTTCATCCACTTAATGGATACGCCTCTGAGAGTGTTCCTCAAATTTCCTGACCAACCACTGCAGGTGCTGTATTTCTCTGGCCTGATTGACGCCGGGATGTATTATGAAAGTAAGCAGAGTACAGCCCTGTCATGTAGTCTCAGACCGGAATGGAAATCTGTTGCATCATCTTTACCATACTCGTCCTCATAGATCAGCATTTGAAAAAAAAAAATCCCAAATTCTGTGGCCCTTCTTGCCCTGCTCTCATGGTAACCTCAGTTTCAATATTCACATCTATGGTGTTGGTTTTATACTGTCGGGATCACCAGTATTGGCAAGTCCATGATGGCTGTCCTTTGACAGACTTGGTCGCGCCCTCTGGAGGGAGAGCCCAGTCACTCTGGCTTCGCGACTAAGCAATTATTGTCGTCAATATGGGGTGTACCATGTATGTTGGATCGGAATGGGATACACAGAACACCACCGAAGTGACTTAGCAGCAGTGCAGTGTCTCCTCTGGTGGGTTGCCTCATGACGTCTTGACATTGACTGCTCCCTGTGGATTGCCGGTGCCGAGGCTGGACTGGGCTGTGGTTATGGACGGGGGATTGGAATGAGCGGCATGGATGCAATGTCTCTGAGGTGGCGCACAAGACGGAGCAGCAAAATAAAGAAAAGTGCAAGTCAAACCTGGGAGAGTCATTGCATCGTTTCTTGAATGACGCGAAGCCATGTAATTAATTACTGTTTCTGATTTCATATTGAAACTAGTCTGAGCTAACTTTCATTCTGCACGTACGACAGGCTCAATTGTGATATCATTTCTCATCTTCCTTTGATCAGAGAATAATGATATGAGAGTTTACCAAAACAAGAAACATGAGCAGTTTTTCTTACAAAACGCCTGCTGTTCACAAGTCTTAAATTGCAATCTGTCCGGTGCCATTTGTGCCAAATTCTTCCCTGTCTTTCTTTTTCCACATGTTTTTGCAGTGGAATTTACTGCATGTCTTTTTTTGCTTGTCCGTCCAGCTGCCTGTTCAGAGCTTTCGCCACGTTGACGTGCCTGCAGTGTACCACAGATGTAATTATCTGTTCTTGACATCCAATTCAGACCTCTGTGTGGGATCCAGATGGGCCCCACACACATGGCCAGCTGTAAGCCATCTGTGAAAATACAAGATTTTCAACGTGATTGCCAAATACGGTCCACCGCCATTTGCAAATGGTATACCAGTGGGCAGTTCTAAGTTCATGAATGGGAACCCATGGAATGACCATTTTGAAATAGGTTTTCAAAAGAAATACCAGTAGAAATTCAATATCCACGATCCATAGAAATACAAGTTATCAGCATAAAGTACAGTGTTTAAGAGGTCATTTGGCATTGTTTTAGCTTGTATTTTGATAGACTGCTAAGAAAACATGCAAAACACCATAAATAAATGAATAAATAAATAAATGTTTAAATAAGTGTTTAAGAGGTCATTTAGCATGGTTTTAGCTTGTATTTTGATAGACTGCTAAGAAAACATGCAAAAGACCACAAATAAATGAACAAATAAATAAATGTTTAAAGAAATGAAATAAAAAAGAAAGAAAACCAACAGAATAAAATACAGTAACTAAATAAACAAATCAGCGCCACTCTCGGGCTAGGGCTTCAACCAAATCGTTGACCGACATTGCTGAACTCTTCATGGCAGTTCAAAACCACCGAAAGAAAGTTGGGTAAATCACACGCGCGCGCGCGCGCGCGCACGCACACACACACACACACACACACACACACACACACACACACACACACACACACACACACACACACACAAACACACTCACTCACTCACTCACTCACTCTCACAGGGAAACACACACACACACACACACACACACACACACACACACACACACACACACACATACATACATACATACATACATACATACATACATACATACATACATACATACATACATATAGATAGATATGTATACATTTATATATAAATTTAAATAGATAGATGTGTGTGAGTCTCTGTGTGTGTGTATGAAGAGAGAGAGAGAGAGAGAAAGAGAGAGAGAGAGCGAGAAGAGAGAGAGAGAGATGTATACAGAGAGTCATACACACACACACACACACACACACACACACACACACACACACACACACACACACACACACACACAAAGAGAGAGTCACTCAAACACACACACACACACACACACACACACACACACACACACACACACAAATAAACACACACACACACACATACACACACACACACACACACACCACTCACTCACTCACTCTCACAGGGAAACACACACACACACACACACACCACACACACACACCACACACAACACACACAACACACAACTCATACACATACATACACACACATACACATACACGTACGCGCGCGCGCACACACACATACATATAGATATGTATACATTTATATATAAATTTAGATAGACAGATAGATAGATAGATATGTGTGAGTCTCTGTGTGTGTGTGTGTTGTGTGTGTGTGTGTGTGTGTGTGAAAGAGAGAGAGAGAGAGAGAGAGAGAGAGAGAGAGAGATGTATACAGAGAGCCAAACACACAAACACACACACACATACACTCAGAGACAGAGACACAGAGAGAGAGAGAGAGAGAGAGAGAGAGGGGGAGTGGAGAGGGAGAGCGCACAGTGCAAATTGGTGCACGACAGCACAATGCACATCAGTACACTACAGCACCGTCCAGTTCAGTACAACACAGCACAGTACAGTTCAGTACAACACAGCACAGTACAGTTCAGTACAACACAGCACAGGGCACTTCTGTACAGCACTGCGCATTATAGTCAGTGCAACAACACAAAAGTTCAGTACAACACAGCAAAGGACAGTTATATGGAACACAGTACATTACAATTCAGTACAACACAGCACAGCATAGTGCAGTCAGTGCAGCAGGTCACAGCACATTACAATTCAGTACAACACAGCACAGCATAGTGCAGCAGGTCACAGCACATTACAATTCAGTACAACACAGCACAGCATAGTGCAGTTTAGTACGACATACCCCAGTAAGTTCTGTGAAATAAAGCACAGTGCATTACAGTACAACACAGCAGAGTACAGTTCAGTACAGCACAGCACAGTGCAGTACAGTGCAGTACAGCACAGGACAGTTCAGTACAACACAGCAAAATACAGTTCCGTACAACACAGCACAGACAGTTCAGTACAACACAGCATAGTACAGTTCAGTACAACACAGCACGGTACAGTTCAGTACAACACAGCATAGTACAGTTCAGCACAACACAGCATAGTACAGTTCAGCACAACACAGCGCGTGCAGTTCAATACAACACAGCACAGTGCAGTTCAGTACAACACAGCACAGCACAGTTCAGTACAACACAGCATAGTACAGTTCAGTACAACACAGCACAGTACAGTTCAGTATAATACAGCACAGCACAGTTCAGTACAACACAGCACAGAACGTTCAGTACAACACAGCACAGTTCAGTTCAGTACAACACAGCACAGTGCAGTTCAGTACAACACAGCACAGCACAGTTCAGTACAACACAGCACAGCACAGTTCAGTACAACACAGCACAGTCAATTCAGTACAACACAGCACAGCACAGTTCAGTACAACACAGCACAGCACAGTTCAGTACAATACAGCACAGCATAGTTCAGTACAACACAGCACAGAACGGTTCAGTACAACACAGCACTGTACAGTTCAGTACAACACAGAACAGGACAGGTCAGTAGTGCAATACACCACAGTACAGTTCAATGCCATTCGGCGCAGTTCAGTACAACACAGTACAGTGCAAGTATAATTATGTCAACAAAACGTAGCAGAACACGCTGCTTCATTGATAAACCAGAAAACTGTTCGATCGATCTGTTTATCGGTGGAAAGCAGGCTGCTCGCCCCTCTTTTCCATTGATAAAGGAAACGAACCATAACAGATCGATGGCTAACCTTGAGCAGCAGACGAACGGGTAGCCAGCCAGTGAATCAGACTATAAACACAGGAAAGCACAGGGGGGGGGGGGGTGGGGGGGGGGAGTGGGGACAATGCCTTCCTCTTTTCCTTCCTTTCCCTTTCGCTGATCACGCCTCGCGCATTCAGCAAGGGTGAGATTTTTACATAGGCCATAGAAGTTCTGTTCTTCCTCATCTTTTGGCTGGAGGTATAGGAGCAAAATGACTCTCTCTTCTCTCTCTCTCTCTCTCTCTCTCTCTCTCTCTCTCTCTCTCTCTCTCTCTCTCTCTCTCTCTCTCTCTCTCCCACACACACACACACACACACACACACACACACACACATATATATATATATATATATTGTGTGTGTGCGTGCGTGCGTGCGTGCGTGTGTGTGTGTGTGTGTGTGTGTGTGTGTGTGTGTGTGTGTGTGTGTGTGAAAACACTAACTTTCTTTTTTAAACAAACAGAACTTGGTGAACAGATGGTATGTAATCTACAAACAAAACCCATGAGATTTTTAGTGTAGAATGAAGTTTCGTTGACGTAGACATATTGAAGAAAAGAAATCAACAGAAGACAACGCCTGCCTTTCCACTGCGGGAAGAGTTACCTGTCCTCATTGACGGGGTCCAATAAAGAGATCCATAAAGCCAAGTGTTTGATTTGAAGCAAACGCCAGAACAATGATCGGGGATATTGACTCTCTACGTCACAGGTAAGTTAAGGTGCACCGTTTCACACCCATGTTTTGGCATTTTCTTTCTCTGATTAGAACGTTTGGCTGATTGATGGGGTAGAACTATGCCAGACGTGCCATGCCGGCAGCGTTTGTCCCATGAAAACCGCGAGGTCACTCTCGTTAAACGCAAGCCCTGACACAGTTTATCTCCCTTGCGAGTTTACCAATATCGTCTATAGTTTCATTTCTTTTTCATGATTATTATTTTCTGGCTGATTAAAAAAACCACAACCAACAGACGTGGCTGAAATCATAACCTCCCTGGCAGACGTAAGAGGCAAATAGCTAGCTAAACATTTAATCATTAATTTTCGTTAAGTATGATTATGCCAAAGACGCGGGTTACCAACATGTTCTGAGAAAATGTGATGAGTGTGATGCATCTAGAAATGCCTATACACACATCCAATAATGTGTGTTTATCTATGATCATGTATTAAGAACAAAGTCCAGAACAGGTGCTTGTCAGACATCTTGATATAATTCAAGAATTTGATACATGAGCAAACATGTATTGTAAGGTGTGTGTGTGTGCGCGCGGGCGTGTGTGTGTGTGCAAGCATGTGCGCGCTCGCGACCGTGCGTGTGTTTGCGTGTTTGCGTGTGTGCTCTTGGTAGCGTTTGCGCACACTTATGTGGGTATGCAGAGGGGAAGGGAGGGGGGGGGGCGGCAATGCGCGCGCGTACGTGCGAGTCTGTGTGAGGGGGGGGGGGGAGTGAGAGGGTGTGTGTGTATGTGTGTGTGTTTATGTGTGTGTTAGTATGTGTGTGTGCTTATGTGTGTGTTTATGTGTGTGTGTGTGTGTGTGCGTGTGTGTGTGCGTGCATGTATGTGTGCGCGAGCGCACCCGAGTATTTGTGACATATTTTTGTACAATGGATCTTTTCGCCTCGTTGGTTTTGTTTGGTTTGGTTTTGCTGGTGAGGCCACATAACCTAAGAAAAGACTAGAAGTACGGCTGATTTATCATTCAGCAACACAATAACCCTATAATCATCAACGTTCAGCTGCTCCTGTGTATATGTCTTTTTCTGCTCCCCTTTGGACTTGCAAGTCACTTTTTCCTCATGTTTGATAAACACTGCACCCTTTAAAACCTGTGGCAGAATGTCCTTCTCACACTCTGAACTCTTGAAATCTACATTGTCTGTGTTGGATATCTGATGCAGTTGTACACTTTTAGATGGATTTTTTCCAGGTTCGGATTGGGAAAGATAATTGTTTCCTTTCAGCTTTACCTGAAGAGAAGATAATTTGCAGACTCCACAATCATTATGAAGCAAAAACTGTCGGACATCTTGATGCTTTTTTTTTCCCTTCCTTCTTTCCCTTCTTTCCCTCTTTCTTTCGTTTATCCCTTCGTTTCTTTGATGTGTGTGTGTGTGTGTGTGTGTGTGTGTGTGTGTGTGTGTGTGTGTGTGTGTGTGTGTGTGTTTCTTTCTTTCTTGCTTGCTTTTTTTTTTTTTTTTTTTTCTTGGGGGGGGGGGGGAGGAGGGAGAGGGGGTGTTACGGTCCGTGAATGAGCTGTGTTAACCAGCCGGAGACGGGAAGTATGTATTTTACGGAACTGCCACGTTGTGAGTGTCTCAATTTTGTAAATTTGGTGCTGAGATAGTAAGGAAGAGTGGCCACCCTTTGTCCCCCCTTTTCCCCCCGTGACCCCCCCCCCCTCCCCCCGGGGAAGGGAAGAGGAAAAGCCATAGAGGAGGTGGGGTGATGGGCCCTTACTACATTCCGGGAGATTCTCTGTCATCTACCCTTTCTCTCCCTGTCGTCGTTGCTATCTGGCTCCCGCCTCTCCCCCCCCCCCCTCTCTCTCTCTCTCTCTCTTATTTATTTGTTTATCATCATCATTACTGTTATTGTGATCATAAACATTACTACCAGTGGGCCTGCTGCTGCTACTGCTACTGCTGCAGCTGCTGCCACTATTACTACTACTGCTAGTGCTGCTGCCGCTGCTGCTGCTGCTGCTTCTGCTGATACTACCACCACTACTACAACTACTGCAACTGCTGCTGCTGCTGTCACTACTACTGCTACTGCTGCTGCTACTGCTGCTGCTGCTGTTACTTACTATTGCTGTTTTCGCTACTATCATGATTATCATCGGCAGTAGTTAGCGTTATCTGCGCAGATTCTCTAAACTGATTGATGTATTCTCAGTATACGGACCTATCAAACAGGTGTATTTTTCGCCTGGCAGATTTTTTTGCTCCAGTTTGTGGATGTTTAGAGAAGAGGAGGTGGTGGGTCGGTGGGCGGTGTGGTAGTGGTGGAGGGGGGTGTATTGCGGACGAGCGGGTGGGATGGGGGGGGGGGGAGGGGAGGTATGCGGCATGAATTTGATGATGTTTGATGTTTTGATGATGTTCATTCAGAGAAAGGGGAAGGGCTTCCAGTTCGATAAATCTAATGTTGCTTTTTGTATGCTGTACTGTTTTATGCTCGCGGTTTGCGGGTTTGCTTTTGTGTGTGTGTGTGTGTGTGTGTGTGTGTGTGTGTGTGTGTGTGTGTGTGTGTGTGTGTATTCTTATGTTTTTTGGTTGTTGTTGTTTTTTTGGTCCGTTTTGGCACATAATATAGAACATTGTATATATTTGAATGTGAATTTTCAAGACTTGAATGGCAACGAACGGCGTTCAAGTGCAGACTTCAAGTGCTGAGTACACTTTTAACATTATAATTCTTGTTGTTATCATTGGTTTATTTAAGACTTTCTCCACGTTTTGTTTCTTATGTTATACGTATACAGCCCGTGTCGGTACATACATTAGCAATATCGACATCTCGCAAAGAATGTTGTCTGGTACAAAGACAGCAGGTATAGCTCATAGCCAAATGGACGGTATTAATTCACATCGGGGTAATTACGCAAGCCATGATTACGATGATTGTTCAAATGCATGCTGTTGTAAAGTATACTCCTTTTTGCTTGGCCCTTGTGACATTGAACTGGATTCCTGTTTGTTGCTTTTATTCCTCTTGTGGCACTTGATGGTTTTTTATTTAATGTTTTTGACTACAAGGAAAACACCATGGATTCAGTAGGTAACAAGGCAAACATGTTAACAATTTCATCATTAAACTGTCAAGGTCTAGGGAATTATCAGAAAAGAAGAGATATATTTCATTATTTAAGAAAAAAACAATACTCTATATACTGCCTACAAGATACTCATTTTGAAAAAGATACGGAAAAGTGCATTAAAGCGGAATGGGGGTATGACTGCTTTTTCTCCTCATACAGATCTAATGCTCGAGGAGTAGCAATACTATTTAACAATAATTTCGAATTCAAAATAAATAAGGTGGAAACAGATATGCAGGGTAACTTTATCATCATATCATTTACAACAAATGAAAAGGAACTGTTGCTAGTAAGTGTTTATGGACCAAACAAAGACGACCCAGCATTCTATGAGGAACTCGCAAATAAGATTAAAACGTACAAAAATAACAACGTTATTGTGGTGGGGGATTTTAATATGGTACTAGAACAGGAAATTGATTGTTACAATTATAAACACATAAATAACCCAAAAGCTAAAAAAGCAGTTGAGGATATGATACAAGATTTGTCATTAGCAGATATATGGAGAGAAAACAACCCGGATTGTAGGAGATACACATGGCGTAGACCTACCCCCTTGCAACAAAGTAGGCTAGACTTCTTCCTTCTGTCAGAATATTTAATCTGGTATTTTGAAGATGCTGACATTTTACCAGGCTATAGATCTGATCATTCACTGATTACACTAAAGCTTCAATTCGGAAAGGAGATTAAACACAAAACTTTTTGGAAATTTAATACATCTCTACTAAAAGATAAAGAATATGTAGACGGAATAAATAATCTAATAGAAGAAATAACAAAGGAATACACAGATAAAGATGAGGGTAATGATATTAATGCTAACAATAGCCAAGATGAAAACCAGTCGAACAGCTCAGACCCTAAACTAACAGTGTCTGATCGGGTCTTTCTTGACTTCTTACTAATGAAGATAAGAGTTAAATCCATCCAGTATGCCACAATTAAAAAAAGAGAATCACAATGTAAAGAAAACAGCCTTATGCAAACTATTAAAGATATTGAGAGTAAAGAACTTAAATCAGAGGAGGATTTGAAGACAATTGAAGAGAGTAATAGAGAACTGATATCACTAAGAGAAAAGGTTATGAATGGTGTACTACTAAGATCAAAAGCAAGATGGGTTGCAGATGGGGAAAAGGTTAGTAAATATTTCTGCAGTTTAGAAAAGCGTAACTTTATTAGCAAACAAATTGTAAAACTACTGGATGGACAAGGTAATATACTGGACAAACCAGAAGACATAAAAGTTACAGTAAAACATTTTTATGAGGATCTATACCGAAAAAGATCAACTGTGAAATGCAATATTGAAGATTTGGTGAATAAGATACCGAAACTAACAGAAGAACAGACTAAATCATTACAAGGTGAAATAACAATAGAAGAAGCAGGTATTGCATTGAAAAATATGAAGAACGGAAAAAGCCCTGGATCGGATGGGTTTGGAGCTGAGTTTTTCAAATCTTTTTGGAAACAAATCGGCGTGTTTGTAACCCGAGCTCTAAATGAAAGTTTCAGAGAAGGCGAACTATCAAACACCCAGAAAGAAGGTATTATAATCTGTATACCCAAAGAAGGAAAACCAAAAGAATATGTAAAAAACTGGAGACCTATTTCACTTTTAAACCTTATATACAAAATTGGCTCCACTTGTATTGCTAACAGAATTAAAAAGGTCCTTCCATCACTGATTAGTGAAGACCAGACAGGATTTGTCCCAAATAGATACATAGGTAGTAACATTAGGTTAATTTATGACATAATACACCATCTCAACATAAATAATATCCCAGGGATGCTAATTAATTTAGACTTCGAAAAGGCGTTCGACTCGTTAGATTGGGATTTTATGCACAAAGTGCTGGAGGCTGTAGGTTTAGGTAAAGATATATGTAAATGGATAGAAGTATTCTACAAAAACATTAAGTCTACTGTTATCGTAAATGGCCAAACATCACCATGGTTCTCAATAGAAAGGGGTTGTAGGCAAGGAGATCCAGTTTCACCATATATCTTCGTATTATGTGCAGAAATATTATCCGTAATGATCAAAGAAGAAAATAGTATTGAAGGTATACAAATCGGGGAGAAAGAACACAAGATATCACAATTTGCCGACGACACTCAACTGATGAACACAGGGAATAAGAAATCATTTGAAAAATCTATCGAGATTCTCAATAGGTTTGGGAAAACATCAGGTTTATTCTTAAACAAAGAGAAAACACAAGTAATTTGGCTTGGAAGACAAAAGCATAGTGAAATAAGATATATGGAACATTTAAAGATGATCTGGAATCCAAAAGAATTCAAAATATTAGGAATTTGGTTTACTCAGGACTTAACACACATGGAAAAAAGAA
>CM065729.1:11602166-11607166 GCA_033310375.1 Conus canariensis
AGCGCCAGCTGGCAGTTCTTCAGTCAGCACTACCCAGGTAGGCAGCCCGTTGTGTAAACGAGTGTGGATTGGAAAGCGCCTAGAGCTTGGTCTCTCACCGATGATAGGCGCTATATAAGTATTCATAATAATAATAATAATTAAAGCGGCTTAGAGGATAAGTCACTGGCAAGATGGTTCCTTAGCCAGCACACTGGCTTCAGAGACTGATGCACTAACAAGGTGGCTCATTGGAGGCCACCCCTAACAACGAGGCTCAGAGTGTAAACAAAGCGTAGTTCTGTGACCCATGCGCTGGCAGGCTGGCTCAGTAGAATCATACTGGTCGCGTGGTTCAGAGAAGAACACGCACTTAGTGATTCAATAGAAAGCACGCTGCTAAAATGGCTCAGCGGACAACAACACCGGCAAGGTGACTCACTGGATAACACGTAGGAAGATGACCCAGAGCGTAACTCTCAGGTAAACTGATTCACCGCGTAACTGGCGAGGTGGCTTAGTGGATCATATACAGGTAAGGTGGCTACATGGATATCGCACTGTTACGGTGGCTTAGTGGAAACACTTAGTAAGGTGGCTCAGTGGATAACACACTTGTAAGATGGCTCAGTGGATAACACACTTGTAAGATGGCTCAGTGGATAACACACTTGTAAGATGGCTCGGTGGATAACACACTGGTAAGGTGGCTCAGTGGATAACACACTGGTAAGGTGGCTCAGTGGATAACAGTGATAAGGTGACTCAGTAGATAACACTCTGAAAAGGTGTCTCTTTGGATAACACACTGGTAAAGTGACTCACACGATAACACACTGGTAAAGTGACTCATGGGATAACACACTGGTCAGGTGACTCATAGGATGACACGCTGGTAAGGTGGCTCAGTGGATAACACACTGATCAGGTGGTGCTGGTAAGGTAGCTCAGTGGATGACACATTGGAAAGTTGGCTCTTTGCTTCACACGTTGGCAACATGGCTCAGCAGGAAACACACTCGCCTCTTGCACCAAGCGAATCTCACATATAAGAATCCGAGTCTTACACCGGCGGGATTCAGTTGTAGAAGAGCTCCCGTCCACCAACCATTACCCCCCTTTCCTCCCCTCCCCCAGTCTCCCTCACACTTGAGTCCCCTTATTACGCTGCTGCCTACCTTCTGCCCCCCCCCCTCCTCCCTGCGCCTCCCCCCCCCCCCCCCCTCCCCGCCAATACCCTCCCCGACTCCTACAGGTTCCTAATGATCGCTTTCGCTGCTTAGACCACACATTGCCCCCCCCCCGTGTGGGAGCCACGTTTTCCCTCCCCAGCAAATACTCCATGGCGAATGTGGATAGCTTGATGGGCTTCCGTTAAACGAAAAGACCTGTATGGGAGGGAAGAAGAATGGATATGGAGACGTTAGGATGAAAAAGAGTGGGGAGACAGAGGAGGATGGTAAAATGGGGGAGAGAGGGGGTGTGGGAGAGGGGGGAGAGCAAGCAGTTACGAAAGTGACTCGAAAGAAGAAAAGAGGTCTTGAAAACACAACACAGCACAGTGTATTTCAACAGAACGCAGTATGATACAGTACGTTTCAATACAACAACACAGTTGTGTTCAGTTCAACACTTTGAAGTAGTGTTCAGCACAACATGGCTTGGTGCAGTTTAACAAGAGAACCATACAGTTTGATGCATCGCATTACTGTGTATCTAAACACAGTGCCACACAGCACAGTGCAATTCAGTACATCGAAGTACAGTTAAGTACAACATGTCACAGTGTTGTCCAGTATGACATGGTACAGTACATTTCAGTAATCAGAGCACAGGATACTTTCGGCACAATGCTGCACAGTACAGTTCAGTATAACACAGTACAGTTCAGTATAACACAGTACAGTTCAGTATAACACAGTACAGTTCAGTATAACACAGTACAGTTCAGTATAACACAGTACAGTTCAGTATAACACAGCACAGTGAAGTTCACTACAACACAGCACAATTACGCACTTTTAAACACAGCACAGTGTTGTTCAGTACACATCAGCTGTTCAGTGCAACACAACGACAGATCAGTACAGTTCAGTACAACACAGCATAATCTGGCATAGCACAATTGAATGCAGTACAACACAGTACAGTACAGCTCAATACAACACAGTACAGTACATCTCTACAACGCAGCACAGTACATTTCAGTACAACACAGCACGGTACAGTTCTGTACACCACAGCATAGTACAGGTCAGTACAACAAAGCATAGTGCAGTTCATTGCATCACAGCACAGTACATTTCAGTACAACACAGCACAGTACAGTTCTGTACACCACAGCATAGTACAGGTCAGTACAACAAAGCATAGTGCAGTTCATTGCATCACAGCACAGTACAGTTCTGTACACCACAGCATAGTACAGTTCAGTACAACGAAGCATAGTGCAGTTCTGTACACCACAGCACAGTACATTTCAGTACAACACAGCACAGTACAGTTCTGTACACCACAGCATAGTACAGTTCAGTACAACAAAGCATAGTGCAGTTCTGTACACCACAGCATAGTACATTTCAGTACAACACAGCACAGTACAGTTCTGTACACCACAGCATAGTACAGTTCAGTACAACAAAGCATAGTGCAGTTCATTGCATCACAGCACAGTACATTTCAGTACAACACAGCACAGTGCAGTTCTGTACACCACAGCATAGTACATTTCAGTACAACACAGCACAGTGCAGTTCTGTACACCACAGCATAGTACAGTTCAGTACAACACAGCACAGTGCAGTTCATTGCATCACAGCACAGTACATTTCAGTACAACACAGCACAGTACATTTCTGTACAACACAGCACAGTACATTTCAGTACAACCCAGCGCAGTGCAAGTTCATACAGCACATCATAATGCTGTTCAGTACAGCACTGTGCAGTACAATGCAATACAACAGCACAGAACAGTTCAGTACTACACAGCATAGTACAAGTTTACATATAACACAGCATAATGCTGTTCAGAACAACAGATTACAGTACACTTCATTCTACTGCAACTGAGTATAGCTCAGTACACCACAACCGAGTAAGGTAAAGTAAGGTAATGTTGCTTATAGCCCAGCCGACCGCAAAGGGCCATATCTGGGCTGTCACCATGTTGAAGTCGATTCACAAGGTCCTCAAACCCCCCCCCCCCCCCCCCCCCCCACCCCCCAAAAAAAAGAAAAAAAAGAAAAAGAAAAAAAAGAAAAAGAAAAAACAAGTTCACACATTTGTTTAAGATACATCCTCTAAAAACGCACCAGAAACTCCGTTAAAAATCTTTCTTCTGTAGAAATCTTAGACTAAATAGGAAAAACAACCAACACTGCGTAAACTGCAAATTTTCGGTTTTTTCAAAACCATTTTTTCAAACTAAAGCGCAGAACACCTCGAGTCGATTGACATTCAATTGAAAACAAAAACAGTGTCTAAAAATCTTAGATTAGTTGAAAATGTTGATCTCTTTCAGAAATTCAAAAATCACATCAGGTGGAACATCTCTGAACAAGGTTTTCATGGAGTCTAATACAGCATAGTAAAACACATAATAATTCAGCTGAACAGAACAACGTACAGAACTGCTTCATTGATAAAGCAAAAGCCAAACTGTTCGATCGCTATGTATATTGGTCGAAAACACGCTGCTCTCCTATTTCTGTAATTAACAAGATGCAAAGCATAAAGACGTACTCCCAGTTTATCTTGAATACACGTAAAATATTCCATAAAGAGGAAAAACCGTTTTGGGCCCTTATAGCCGTCAGTAATGGCTATTCTGGTAAATCAGCCATCATTTGTGACCTATAATGAACATACCCTACACATTTTCAGAAAGATCGGCAAAGTCCTTTCTGAGATATTCCATAAGAAGAAAAACCGTTATGGGCCGTTATTGCCATTAGTAACGGCTATAACGGTAAAATAAACATTGGGCATCATCCGTGACCCATAATGAACATACTTACAAATTTTTAGAAAGATCGGGCAAGTACTTTCTGAGATATTCCATAAAGAAGAAAAACCGTTATGGGCCGTTAAAGCCGTTAGTAACATCGGGCATCATCCGTGACCCATAATGAACATACCTACAAATTTTCAGAAAGATCGGCCCGGTAGTTTTGTCTGGAGCGAGTGGAACACACTTTGACCATGGACACACACACACACACACACACACACACACACACACACACACACACACACACACACACACACACACACACACAGCATTTCTTCGTTCCCATTGTAAAATACTCCCTGTTGTATAAGAACAGGGAGTACAATAAAGTTAACAAGCCGTGATAAATCGATGGCTAACTTTGAGCCGCAGACTAGAGGGTGGACGTCCAGTGAATCAGGCTATCTATATCACAGACAAGGAGACGGAGAGGGGGGGGGGGTGGTGGAGAAAGCGCCGCGCTTCCTACATTACTACAGTCCCTTTCCCTGACCACACCTAGCTCATTCAGCTTGGGTAAGATTTGTACATAAGCCAGGCAAGTTCTTTCCTTCCACATGTTGGAATCACAGCTGCAAAATGACCGTGCATCTCTCTCTTTCTCTGTCTCTGTCTTCGTCTCTGTCTCTGTCTTCGTCTTTGTCTCTGTCTCTCTCTTTCTCTGTCTCTGTCTTTGTCTCTCTCTCTTTCTCTGTCTCTGCCTTTCTCTCTCTCTTTCTCTGTCTCTGTCTTTCTCTCTCTCTATCTTCACACACACACACACACACACACACACACACACACACACACACACACACACACACACACACACACACACACCAATTTAGGAGTGTTATAGCTTCACAGATTCATACTCATAGAACAATAATACACTGCTGTTGTTGTTGTTGTTGTTGCTAATGTGGTTGTAGTTTTCAATGATACAAGAGAAGAGATGATCTGTCCACAATGCTTGCTAAAAGAAAAAGGACCACCAAATATATTATCGGTCAATAAATAATGGAACAGG
>CM065729.1:11612166-11617166 GCA_033310375.1 Conus canariensis
CACACACACACACACACACACACACACACACACACACACACACACACACACACCATCCTGTCATATGATATCATTTTTCGGTGAACAGACTTTGAATAACAGTATATATTGGGAGCCGGAATAGCTCAGTTGGTAGAGCGCCGGACTCGTAATCTTGGTGATCCTGGGGTTCCGGGTTCGAATCTCCGCTGGGCCGTTTCGGTACAGGGGGAGTTTTCCCTCGGAATTAACATTGGTTCTGACTCCATTTCCTATACAGTCCTTCGAATGAGACTATAAACCGAGGTTCCGTGTGTTAACGCATAATAATAATATCTTGCACACACGTAAAATCCCATCACCAACTTTCGGAAGAGTAGGCCAGTTTGGCCGTTGGTATGGATGACACGTTACACATAGCATGCACCCTGCGTGAGAAATGGAAAGAATGAAGGAAGTAAGGAAACTGAGTGAACGATATTGAACGATATTGACTGGATAACACGGGAAACGACTGAATGAAGCGCCAGCTGGCAGCTCTTCAGTCGGCACTACCCAGGTAGGCAGCCCGTTGTGTAAACGAGTGTGGATTGTAAAGCGCTTAGAGCTTGGTGTCTAGCCGAGAATAGGCGCTATATAAGTATTCATTGTTGTTGTTGTTGTTGTTGTTGTTATAAGGAAACACATACCCCCACGCACAAGAGAGAGCAAGATTTGATTGGACACATGTTATTTGATTGTGTATTTGCCATTTGAAAATGCAAATATGTATCTAGTTTTTTTTTCTTTTTTCTTTTCTCTTTTTTATTTCGGTTGGATTCTTCTCTTTCTTTCTTTCTTTCTCGCACAATTTTCAATAGCTTTTCCGTGGTACTGTCGCACCATTTCATTTTTAGTATCACCTTTTCTCAGTGTACCCCTTCCTTTTTTGTTATTTGTGTCTGTAATGAAGATTGGTGGGAAGAGAGAGAGAGAGAGAGAGAGAGAGAGAGAGAGAGAGAGAGAGAAGAGAGAGAGAGAGAGAGACTTCAGACTTCAGATTTTTATTCAGTAAGGCCATTGGCCCATTTGAAGGGGAATGAGCACAGTCATTCACATTCATTGTAAGAGACAAATGATTTATCAGGAAAACAACAACAACAAAACACAACGCCATCTAAGATGTCATTATTTCTCTGATTTGAAACGCCTTAAACAGAAACTCACCTGAATTCCTAATAACCTTATAACTGTTAGAGCTAAGTAGCAACTGTAAACGGAACATACATGGGTGCCTATGATATTTCTGTGGGATAAATTTCTGACGAATGTCTTCTAAAGCTGGACAAAGGAACATAAATTGTATTTCATTTTCCTCACCTTGCATACACAATGGACATACCAAGTCATTTTGTCTATGTTGTCTGTATCTTAAGTAATGAGTCCTTATGTCAGAAGCACCAACTCTGAATTTAGCAATTGATCTTTTCAGATGTATATCCAAATCAAATTTCAAATCAGGCTGAGTACAACGAAAACTAGAATAATTTCTGTACAAATCATAACGTCCACTACTTTGTATATGATCGTCCCACATTTGCCATCTACAGTCAATCAACCTTTGCCGAAAAACACGAATAAACTGGCTGTGATTTCCAACACCCTGAGACAGCCAGACAGCCCCAAATCCGTGCTTACACAGACACAGACGTACATTTGAAACCCAGCTTGTTTTTCCCTTTACATCTAATTCGAACAACATTACATAAGACTTACGAGGCAGTCTATAATGCTGCATGTGTAGAAGCTTTAACCAATACCGAACACATCTGATGGCTGAACAAATGAACAATGGATATCTATTGGTCTCCCCATACACCAGATCATTAGAAATACGCCTGTCAAAACCTACAAACTTCTTCAAAGCAAATAAAAGCACTGCCTCACAATGAACAACGGCATTATCCAACTCCCAAATTTCGGCCCCATACATCAAAACAGGCTGTGTTTCAGAATCAAAGATTTTTGAAAATAACTCAAGCGAAAGGTTATTCAAAGCAAGTGATGTTTTCATTACTCATATCAAAGCATTCTTTGCTCTGCATGCAAGATCTTTACAGGTAAATGTAAAACTTAGGCGTGTACGAAAATAGATCCCTAAATATTTATATATATTATATATATATATATATATACATTCAGCACAGGTATAGTAAGTCTGTCATACATCCATCTTTCCCTCGCCGCCAAATAACCTCCCTTTCTAAACACCACGATGTTGCTTTTATTCATGTTCACCTTCAACTCTACTGAAGAGGCAGCCCTGCTCGGATGATTTCACTCACAATGTAAGCCAGTTGTCGTTTCTGAAACCAAAACATCAGCTGCTAATAGTAGGATAAATAATTCTAACACATCTTCTGGAAATCATCCACCATGAAGGCCATTATCGATAACCTCAATGGCAAGCTCGTTAATAATTATAGAAAACAGCACAGAAGAGAGAGAGAGAGAGAGAGAGAGAGAGAGAGAGAGAGAGAGAGAGAGAGGGAGGAGAGAGAGAGAGAGAGAGAGAGAGAGAGAGAGAGAGAGAGAGAGAGAGAGAGAGAGAGAGAACTCTGAACGCTGAAATTTTTACTTGTAAGGCCACCGACCTGTATACAATGGGTACACGTTTGCTGAGAATGAAATAAAAATGAGTACGGGTCACCTTTGTTTTCAGAAATACGCAAGCAAACAATTGCAAGGGGGAATAATTCAAGGAAACAAACCAAGATAAACAAAAATATTTTCACTTGTGTTTGTAACCAATCACAACACATATTCATATATCTAGTTTCCGTTCATAAGTTCGTGTCTAGTTTTCAGTGCATAAACGATATACGTTGCCAAATTTCTAAGGATTGCATCAAATAAGCGAAACAATCGCCATTTGGATAGGAATAGAATCTTGATAAATATTTTTCTCGCAAACATGAGTACTTTAGACATTCAAAGAGAGAGAGAGAGAAGAGAGAGAGAGAGAGAGAGAGGAGATGGCGACAGTTGTCACAGTCACGATGATAGTAACAATGAAAACAAAAAAAGACGTAGAAGAAGACCACCACCACCACCAACAACAACAAGAACAACAACAACAACAACAACAAGAACAACAATAAAAGCAACATTTATAAATAAATAAATAAATAGATAAATAAAAAAACAGAGAAACAGATAAATAAGAACAACAGAAAAGAAAAAGAAGAACACCCAGAAGAACGAGTGGCAACTCCAGGAACGAGAATGTCTGAGAGGCAGAGAAACAAGATAGACACAAGACACTAGTCGCTGCAAAGAAAGCGATGTCATAAAATCTGAGCTATTTTCTCTTTAAACATGATCATAGAGCCAACAGAAGCAAGAAAACATCTGGTGGGTGAAGGGGGGTGCGGTGGGGGTGGGGGGGGGTGATGGAGGGGTCAGAAATCAATAACACCAGGAGGTAACGATCACGTGGGAAAGAGGAGGAGGAGGATGCGATGTTGGGGGGGGGGGGGGGGGAGGGGGGAGTGAGTGAGGAGTATGCGTGCTGACTAAGGGTGGCCTCGTCACTGTTTTCACGAACGAGGGCTAACATCAGATCTGACTGTAACTTTTTGTTAATGGCGTTTTGACGATTTTCTGGGAGAAATGTTAACTTATGGGCATGTGCAGTTATGCCGGTAGGCTGTTGCGTTAATTTGCACACACACACACACACACACACACACACACACACACACACACACACACACACACACACACACACACACACACACACACACACACACACACGCACGCACGCACGCACGCACGCACGCACGCAAGCACAAACACATACACACGCACGCGCATAAGCACACATACACACATACGCGCACGCGCGCGCATACACATACACACAAACACACGGACAAACACATACACAGACACACATACACACACGCGTGCGCGTGCGCTCATACGCACGCACGCGCGCGCGCGCGCGCACCACACAGACACACACACACACACACACACACACCACACACACACACACACACACACACTCACGTTGTGTCTATAGACCCATAAGTGTTCATGATACAATCAAATTCTGAGTCTCTGAGTCCAAATCTGAATTACATACAGACACACACATGCACACGCACACGCGTGCGCGTGCACTCACACACACACACATGCGTGCACGCATGAAACCAAGATCTAAGAGTTCAAAATTGGTTCCTTAGCAAAGCTGACTTTGGGAGAATGGAAATATCTTTGTCAATGTTCACTCTCGCTGTGTGTCTCTGTCTCTGTCTCTGTCTCTGTCTCGTCTCTCTCTCTCTCTCTCTCTCTCTCTATATATATATATATATATATATATTATATATATATATATATTATATATATATATATATACCTATTTTCATATATGTACGTGTGTGTGTTTGCATGTATGTATATGTATATGTATATACAGCATTATATATATATATATATATAGAGAGAGAGAGAGAGAGAGAGAGAGAGATTGCTAGATACATTCATACATACATACATAGATTCGTTTTCAGTCTTTGCTAGTAGGAGACAGAAAGAAATAAGAGGGACACACACACACACACACACACACACACACACACACACACACACACACACACACACACACACACACAGAAGAAAGACAAGACAGACAGACAGACAGACACAGTGAGACACACACACACACACACACACACACACACACACACACACACACACACACACACACACTCTCTCACACACACACACACCCCACACACACACACACACACACACACACACACACACACACACACACAGAGGAGAGAGAGAGAGAGAAGAGAGAGAGAGAGAGAAGAGACAGAGACAGAGACGAGAATCATGACAGTAACAATGATTGTAATGATGGCAAAGAACCCCCCCCACCCGCCCCCCCCCCCCCCCCCCCCACCCCCAAAAAAAAAGCGAGCAAAGGGAGAAAACAAAAGCAACAACAAAAAGAACAACAGCAACCA
>CM065729.1:11624666-11627166 GCA_033310375.1 Conus canariensis
TTTCCTTCCTTAAAAGTTTTCGTTTTTTACGGGTTTTTTTTTGGTTTTGTTTGTTTGTTTGTTTGTTTTTTGGTCTCTGGATAATTCTTCATTGCCTTTTTCTTTTCTTTCTTTTTTTTCAACCCTATTGTTTGTTCTATCCATCTTTTTCTTTCCTTTCTTCTTTCCCTTTTCTTCCTCGTCCCCCCCCCTCACCCCCCCCCCTTTTTTTTTTCTCTTTCCATGCGTTCCTTCATGTGATTTATTTGTATTTCTAAAAAAAAAATCATCATTTTCAAATTAGTTAGAGAGAAAGAGCGAACGGAGGTGGAGATAACTATTGTGACTGTGACTATGACGATGATGACGAGGAATGAGAAGAAGAAGAAGAAGGAGAAGTAGAAGAAGAAGAAGAAGAAGAAGAAGAAGGAGAGAAGAAGAGCAAGAAGAACAAGAAGAAGAAGAGAAGAAGAGCAAGAAGAAGAAGAGAAGAAGAGGGAAGAGGAGGGAGAAGGAGGGAAAGGGCAAAAAGAAGAGGAAGAAGCTGAAACAAGAACAAGAAAAACAAGAACAAATGAACTAAGATAAAAAAAAAAAAGAATATTTGATGCATGCTGCTTACAGCTGACCAGACGGCAGGGGGACGGCCCTGTGTGTTCTGTCACCATGTCAAAATGAAAATCATGTGTGCGTGGGTAAAAGCATCAAAGAAATACGTCATTCTGGACATGCTAGAGCAGCTTAACACCTGATCTGTTTTCCACCAAATCTGAGATTAAATGACAACCTTTTCTGTTCTTTAAGAAACACACACACACACACACACACACACACACACACACACACACACACACACACACACACACACACACCACCACGCACGACACCACCACACACACACACACACACACACACACACCACACACACACACACACACACACACACACACACACACACACACACACACACGCACGCACACACACCTAGTGGAACATTTTCTAGAAATGTATTACAGAGAGTGGAACATTTTCTAGAAAAGGTCTTAATAGAGTATGCTGTAAAGTGTTGATGTTTAACGTCATGCTGTTGAAAAAGAACAAGAACGAGAACAAGAAGAACAACAACAAGAAGAAGAAGACGGATGACATGAAGAACAAGTAAAAGGAGAGACAGAAGAGAAAAAGAAAACGTCAAGAAAGAGAGCAGAAAGAAGAGCAAGAACGAAAAACAAACAAAATAAAAAAGAAGAAAAAAAAACATTTAGAAAAGGAAGGAGAATGAGAAGACATAAAAAGCTCATGTTAAAAGAATAAAGAAGAAGAAGAACAAAGGCAAAGAATACACAGAAGACGAGTGAAGTTCGAGAAGGAGAAGAAAGCAGACAGAAGGCGCAGAATGAATGAATAAATGAATTGATATTTTGCTGAATGCTTTCATTTTATTGTGATGTCAACAACTGAAAAAAAAAAAAATGTCAGAATCAAATCAATAAATGAAATATTGAAGTACAAGACAAGAAATTAAGTGAAGTAACCAGCTAGACTATGCAGTGTCTTCTTCAAATGCCACATAGATTTAACTTTTTTTGTTGTACAGCAGATTTTGTTTACCAGCGTATCTGGATCGCTATTATTTACATAACGTGCATGCAGTATTTTAGCTCTCGACACTGTGAGAATACTTTTAATGCATAATTTTCCACCACAAACACAATTAAGATACTTAGATGATTCAAATCTTGAATAAATGTTAGCGAACCGCCCAAAAACAAAACAAAACAAAGCAAAACAAAACAAAAACGTGGACAAACGAATCACAAGACAAACCACGACGCGTTTCGACCTCTTAGGTCTTCTTCCGGCAAGATACAAAACAATTGTTACAACGAAAATGAACGAGCAATCACTTATCTTCAGTCACTTTCGATTATTTAGTTTTGGATGCGTTGAATCTCATTGATTGATATGCTTACAAGATGACCTGGTCCTGAAGACATCAGGCTGGGACTGGTTTTTGAAACCTGAATAGACTTATCGTTCACAGATAGAGAGCACATTGAATTTGGAGACAATGATACCGCTGCCATCACTGAATGACTGCAAAGTGTGGCACCTTCTTGAACAATCTTTTCTCTGCCATTCTATTGGTAAATGTTCCATAGCGAGGGGAAATCTGCGACAAATATGAATACTTCATCCGTTCAAGAAAAGACCATGCAAGTGGTCTTTTTTTTTGCCACAGACATAACCATTTTGCTCTCGGTTTCATTCGCTGCTGACAGCGCACACCACTGATGTAGAGTCAATGCAAAATATAATGTCAAAGATTGCCATCAGTAAATTTATGACGTGATACAATATCACACCTAATGCAGTAAGATCAGCTTTAAAACGGATTGCCAAAGGCCAATGTTATAAGGTTTTTATACTTTCAAACAAGAAATTACAGAGCTCTGCTTCTACTACTACTACTACTACTTCTTCTTCTTCTTCTTCTTCTCTTCTTCTTCTTCTTCTTCTT
>CM065729.1:11632166-11657166 GCA_033310375.1 Conus canariensis
GGATGGAGGGGGGGAGAGACGACAGAGACGCAGAGAGGAAGGGTCAGAGACAGAGTCAGAAACAGACAGGAGATGTAATGTGATGATGGGGATGATGATGATAATCTAAATTACCAAGGGTAACAGATAAGCAAACACATGTTTTTCATCAGGCCTTGACCGTTAATGGATAAGATATGACTAGCGACTAAGACTTACAAACTGGTTAACAAAACAACATATCTTCACACATTAAATTCATCCATTAAGGCTAGATGACTTTAAAAGGAAAAAGAAACGATTAAACTACAAACAAGCATAAAGAAATGTATTACAAAAAGAAAAGATTCGACCATAGATATGGGAATAGAGATCCTCTATCGAAAGAGGAAGAGAGAAGAGAGAGATTAGAGAGAGAGAGAGAAGAGAATGAAGAGAGAGAGAAAGAGAAAAGGAGAGATAGACCTAGAGGGGAGGGGAGAGGAGAAGAAAAGGAGAAGAAGAGTTACATTCCTTTTGTAAAAAATTAACATACAACAAACTGCTAAGGATGATAATTAGACAATTACAATGCATCAATAATATCAACATTTGTACTTTCTTTTACATTTACATGATGTGGTTATAAGGCAAAACGAGAACGAACAATCAGTTATCAGTAAGCAGCAATATTCCTAGCATCAATAATCATAACACTTATTTTTCATGATGTGTGCGTGTGCGTGTGCATGTGTGTGTGTGTGTGTGGTGGCGCGCGCGCGCGCGCGCGCGCGCGCGCGTGGTGTGTGTGTGTGTGTGTGTGTGTGTGTGTGTGTGTGTGTGTGTGAGAGAGAGAGAGAGAGAGAGATGCCATTATCATTTACCTTCCCCTTCCATTTTTTTTTTTCTTTTCGACCATTCATACACTACCCAAAACTATAATTATTAATTAAGCGACAATCCATCGAAACGCAGCCGTAATTAACGGAGAGAGAGAGAGAGAGAGAGAGAGAGAGAGAGAGAGAGAGAGAGAGAGAGAGAGAGAGAATAATTCCATTTTTCTATCCAAAATATCACATGCTAAACATTGCTATAAATTTGAATAAAGAGCAATACATCAATATGATCAACAGTAATCCGGACACACATTTATCACCTTGCAGTTACAGTGCTCGAAGAAATCAAAGTATTAAGACATCAATCAATTAGTGACAATGCACCAATAAAACCAGCGACCACAACAGTCATTCATCATACTATAATTTCAATCATTAATAAAACCGATAGTAACCATATCTCTCATTTATCATTATCTAGTTTTGAAAACATCAGTGGAAAGGAAACGGCGTATCAGTTTAATATGCAGCAAAACAGAGGGTGTGCCCTGGTATATGTATTTTGTCCCTAATAGCAATGGTCTGCTGTGAAATGTGTAATTAGTTTTTCCCTGAAGGATTCTGTAATTTGAGTACATCGGAAATGTAGTGGAAGTGAATTCCAAACCACGCTACCTGAGTAAGATAAGCTTGATTTAAATAGATCTATTCTAGGTGTGGGAACCTGGAATTTGGTTGAATCCCTAGGGTTTATGCTAAATTTGGACTGAAGAGTTTGTGGTGCTAAACCCGATGCAATTTTTTGCATTAGCAGACATTTGTTGACAGCAAACATTTCTTGTAACGGAAGAGCCCCCGCTTTAGTATAATCCCCTTCACTAAGACTAGATGATTTTAATAGGACTGCTTTAAGTGCTCTTTTGTAGACACTCTTAAGAGGTTTCATGGCATTAACACTAGCAGAATCAAATAGTGTTGAACAATAATTGATTGAAGAGAGAACATGTGCGTGTAGGAACAATTTCCTGGCATGAAGGTTTAAGAAATGCTTAATCTTGCACAGCTGATATGTTTGTCTGGATATTGATTTACATAAACTGCGAAGGTGATAAGACCAAGAAAGATTATTATCAACATATACGCCTAGAACTCGATGGCTATCCACCACTTCAATTTCCTGATTATTGATAAAAACAGATGGGGGCTGTGTGGTTATGTTTTGTCGGGAGAGATAAACCGAGAGAGAGAGAGAGAGAGAGAGAGAAGAGAGAGAGAGAGAGAGAGAGAGAGAGAATCATGACAATGACAACGATAGTAACGATGGCAAAGAACAAAACAACAAAGACAACGATTACACTAACAACGAAGAGGACAATAACAACAAGAAGAACAACAACAACAATCAGTAACAACACTACAACACTAAAACAAAAAAGATCTTGTGATTGGCAGAACGAAGACAGAGAAAGAAGTCGGCAGCAGCCGAGAAAACACGGTCCACAAACTCTTTAAGGCCTCGAAACCTAAACATAATGACACAGTCAATAGGAGCGGTAAGATCTCCGGAGCGAAGGCGACTGAAGGGTTGAAAAAAAATCAATAGCATCCGGGGAAGATGATGATGGAGCGGAGGGACAGAAGGATGAATGTAGTGTGCGAAGGGGGACATGGGGGGGGGGGGGGGGGAGCGATAGCGAAGGGATACGTGCTGACTTAAGTGTCCTTCCTTACCGACTTCACAGACAGAGGCTAAGACAAGTTCTGATTGAAACTGGGTTGTGTTGAGAATGGCTGGAAGGACTTTCTGTCGAGGAAGACACAAGGCCTTTGTGGACAGGTGCAGGAAAGCTAGCAGGTGCTTGCTGCTTGTGAACGTGCACGCCAACATGCACACCTATACACACCTATACATGTGAGGACAGCATGCATGCACACATATGCACACACATACACGCGCGTGCGCACACACATACACACACACACACACACACACACACACACACACACACACCGCTTACACACACATAAATGCATGCATGCATGTCTACACACATGTGTGTGTGCGTGCTCACACACACACACACACACACACACACACACACACACACACCACACACACACACACACACACACTCTCTCTCTCTCTCTCTCTCTCTCTCTCTGTCTCTCCACCTGATGTAATTTCTGAATTTCTGAGAGAGATCAACATTTTTCGTCTGACCTAAGAATTTACAGAAGAAAGACTTCTAACCAAATTTACGGTGTGTTTTTAAGGCGGTGTATTTTAAATGTTGTGTGAATGTGGATTTTGATTTTACTTCAATGTGGTGACAGCCCTGATATGGCCCTTTGCGGTCGGCTGGGCTATAAGCGATAAGCACCATTGCCCTACCTTACACACACACACACACACACACACACACACACACACACACACACACACACTCTCTCTCTCTCTCTCTCTCTCTCTCTCTCTCTCACACACACACACACACACACACGCACACACACGCACACACACTCTCTCTCTCTCTCATACCCATGGAGAGAGAGAGAGAAAGAGAGAGAGAGAGAGAGAGAGAGAGAGAGAGAGAGAGAGGAGGGTGGGGCGGATCAGCTGCTTGGTTGACTTAGAGATGGGGAGTTTGTGTTATACTCCCTGTTTGGCTAGTATACTTACCATGTCAGACCATAGCATTCAACGGCAGTTAGCCAGCTCTGTCAGGCCGAATTTTTTCCGTGGCCAATGCAGTCATAAGACAGTCACGTGATGTCACCCCACTTCCGGCCCCGGAAGAAGCCAGTGTCAACTTCCTATAAGTCATTCAGCGAGGCCTGGTGTATGGTGACCCCGAGAACCTTGGCGCCAGAGGGGAAGGTAGGGAGGGAATTAGAGTCTGACATGGTAAGTATACTAGCCAAACAGGGAGTATAACACAAACTCCCCATTTTGGCGTCATATACTTTACCATGTCAGACCATAGCAGAATTTAAAGGAATCGGAGGAGGGCGAGCGCCCTAGTGGTTCTTGGGGTTGACCGATATGGCTGCATTGGCCGCCACAAAGGAAATCCCCTTAGACCCATCAGCTCTGGTCATGCGGATATCCCTCAGGTAAAAATTAATGAAGGGATTTTCCGAACGCCAGTAGGCTGCCTCCAGCAGGTGGCGCACGGGGACAGAGTACTGGAACGCTGTGGAAGTGGCCAGTGCTCTGACCTCGTGGGCCCTGGGTGATAGGACAGGGAGATCCTTGTACGCCTGAGCGTAGGTAGATCTCACCGTCTTGGAGAGCCACCTGGAGATAGTTCCCGCCGAGATATCTCTAGTATTGTTGGGGTTGAGGGAGATAAGGAGTCGTCTCTGGGAGGAGCGCCTGGGGCGTGTGCGTTCCCAGTAGTACCTGAGACACCTGGAGGGGCAAAGGTCCATGTCTCCATCTTTTTCTCCCTTTCCCAAGATGTCAGAACTCCGGAAGGAACTTGAGAGAGACTGAGCCGTCCCTGTGGAAGGCGATATCTGTGGGGTCACCGCTGAGGGCGTGAATCTCACTTCGTCTTCTGGCCGAGGCCAGGGCGAGGAGAAAGGTGGTCTTAAAGGAGAGGAGGTCAAAAGGAATAGAAGCAATGGGTTCAAAAGGGGTTTTTCTGAGGGCATCGAGGACCGTAAAAAGGTCCCAGAGGGGAATGCGCCTAGGGGACTGAGCTTCCCGTAGAGCAACTCCTCTAGACACCTCTCTGAGGAGAAAGTCATTGTCAAAAGAAGGGCCCCCCAGTTGACGAATGGTAGTGCAGATAGCTGATCTGTAGCCCCGAATGGAGCCAGCCGACAGCTTAAGGGAAGAGGATAGGTGGGAGAGGAAATTTCCTATTTGGATGTTGGAGGGGCAGTAATGGGGAACAGAGTTATCTGAGCACCAGGTTATCCATCTCTCCCAACGGTAGTTGTAGAGGGATTCGGTGCTGGCTCTGCGAGATGCCGAGGCGAAGTCCCGTAATCCCTGAGAGGCCCCTGCCCCGGCTAGTGTGTCTAGGACGGACTGGGGTCTCTCCGAGTGGGGGGTAGATGCAGATGTTCGCAGTTGGGCTGGCATAGAAGCCACGCGTGTAGGCGAAGCATCTTGGGATTGGAGTGAGGAAGACCTGACCGGGGTTGTCTCAGCATGTCCCAGCGAGGGCTGAGCCGGAGGGGGGGAACGTGGGTGAGGGACTTGGGGTCCGGGAACCAAGACTGGGTCGGCCACCATGGCGTTACGAGGATCAGCCTGGGTCTTTCCAGCCTTGCCTTCCTGATCACCTTGTGTAGGATGGGGAAGGGGGGAAAGGCATACGCCAGTAGGCCCGTCCCGGGAGGGATAGTGCGTCGACTGCATCCGCCTGGGGATCTGGAACGGGAGAGACGTACAGGGGCAGGTGATGGTTGAAGCTGGTGGCAAACAGGTCGATCATGGGCACAAACCAATGGTTGCGCGACACCAGCGAAGGAGGGCCTCTGTTCTGAGGGAGAGGCCTATGGAGCGGGCCTCTCCCCCTTTGTTGACATAGCAAGCTACCGACGTATTGTCCGTGAGGAGGAGAACAAGTCGGTGCGCGACCTTGTGCTGGAGTTGGAGAAGGGCTAGCCTGACCGCTTCCAGCTCCCACTCCCCGAGGCGTGACTGTCCTCCACGTGGGCCCCCCAGCCCAAGTTGGAGGCGTCTGTATAAAGTTCCAGTGGTTGGGTTGGGTTGGGAGGGAGATGGGGACCCCGGTGGAGAGAGTGGCTGGAGTGAGCCGCTCCTCCGTCGCCGAAATGAACCAGTGTCCGAGGGGAATGACCTGGTCCCAGCGGTCGGAGGTCTGTGACAAACGTCGGCGGAACTCCCTCTGAAGTTGGCGTTTGGGGACCCGCCGCAGGAGAATGAGGGGAGACAGGGACTCCATCATTCCTAGGAGGGAGGACAGGGTTCTGGCCGAGGTGTGGGGTGCCTGTGACAGGCAGGAGATGAGGTCCACTATGCGTGCAGGCCTCTCCGGGGTCTGCCAGACGAACCGTAGGAATCGTCTGTGGGCCGGGTGAATCAGGATCTGAAAAATAGGCGTCCTTCAGGTCTACGGATGTGGCCCAGTCGCGATGATGGATGGAGTCTCGGATCTGGGTGGGGGTCTCCATCTTGAACTTGGTGGGCCTGAGGAACTTGTTGAGGGGCGAAAGATCTAGAATGGGCCTCCATCCTCCCGAGGCTTTTGGGATCACAAAGAGTAGAAGCCGGGGTTTGGGTGGGAAATCTCCGAGATGGCCCCTCTTTTGAGGAGGTCTTGGACTTCCGTGCGAAGAGCTTCTGCTTTGGCGGGGGAGGGTTCGTTGGGGGAGGGAGGGGGAGATAGCATGAGGGGGGGGACGCTCGTGGGCCCAAGGAAGGCGAAACCCTTCCTGTAGCACCGCCACTATCCAGGGGTGAGGCGTATGCGTCTCCACTGGTGGGCATGCCGGGAGAGGCTGCCCGCCAGGGGGGGCGAGGGTCTGGGCTGGTGGGTGGGGGATAGGGCGAGGGGGGTGTCTACCTGATCTAAGTCCCCCTCGGGCTGTCTCCCTAGTCAGCTCCGGGAGCGTGACTGTTGGCCTAACCGAAAATTTTGCTGATGGGGTTTTGGCTTAGGCCTTGGGAGAAGATTAGGTCGCTTGGCGGGCCGTGCGGTGCGGGAAGGCGATTGTCTGGGATAGGGTCTGTGCCTGGGGAAGGAACGAAGTGGGGGTCTAGCAGGGCGTGGCGGTGGCCTGGGCGCAAAGGACACAGCCTGCTTGCGTTCCTCAACTGCTTGTGCTATGACGTCAGCCGAGTAGTCGCCAAAGAGCGACTGGACCTGGCCCGGGATGCATCGCAGGGCTGCCTTAAGCGTCGGGGAGAGAGAGGTCCGCGCCAGCACGGCCTCTCTCGCGACCAACAAGCAGTTGAAGTGGCTTCTGGCTGCGCTGTCCGCCGCAGCCGAAAGGTGATGCGAAATCCTGTTAACTAGGTGTCGCATGAAAGGATCGCTGAACAAGCGAGGGTCAGGCTCTTGGTGCGCCTCAGAGCCCGGGTCCCCCGGTACTGGGATGGCACCATCGTCCTCCGGCCATAGAGCCTCCGCTCGCTGAAGGGGCATGTCCAAGTAGGTGTGTCCCGCCGTGGTGTGGAGGATGCCCATCCTGGCTACTCGGACCCATTCCTTTAGGTTCTTAAAGGAGATGGCGCCGGAAGTAGGGGGGGGCAGGTGGGGGATCAACCGACGGTCCGACTGGGAAATGCCCATCTCCCTGGTCACGGGATTGTCCGTAAACAAGGAGGCGACTGAGGGGTTCTTGGGTAGATTGGTCTAGATCTCTGGGCCGGGGGAGAGGGAGAGAAATTCGTCAGCGGGTGCGGCCTCCCTCCTAACGAGGTCTGGTCGCCACCGTTCTATCGTGCGGACATCGTACAATGAGGTGGGGGCTAGCTCCTCGTCATCGTCCGCCTCAGGGAGGTACTGGTCCTGAGAGGGTTCATAGCACCCGTCTTCAGGAGGTAAGTCGAGGGGTGCCTGTAGTGTGTCCCCGGTGGCCCTATAATCGGCGGCCGGGACATCGTCCTGCCGATAGGACAGCGCCCGAGGAGGGAGACCAAGGTCGACCCAGGTAAGTGAGGCCGGGTGCCACATTCGACCATGTAGCTGGTCGTGCTGGGTGTTGGCGTTAAGCCACTGGTCTCTCTCGGGGGCATAGAGCCACCGGTCCCCGGGGAGGTAAACGGGCTGTGGCGGCCCTGGGGAAAAACCATGGTAGGTAGGCCGCACTCAAGGTCTGACCAGCGCGTTGGGCGAATGCGTAGGTCAGACATCCGCCGAGTCGTAGCCACGAGACCCTCTTCTTCTTGTAGGCAGAAAGTCCCCGGGGACCCGGGTAACCTGAATCACTGTTGGGGGGGGGCTTGAGAGGCCGTGGCCTGTCGTCCCCGTCCAGGTCCGTGCACTGCACCATACACGTCCTTGGAATGGGCCTGGGAGGGCCATAATGGTATGGAGGAGGATGCGGAAGTCGAGCCCCCAACCCGCGAAAGTGCGGATTGGTCAGGATGCGGTCCCGTGTTCCTCCCCCTGGAGGAATATGTCAGGTTACCCTTGGTCCCGCTGGTAGATCCTCCCCCCGGAGGAGCGGGACCGCGGACGTTGCCCAAATGGGGATCCGAAAGGTCGGTTCCCCAACGTCCAATACCCCTAGGGAAGAAGGTGACGTTCGATCGGGGTAGGTCGACCGTCCTTGTGCATGGGCACGGCCGGGCCCATGGCGCGGCGTGCCCGCACGCCCAGGATTATGGACACCACCGAGGTCGTGCGTCGGGGTGACCATAAGGCTGCTTCCGGAGTCGAAGCGCTCCTCGAGCTCAGGTGTTGGCTGCACCTGTGCCCGGTGGGGCCGAGCGCTATGAGTGCACGTATCAATTTGGGGGGAAAAAGAGATACGTGACTCATCAAGGCGAGTGACGGATGGTGATTCCATCCCAGATCCGTCACCCGTGCTGGTCCGCGGCTCGGCAAGGTGCCCCGGGGGCCGAGATTCGCGTGACTCAGCATGATAGTTAGAAGTCTCCGAGCGAGTCCGTAGGCTAGAGGGCAAGCTGGCCGATGGAGAAGGGGTGGGGGAGGGCGAATTCCGTTGGCTAGTCTTTGCTCGGCCGGGCCCCTTGAGGGGAGCCTTGCCATTAGACTTTCTGGGCAGCACCTTGAGGGGAGCTTTGCCCTTAGACTAGCAGGCAGATCAAATGAAAGGCATTTTGAAATGGTGGCCGCTTGCCTATCAGCCTTGGGACGCCGCGGTCGTGCGTCCGTCGGTTTGGTAGACGAGGAAGATCACGCGTCCCTTCCGCGGAGAAGTCGTCTCTGTCTACCCGAACCGTACGTTCATCAGTGCGAACGGATTGCTCCGAGATGGAATCGACCCGCGGGTTCTCCGGGAAATTGAGCGAACTCCGAGCAGTGGAGTGGCTCGACCCGGCGGTGTCCTTCACCATGTTGGGCACAGGTGGATAGAGCAAACCCGGAACACACGACCGCAAAGAGGAGACAAGGTGGCCGATCGAGAAAATCAATTAATCTCGATCGTCCGTGTGGTGTCGTGCAAAGTGCTCGAGAGATCGACTGAAAACTCGAACTACCCGTACACGCCACCGGTCGTGTGACTGGTATGGCTATTAATAGCAATCTCTACACGTGGAGTATCACTGTGTATAGGTGTGATAGTTCTTGGGCACTAAATCTTAATAAGCAGATCAGTGTCACACACCCTTACTCGAACACGTTCTACCTGTGAAGGGTAAAGAGTACAGGTGTGATAGTTATTGAGCCCTAAACCTTAATAAGCGGAACCAGCACAAAATGCGTGCTGAACCCGAGGCTCGGCAATATGGTGGGGGAACACGACCGGCGAGCGGTGCCGACGATCGCGAGTAACAAAGTCGCGAGAGTGCCGGTAAAAGAGACAAATCTTTAATAAATACGCTCCCGAGAGTGCCGGTAAAAGAGACAAATCTTTTAATAAATACGCTCCCACCAAGAGCCTCACACGGCAAAAATACTCAGGGTCTAGTGCAAGCCGGAACCAGCACAAAATGCGTGCTGAACCCGAGGCTCGGCAATATGGTGGGGGAACACGACCGGCGAGGGGTGCCGACGATCGCGAGTAACAAAGTCGCGGGAGTGCCGGTAAAAGAGACAAATCTTTTAATAAATACGCTCCCGAGAGTGCCGGTAAAAGAGACAAATCTTTTGATAAATACGCTCCCACCAAGAGCCTCACATTTGCAAGCCACAACTGAATCAAGTATAGAACAAAACACAGCAAAGTTAACACAAAGGCAAGTATAGGCGAGACAGAGCACAAGACTTATCTTGCTTTGACGGCAGGCCGAAGATGAATGACTTATAGGAAGTTGACACTGGCTTCTTCCGGGGCCGGAAGTGGGGTGACATCACGTGACTGTCTTATGACTGCATTGGCCACGGAAAAAATTCGGCCTGACAGAGCTGGCTAACTGCCGTTGAATGCTATGGTCTGACATGGTAAAGTATATGACGCCAAATGGACTACTATGTCTGGTCTCATGCCACTCTTGCTGATGATCTCTGGGTGACTCTTCCATTCTGGGAGGTCTGCAGTGCACTCCCAGTCATCTGCCCCATCCAGCAGACTCTGCCTGCATGTTTCGAGTGGCACTGTTGTTCTTGGCCATGATTTGCTGCCTCCTGCCGTGAAGAATGTTGCGGGTGCTTTTGGAGTCCTGATTTTCCCTTTTGTGGTGTTGGTACTAGCCCAGACTACTTGTACAATTTCTTTGAGCACTTGGTTGTGCCTCCATGTGTACCTTCCTTGAGCCAGGGCTACTTTACATGAGCTTAGGACATGCTCCACTGTTTGTTTTTCATGGCAGAGGGGGCATGCAGGATCGTCTGTTTTCCCCCACTTCACCAGGTTTGCATTTGAGGGCAGAAGGTCATATGCAGATCTGAGAATGAAGCTGATCCTGAGAGGGGCCATGTGCCAAATGTCATTCCAAGTGAGACTTCTTTGGAGTGCATTCTCCCACGTTGTCCATTGCCCTTGCTGGCTCTGCTGGACTGCTTTTTGGAGTCTTTTTTGGTCTTCTTCTTTTCTCATCTCCTGAATCATCATGTCTCTTTTGGCTTTTCCTTTGGCCTTTGACCACCATTCAGTTTTGGTCACCCCCAGTCCCTGTCTGTTGGTCTGTGTGTGTCCTGTTATTTCTCTGATCTTGAGACTTTCTTTTGCAGAATCCATCGCCTCTTGAACTTTCCATTTTCTGCCTGTCTTCAGCTGGGGCTTAATTGCTTCTACCACCTTGTCTCCTGAGTCCTCCAGCATGCTTTGAAGTCTGATCTTCCCTGCTTTGTATTCCTCCAGGATGGATTTCAGGGGTAGTTTCAGCTTTGCTTGGCGACAGTACAGCGCTATGTCAGTCAGACAGGGTGGGACACCAAGCCATTTCCTTGTGAACTTGTTGATTTTGGCTTCCATTGCCTCCACTATGCTGGTGCAGATGTCGTATATCATCAGAGGCCATAGCAGCTTTGGTATCAGCATGAACTGCAGACACCAGACCTTGTATTTGCCAGGGAGCCCACACTGGTCAATGGTCTCCAAGCCTTCCTCCGCCATCTGCTTGGTTTCTTTTGCTCTTTGTGTGTCTTTCAGCGTATCATCATACCATCTTCCAAGGCTCTTGACTGGTTCTTCTGTGACTGTTGGAATGGCCTGGTTGGCAACACTGAAGACCACAGATCCGGCCACTTTTCCTTTCCTCAGTGAGAGACTCCGTGATTTCTTTGGCTTGAACTTCATTCTGGATGAGGCAACTATGTCGTCCAGCCTCTCCAGCACATGACGTGTCTCGTCTTCACTGGATGAAATCACTGTAGTGTCATCCATGAAGGCCTTGAGAGGAGGCATCTTGTATCCATCGCCAAGGTCTGTTTGTCTCGCCTTGTTTGTTGCTGCTTTCAAGATGAGTTCCATTGCCAGCACGAACAGTATTGGGGAAATTGCACAGCCCATTGCAATACCCACTTCCAAGTTGATCCAGTCTGTTGTGTACTCCTTGGTAGAGAACCGCATTGAGAAGCCATTGAAGTACTTCTTGAGCATGTCGCGGATGTTCTTTGGCACATGGTACATCTCAAGAGCCAACTGTATCATCTCATGGGGCACAGATCCATATGCGTTTGCCAGATCAAGCCACACTACGTCCAGGTCTCTCTTTTCTGTTTTTGCTTTTTGGATTGCGTCCCAGATCATTGTGGCGTGTTCTACACAGCCCACCACGCCTGGGATGCCACCTTTCTGGACTGACACATCCAAGTACTTGTTTTCCATCAGGTACTTGGTCAGCCTTGCTGCCATGACAGAGAAGAAGATTTTCCCTTCGACGTTCAGTAGTGATATTGGCCTGAACTGGCTAATGTCACTTGAGTTTTGCTCTTTGGGGATGTACACACCATCTGCCGTCATCCACTGGCCGCTGATCTTCTGGTTTCTCCAAGCCGATCGCAGCAGCCTGTGGAGCCACTCCAGCACCTTGGGACATTGCTTGTAAAGCTGGTAAGGTATTCCGTTTGGCCCTGGTGATGATTTGGCTCTGGCTTTGTCGACCACCTTCTTGATTTCCGCCAACGTTGGAGGCTTGCCATTGAACTGTTCCTCAGGGTTGGTTGGCCACACCAGACCTTGAATGTCGAGTGGTGCTTTGCTCTGTGGGTCAGAGTATGTTTTCCTCAGATGCTGCTCAAGAACTCCTTTGTCCACACTTAGGGTCCCAGATTTTGGCTGCTCAAACAGTGTTCTGGCAAACTGGAAGGGGTCTCTGAAGAAGCGCTCTTGTGTCTTCTTCTTTTTGCTCTTCCTCTTCCTCGCAGATTCCGCTTTGCTGAGGGCACTGTGTTTTTCTTTCAGGTCTTTCCACAGTTTTTCCAAGCCTTGTTTTTCAGCTGGCAGTGCGGTCTTCATTTGCATCTTGAGGTTTTTCTTTTGGACCCTGATCTTGTCCATCTTTTCTTGGCGTCTGGATTTCTTTGGAGGTGTTTTCTCTTTGGGTAGTTTTGCTCCATAGGCGTCTCTACATGTGGCATACACAATGTCCCCATATGTGGCTAGTTTGTGTTCCAGGGTGCTTTTCCCTATCAGTGCATCGAGTCTTTGGACGATTTTTGCATCCAGTTTCTCCCAATCTTCAGTTTCGTTTGCTCGTGGCAGGTTGAGTTTCAGGCGCCTGGCATCGAGGGCCTGTGCAAATTCCTCATCCGAACCAACAGCGTGGATGTCCTTGGCACTGTGGTTTAAATCCTGGCCTTGGTCTTCCGACGTCTTATCTGCTGATGCAGTGCGCTGCTGCTCATTCAGATGAGCCTTCACACATCCCATCTTTGTTCTGTGGATCTTCATGCCACGGGTGGTAGCGAAACGCTTTCCACAGACACATGGATATTCCATTTGGTCCATGTTCATAGTCCGTTTGGGATTTGCAGTCATGATTGGTTGAGCACCGATGGATTCATCATTCTCTCCCCCTTTCGGTGAATCCTGGGAGCATCTTTTCCTTTTATTTTTAGTAGCCACATGTTTAAGGCAAAGTGGGGAGCCAGCCCACAGTGCCCTTGGTTCTGGTCTTTCCCAGTGTCCTCCGGTCTTTCCCGGACGTCCTCCGGCCTATTCCCGGAAGTCAATGGTTTACCCATGCATCAGTAGAAAGAAACTCGTGGAGAGCGTGGCAGCAGAGAGTCCTCAGAAGAGAAGCCCCCTTCAAGCAAGTGTTTCGGCCCTTATCTCCTGACACTCTAGGGGGGTTGGGCCACACCCGGTTCATGACTCCGGATGTCCCTCTGCTGCCCCTTTTTTTCCCATCTTGGGACGAGCCATGGCTGGGATTCGAACCCATGACCCTCTGGACATGCTCATTTTTCCACTTAATGACTCGCGCTTTAACCACTGAGCCACAGGGACACCTGATATTTGTAGGGAAATTAAGCCTTATGAAGTTCACTTTTGTTCCTCCTTGACCAGATCCAGCTTGAACACCTCTCTGCCGCTTCTGCCATTGCTTTCAGGGCTCTGGTTTTTTCCTTCCCTGCAACTGAGAGCTGTTTCATGAGGCTGTATGCAGACGTTCCTACAAACCCCCTAGCTCCAATTTCTGCAGTGAGGACTTTGACCTGATAGCCTTCTCTCCTCAGGCTGTTTGCCAGATCAGCATACTTTTCAGTCTTGTAGATTTGAGCTGCCTCCATTCTGTTCTCATATGGCACCGTGAGCTCAATCATGATCAGCTGCTTGGTTGACTTAGAGTGGACTACTATGTCTGGTCTCATGCCACTCTTGCTGATGATCTCTGGGTGACTCTTCCATTCTGGGAGGTCTGCAGTGCACTCCCAGTCATCTGCCCCATCCAGCAGACTCTGCCTGCATGTTTCGAGTGGCACTGTTGTTCTTGGCCATGATTTGCTGCCTCCTGCCGTGAAGAATGTTGCGGGTGCTTTTGGAGTCCTGATTTTCCCTTTTGTGGTGTTGGTACTAGCCCAGACTACTTGTACAATTTCTTTGAGCACTTGGTTGTGCCTCCATGTGTACCTTCCTTGAGCCAGGGCTACTTTACATGAGCTTAGGACATGCTCCACTGTTTGTTTTTCATGGCAGAGGGGGCATGCAGGATCGTCTGTTTTCCCCCACTTCACCAGGTTTGCATTTGAGGGCAGAAGGTCATATGCAGATCTGAGAATGAAGCTGATCCTGAGAGGGGCCATGTGCCAAATGTCATTCCAAGTGAGACTTCTTTGGAGTGCATTCTCCCACGTTGTCCATTGCCCTTGCTGGCTCTGCTGGACTGCTTTTTGGAGTCTTTTTTGGTCTTCTTCTTTTCTCATCTCCTGAATCATCATGTCTCTTTTGGCTTTTCCTTTGGCCTTTGACCACCATTCAGTTTTGGTCACCCCCAGTCCCTGTCTGTTGGTCTGTGTGTGTCCTGTTATTTCTCTGATCTTGAGACTTTCTTTTGCAGAATCCATCGCCTCTTGAACTTTCCATTTTCTGCCTGTCTTCAGCTGGGGCTTAATTGCTTCTACCACCTTGTCTCCTGAGTCCTCCAGCATGCTTTGAAGTCTGATCTTCCCTGCTTTGTATTCCTCCAGGATGGATTTCAGGGGTAGTTTCAGCTTTGCTTGGCGACAGTACAGCGCTATGTCAGTCAGACAGGGTGGGACACCAAGCCATTTCCTTGTGAACTTGTTGATTTTGGCTTCCATTGCCTCCACTATGCTGGTGCAGATGTCGTATATCATCAGAGGCCATAGCAGCTTTGGTATCAGCATGAACTGCAGACACCAGACCTTGTATTTGCCAGGGAGCCCACACTGGTCAATGGTCTCCAAGCCTTCCTCCGCCATCTGCTTGGTTTCTTTTGCTCTTTGTGTGTCTTTCAGCGTATCATCATACCATCTTCCAAGGCTCTTGACTGGTTCTTCTGTGACTGTTGGAATGGCCTGGTTGGCAACACTGAAGACCACAGATCCGGCCACTTTTCCTTTCCTCAGTGAGAGACTCCGTGATTTCTTTGGCTTGAACTTCATTCTGGATGAGGCAACTATGTCGTCCAGCCTCTCCAGCACATGACGTGTCTCGTCTTCACTGGATGAAATCACTGTAGTGTCATCCATGAAGGCCTTGAGAGGAGGCATCTTGTATCCATCGCCAAGGTCTGTTTGTCTCGCGTTGTTTGTTGCTGCTTTCAAGATGAGTTCCATTGCCAGCACGAACAGTATTGGGGAAATTGCACAGCCCATTGCAATACCCACTTCCAAGTTGATCCAGTCTGTTGTGTACTCCTTGGTAGAGAACCGCATTGAGAAGCCATTGAAGTACTTCTTGAGCATGTCGCGGATGTTCTTTGGCACATGGTACATCTCAAGAGCCAACTGTATCATCTCATGGGGCACAGATCCATATGCGTTTGCCAGATCAAGCCACACTACGTCCAGGTCTCTCTTTTCTGTTTTTGCTTTTTGGATTGCGTCCCAGATCATTGTGGCGTGTTCTACACAGCCCACCACGCCTGGGATGCCACCTTTCTGGACTGACACATCCAAGTACTTGTTTTCCATCAGGTACTTGGTCAGCCTTGCTGCCATGACAGAGAAGAAGATTTTCCCTTCGACGTTCAGTAGTGATATTGGCCTGAACTGGCTAATGTCACTTGAGTTTTGCTCTTTGGGGATGTACACACCATCTGCCGTCATCCACTGGCCGCTGATCTTCTGGTTTCTCCAAGCCGATCGCAGCAGCCTGTGGAGCCACTCCAGCACCTTGGGACATTTCTTGTAAAGCTGGTAAGGTATTCCGTTTGGCCCTGGTGATGATTTGGCTCTGGCTTTGTCGACCACCTTCTTGATTTCCGCCAACGTTGGAGGCTTGCCATTGAACTGTTCCTCAGGGTTGGTTGGCCACACCAGACCTTGAATGTCGAGTGGTGCTTTGCTCTGTGGGTCAGAGTATGTTTTCCTCAGATGCTGCTCAAGAACTCCTTTGTCCACACTTAGGGTCCCAGATTTTGGCTGCTCAAACAGTGTTCTGGCAAACTGGAAGGGGTCTCTGAAGAAGCGCTCTTGTGTCTTCTTTTTGCTCTTCCTCTTCCTCGCAGATTCCGCTTTGCTGAGGGCACTGTGTTTTTCTTTCAGGTCTTTCCACAGTTTTTCCAAGCCTTGTTTTTCAGCTGGCAGTGCGGTCTTCATTTGCATCTTGAGGTTTTTCTTTTGGACCCTGATCTTGTCCATCTTTTCTTGGCGTCTGGATTTCTTTGGAGGTGTTTTCTCTTTGGGTAGTTTTGCTCCATAGGCGTCTCTACATGTGGCATACACAATGTCCCCATATGTGGCTAGTTTGTGTTCCAGGGTGCTTTTCCCTATCAGTGCATCGAGTCTTTGGACGATTTTTGCATCCAGTTTCTCCCAATCTTCAGTTTCGTTTGCTCGTGGCAGGTTGAGTTTCAGGCGCCTGGCATCGAGGGCCTGTGCAAATTCCTCATCCGAACCAACAGCGTGGATGTCCTTGGCACTGTGGTTTAAATCCTGGCCTTGGTCTTCCGACGTCTTATCTGCTGATGCAGTGCGCTGCTGCTCATTCAGATGAGTCTTCACACATCCCATCTTTGTTCTGTGGATCTTCATGCCACGGGTGGTAGCGAAACGCTTTCCACAGACACATGGATATTCCATTTGGTCCATGTTCATAGTCCGTTTGGGATTTGCAGTCATGATTGGTTGAGCACCGATGGATTCATCATTCTCTCCCCCTTTCGGTGAATCCTGGGAGCATCTTTTCCTTTTATTTTTAGTAGCCACATGTTTAAGGCAAAGTGGGGAGCCAGCCCACAGAGCCCTTGGTTCTGGTCTTTCCCAGTGTCCTCCGGTCTTTCCCGGACGTCCTCCGGCCTATTCCCGGAAGTCAATGGTTTACCCATGCATCAGTAGAAAGAAACTCGTGGAGAGCGTGGCAGCAGAGAGTCCTCAGAAGAGAAGCCCCCTTCAAGCAAGTGTTTCGGCCCTTATCTCCTGACACTCTAGGGGGGTTGGGCCACACCCGGTTCATGACTCCGGATGTCCCTCTGCTGCCCCTTTTTTTCCCATCTTGGGACGAGCCATGGCTGGGATTCGAACCCATGACCCTCTGGACATGCTCATTTTCCACTTAATGACTCGCGCTTTAACCACTGAGCCACAGGGACACCTGATATTTGTAGGGAAATTAAGCCTTATGAAGTTCACTTTTGTTCCTCCTTGACCAGATCCAGCTTGAACACCTCTCTGCCGCTTCTGCCATTGCTTTCAGGGCTCTGGTTTTTTCCTTCCCTGCAACTGAGAGCTGTTTCATGAGGCTGTATGCAGACGTTCCTACAAACCCCCTAGCTCCAATTTCTGCAGTGAGGACTTTGACCTGATAGCCTTCTCTCCTCAGGCTGTTTGCCAGATCAGCATACTTTTCAGTCTTGTAGATTTGAGCTGCCTCCATTCTGTTCTCATATGGCACCGTGAGCTCAATCATGATCAGCTGCTTGGTTGACTTAGAGTGGACTACTATGTCTGGTCTCATGCCACTCTTGCTGATGATCTCTGGGTGACTCTTCCATTCTGGGAGGTCTGCAGTGCACTCCCAGTCATCTGCCCCATCCAGCAGACTCTGCCTGCATGTTTCGAGTGGCACTGTTGTTCTTGGCCATGATTTGCTGCCTCCTGCCGTGAAGAATGTTGCGGGTGCTTTTGGAGTCCTGATTTTCCCTTTTGTGGTGTTGGTACTAGCCCAGACTACTTGTACAATTTCTTTGAGCACTTGGTTGTGCCTCCATGTGTACCTTCCTTGAGCCAGGGCTACTTTACATGAGCTTAGGACATGCTCCACTGTTTGTTTTTCATGGCAGAGGGGGCATGCAGGATCGTCTGTTTTCCCCCACTTCACCAGGTTTGCATTTGAGGGCAGAAGGTCATATGCAGATCTGAGAATGAAGCTGATCCTGAGAGGGGCCATGTGCCAAATGTCATTCCAAGTGAGACTTCTTTGGAGTGCATTCTCCCACGTTGTCCATTGCCCTTGCTGGCTCTGCTGGACTGCTTTTTGGAGTCTTTTTTGGTCTTCTTCTTTTCTCATCTCCTGAATCATCATGTCTCTTTTGGCTTTTCCTTTGGCCTTTGACCACCATTCAGTTTTGGTCACCCCCAGTCCCTGTCTGTTGGTCTGTGTGTGTCCTGTTATTTCTCTGATCTTGAGACTTTCTTTTGCAGAATCCATCGCCTCTTGAACTTTCCATTTTCTGCCTGTCTTCAGCTGGGGCTTAATTGCTTCTACCACCTTGTCTCCTGAGTCCTCCAGCATGCTTTGAAGTCTGATCTTCCCTGCTTTGTATTCCTCCAGGATGGATTTCAGGGGTAGTTTCAGCTTTGCTTGGCGACAGTACAGCGCTATGTCAGTCAGACAGGGTGGGACACCAAGCCATTTCCTTGTGAACTTGTTGATTTTGGCTTCCATTGCCTCCACTATGCTGGTGCAGATGTCGTATATCATCAGAGGCCATAGCAGCTTTGGTATCAGCATGAACTGCAGACACCAGACCTTGTATTTGCCAGGGAGCCCACACTGGTCAATGGTCTCCAAGCCTTCCTCCGCCATCTGCTTGGTTTCTTTTGCTCTTTGTGTGTCTTTCAGCGTATCATCATACCATCTTCCAAGGCTCTTGACTGGTTCTTCTGTGACTGTTGGAATGGCCTGGTTGGCAACACTGAAGACCACAGATCCGGCCACTTTTCCTTTCCTCAGTGAGAGACTCCGTGATTTCTTTGGCTTGAACTTCATTCTGGATGAGGCAACTATGTCGTCCAGCCTCTCCAGCACATGACGTGTCTCGTCTTCACTGGATGAAATCACTGTAGTGTCATCCATGAAGGCCTTGAGAGGAGGCATCTTGTATCCATCGCCAAGGTCTGTTTGTCTCGCCTTGTTTGTTGCTGCTTTCAAGATGAGTTCCATTGCCAGCACGAACAGTATTGGGGAAATTGCACAGCCCATTGCAATACCCACTTCCAAGTTGATCCAGTCTGTTGTGTACTCCTTGGTAGAGAACCGCATTGAGAAGCCATTGAAGTACTTCTTGAGCATGTCGCGGATGTTCTTTGGCACATGGTACATCTCAAGAGCCAACTGTATCATCTCATGGGGCACAGATCCATATGCGTTTGCCAGATCAAGCCACACTACGTCCAGGTCTCTCTTTTCTGTTTTTGCTTTTTGGATTGCGTCCCAGATCATTGTGGCGTGTTCTACACAGCCCACCACGCCTGGGATGCCACCTTTCTGGACTGACACATCCAAGTACTTGTTTTCCATCAGGTACTTGGTCAGCCTTGCTGCCATGACAGAGAAGAAGATTTTCCCTTCGACGTTCAGTAGTGATATTGGCCTGAACTGGCTAATGTCACTTGAGTTTTGCTCTTTGGGGATGTACACACCATCTGCCGTCATCCACTGGCCGCTGATCTTCTGGTTTCTCCAAGCCGATCGCAGCAGCCTGTGGAGCCACTCCAGCACCTTGGGACATTGCTTGTAAAGCTGGTAAGGTATTCCGTTTGGCCCTGGTGATGATTTGGCTCTGGCTTTGTCGACCACCTTCTTGATTTCCGCCAACGTTGGAGGCTTGCCATTGAACTGTTCCTCAGGGTTGGTTGGCCACACCAGACCTTGAATGTCGAGTGGTGCTTTGCTCTGTGGGTCAGAGTATGTTTTCCTCAGATGCTGCTCAAGAACTCCTTTGTCCACACTTAGGGTCCCAGATTTTGGCTGCTCAAACAGTGTTCTGGCAAACTGGAAGGGGTCTCTGAAGAAGCGCTCTTGTGTCTTCTTCTTTTTGCTCTTCCTCTTCCTCGCAGATTCCGCTTTGCTGAGGGCACTGTGTTTTTCTTTCAGGTCTTTCCACAGTTTTTCCAAGCCTTGTTTTTCAGCTGGCAGTGCGGTCTTCATTTGCATCTTGAGGTTTTTCTTTTGGACCCTGATCTTGTCCATCTTTTCTTGGCGTCTGGATTTCTTTGGAGGTGTTTTCTCTTTGGGTAGTTTTGCTCCATAGGCGTCTCTACATGTGGCATACACAATGTCCCCATATGTGGCTAGTTTGTGTTCCAGGGTGCTTTTCCCTATCAGTGCATCGAGTCTTTGGACGATTTTTGCATCCAGTTTCTCCCAATCTTCAGTTTCGTTTGCTCGTGGCAGGTTGAGTTTCAGGCGCCTGGCATCGAGGGCCTGTGCAAATTCCTCATCCGAACCAACAGCGTGGATGTCCTTGGCACTGTGGTTTAAATCCTGGCCTTGGTCTTCCGACGTCTTATCTGCTGATGCAGTGCGCTGCTGCTCATTCAGATGAGTCTTCACACATCCCATCTTTGTTCTGTGGATCTTCATGCCACGGGTGGTAGCGAAACGCTTTCCACAGACACATGGATATTCCATTTGGTCCATGTTCATAGTCCGTTTGGGATTTGCAGTCATGATTGGTTGAGCACCGATGGATTCATCATTCTCTCCCCCTTTCGGTGAATCCTGGGAGCATCTTTTCCTTTTATTTTTAGTAGCCACATGTTTAAGGCAAAGTGGGGAGCCAGCCCACAGAGCCCTTGGTTCTGGTCTTTCCCAGTGTCCTCCGGTCTTTCCCGGACGTCCTCCGGCCTATTCCCGGAAGTCAATGGTTTACCCATGCATCAGTAGAAAGAAACTCGTGGAGAGCGTGGCAGCAGAGAGTCCTCAGAAGAGAAGCCCCCTTCAAGCAAGTGTTTCGGCCCTTATCTCCTGACACTCTAGGGGGGTTGGGCCACACCCGGTTCATGACTCCGGATGTCCCTCTGCTGCCCCTTTTTTTCCCATCTTGGGACGAGCCATGGCTGGGATTCGAACCCATGACCCTCTGGACATGCTCATTTTCCACTTAATGACTCGCGCTTTAACCACTGAGCCACAGGGACACCTGATATTTGTAGGGAAATTAAGCCTTATGAAGTTCACTTTTGTTCCTCCTTGACCAGATCCAGCTTGAACACCTCTCTGCCGCTTCTGCCATTGCTTTCAGGGCTCTGGTTTTTTCCTTCCCTGCAACTGAGAGCTGTTTCATGAGGCTGTATGCAGACGTTCCTACAAACCCCCTAGCTCCAATTTCTGCAGTGAGGACTTTGACCTGATAGCCTTCTCTCCTCAGGCTGTTTGCCAGATCAGCATACTTTTCAGTCTTGTAGATTTGAGCTGCCTCCATTCTGTTCTCATATGGCACCGTGAGCTCAATCATGATCAGCTGCTTGGTTGACTTAGAGTGGACTACTATGTCTGGTCTCATGCCACTCTTGCTGATGATCTCTGGGTGACTCTTCCATTCTGGGAGGTCTGCAGTGCACTCCCAGTCATCTGCCCCATCCAGCAGACTCTGCCTGCATGTTTCGAGTGGCACTGTTGTTCTTGGCCATGATTTGCTGCCTCCTGCCGTGAAGAATGTTGCGGGTGCTTTTGGACCTGATTTTCCCTTTTGTGGTGTTGGTACTAGCCCAGACTACTTGTACAATTTCTTTGAGCACTTGGTTGTGCCTCCATGTGTACCTTCCTTGAGCCAGGGCTACTTTACATGAGCTTAGGACATGCTCCACTGTTTGTTTTTCATGGCAGAGGGGGCATGCAGGATCGTCTGTTTTCCCCCACTTCACCAGGTTTGCATTTGAGGGCAGAAGGTCATATGCAGATCTGAGAATGAAGCTGATCCTGAGAGGGGCCATGTGCCAAATGTCATTCCAAGTGAGACTTCTTTGGAGTGCATTCTCCCACGTTGTCCATTGCCCTTGCTGGCTCTGCTGGACTGCTTTTTGGAGTCTTTTTTGGTCTTCTTCTTTTCTCATCTCCTGAATCATCATGTCTCTTTTGGCTTTTCCTTTGGCCTTTGACCACCATTCAGTTTTGGTCACCCCCAGTCCCTGTCTGTTGGTCTGTGTGTGTCCTGTTATTTCTCTGATCTTGAGACTTTCTTTTGCAGAATCCATCGCCTCTTGAACTTTCCATTTTCTGCCTGTCTTCAGCTGGGGCTTAATTGCTTCTACCACCTTGTCTCCTGAGTCCTCCAGCATGCTTTGAAGTCTGATCTTCCCTGCTTTGTATTCCTCCAGGATGGATTTCAGGGGTAGTTTCAGCTTTGCTTGGCGACAGTACAGCGCTATGTCAGTCAGACAGGGTGGGACACCAAGCCATTTCCTTGTGAACTTGTTGATTTTGGCTTCCATTGCCTCCACTATGCTGGTGCAGATGTCGTATATCATCAGAGGCCATAGCAGCTTTGGTATCAGCATGAACTGCAGACACCAGACCTTGTATTTGCCAGGGAGCCCACACTGGTCAATGGTCTCCAAGCCTTCCTCCGCCATCTGCTTGGTTTCTTTTGCTCTTTGTGTGTCTTTCAGCGTATCATCATACCATCTTCCAAGGCTCTTGACTGGTTCTTCTGTGACTGTTGGAATGGCCTGGTTGGCAACACTGAAGACCACAGATCCGGCCACTTTTCCTTTCCTCAGTGAGAGACTCCGTGATTTCTTTGGCTTGAACTTCATTCTGGATGAGGCAACTATGTCGTCCAGCCTCTCCAGCACATGACGTGTCTCGTCTTCACTGGATGAAATCACTGTAGTGTCATCCATGAAGGCCTTGAGAGGAGGCATCTTGTATCCATCGCCAAGGTCTGTTTGTCTCGCCTTGTTTGTTGCTGCTTTCAAGATGAGTTCCATTGCCAGCACGAACAGTATTGGGGAAATTGCACAGCCCATTGCAATACCCACTTCCAAGTTGATCCAGTCTGTTGTGTACTCCTTGGTAGAGAACCGCATTGAGAAGCCATTGAAGTACTTCTTGAGCATGTCGCGGATGTTCTTTGGCACATGGTACATCTCAAGAGCCAACTGTATCATCTCATGGGGCACAGATCCATATGCGTTTGCCAGATCAAGCCACACTACGTCCAGGTCTCTCTTTTCTGTTTTTGCTTTTTGGATTGCGTCCCAGATCATTGTGGCGTGTTCTACACAGCCCACCACGCCTGGGATGCCACCTTTCTGGACTGACACATCCAAGTACTTGTTTTCCATCAGGTACTTGGTCAGCCTTGCTGCCATGACAGAGAAGAAGATTTTCCCTTCGACGTTCAGTAGTGATATTGGCCTGAACTGGCTAATGTCACTTGAGTTTTGCTCTTTGGGGATGTACACACCATCTGCCGTCATCCACTGGCCGCTGATCTTCTGGTTTCTCCAAGCCGATCGCAGCAGCCTGTGGAGCCACTCCAGCACCTTGGGACATTTCTTGTAAAGCTGGTAAGGTATTCCGTTTGGCCCTGGTGATGATTTGGCTCTGGCTTTGTCGACCACCTTCTTGATTTCCGCCAACGTTGGAGGCTTGCCATTGAACTGTTCCTCAGGGTTGGTTGGCCACACCAGACCTTGAATGTCGAGTGGTGCTTTGCTCTGTGGGTCAGAGTATGTTTTCCTCAGATGCTGCTCAAGAACTCCTTTGTCCACACTTAGGGTCCCAGATTTTGGCTGCTCAAACAGTGTTCTGGCAAACTGGAAGGGGTCTCTGAAGAAGCGCTCTTGTGTCTTCTTCTTTTTGCTCTTCCTCTTCCTCGCAGATTCCGCTTTGCTGAGGGCACTGTGTTTTTCTTTCAGGTCTTTCCACAGTTTTTCCAAGCCTTGTTTTTCAGCTGGCAGTGCGGTCTTCATTTGCATCTTGAGGTTTTTCTTTTGGACCCTGATCTTGTCCATCTTTTCTTGGCGTCTGGATTTCTTTGGAGGTGTTTTCTCTTTGGGTAGTTTTGCTCCATAGGCGTCTCTACATGTGGCATACACAATGTCCCCATATGTGGCTAGTTTGTGTTCCAGGGTGCTTTTCCCTATCAGTGCATCGAGTCTTTGGACGATTTTTGCATCCAGTTTCTCCCAATCTTCAGTTTCGTTTGCTCGTGGCAGGTTGAGTTTCAGGCGCCTGGCATCGAGGGCCTGTGCAAATTCCTCATCCGAACCAACAGCGTGGATGTCCTTGGCACTGTGGTTTAAATCCTGGCCTTGGTCTTCCGACGTCTTATCTGCTGATGCAGTGCGCTGCTGCTCATTCAGATGAGTCTTCACACATCCCATCTTTGTTCTGTGGATCTTCATGCCACGGGTGGTAGCGAAACGCTTTCCACAGACACATGGATATTCCATTTGGTCCATGTTCATAGTCCGTTTGGGATTTGCAGTCATGATTGGTTGAGCACCGATGGATTCATCATTCTCTCCCCCTTTCGGTGAATCCTGGGAGCATCTTTTCCTTTTATTTTTAGTAGCCACATGTTTAAGGCAAAGTGGGGAGCCAGCCCACAGAGCCCTTGGTTCTGGTCTTTCCCAGTGTCCTCCGGTCTTTCCCGGACGTCCTCCGGCCTATTCCCGGAAGTCAATGGTTTACCCATGCATCAGTAGAAAGAAACTCGTGGAGAGCGTGGCAGCAGAGAGTCCTCAGAAGAGAAGCCCCCTTCAAGCAAGTGTTTCGGCCCTTATCTCCTGACACTCTAGGGGGGTTGGGCCACACCCGGTTCATGACTCCGGATGTCCCTCTGCTGCCCCTTTTTTTCCCATCTTGGGACGAGCCATGGCTGGGATTCGAACCCATGACCCTCTGGACATGCTCATTTTCCACTTAATGACTCGCGCTTTAACCACTGAGCCACAGGGACACCTGATATTTGTAGGGAAATTAAGCCTTATGAAGTTCACTTTTGTTCCTCCTTGACCAGATCCAGCTTGAACACCTCTCTGCCGCTTCTGCCATTGCTTTCAGGGCTCTGGTTTTTTCCTTCCCTGCAACTGAGAGCTGTTTCATGAGGCTGTATGCAGACGTTCCTACAAACCCCCTAGCTCCAATTTCTGCAGTGAGGACTTTGACCTGATAGCCTTCTCTCCTCAGGCTGTTTGCCAGATCAGCATACTTTTCAGTCTTGTAGATTTGAGCTGCCTCCATTCTGTTCTCATATGGCACCGTGAGCTCAATCATGATCAGCTGCTTGGTTGACTTAGAGTGGACTACTATGTCTGGTCTCATGCCACTCTTGCTGATGATCTCTGGGT
>CM065729.1:11684666-11702166 GCA_033310375.1 Conus canariensis
ACAAAGAAAAGAGTTTTAAATCTTCTTTGCATTTCACTGCATTTTCCAACAATTATTTCTTCTCTTCACAAGATAATTCCCCACATAGAAATAACACAATATTCAAAGTTTTACCAAAAATCCAACACACTCACACACATGTTACACTATCAGTTCTTATATTAAATAGTATCAATAAAGACAAGTCATCTTGACTTGTCGAGGAGCTTTCTTTCACTTGGCTGTACCACCTCTGGACCACCACAGCCTGGACTCTCACTAGGCTCGTACAGCTCAAGCCTGGACCACCGCTGGACCACCACTGGACCACCACTGGACCACCACTGGACCACCACTGGACGCTGAGGGATTCTGTAACGAAACCCTAGGTCCAGGGTTAACCTCTAAAATGAATTTTATTTATTCTCTTTCTCTTATTATTCATAGCTCCTTTTTAACTCCTTTCACATTCACTCCAAGATCAATATAGAATACTCACATGAGTCTTGTTCCGCCAACCTATTCCTACCTACAGTTGGGGTACAGAGAGAAATCTTTATACAACAATATTTTATTTATTTATTTTTCAATTCTCTTTTCGCGTTCAACATTCATCTTTCTCTTTTTCCCAAATAGCGCAATATCATCAAATCTGTATAATTATCAAACTTCTGTTATCATTACAATTACACATTTACTGTAATTGCTTTAACCAGTTTACAACCCCAACTGGTACTCACCTTCTAGGGAATAAGCGACAAGCCTACCCTAGTAGACTTCCAGTCTACATCTACACTCTATACTCGAGTGAACTTGCCACGCCAGGCATATTACACCCACCAAGGGTTAAGCACACCCAAACCAGGGTTGCATCGGACAAACCAGTCCAATAATATAGCACACCCAACCCAGGGTTGCATCGGACAATCCTAGTCCTATGTTAAACCCAAAGAGGGTTACAATCAGACATCCTCCTATGTCTGTGTCCAGAGCTCCTCTGAAGTAACAATAATCTTCCACCCTTCCTCACATTGGGTGAACACACTTCACAATCCACTCAGCGTCCTACTCTTCCGCATCACTGGCGGTTGCACTCCATGAATACAAAAAAGCATCAAACCCGTAGGTTCCATTCCACAATTGCAAAAATTACAAAATCTCTTAATTGATATGAAACTTTTCCATTCACATCACTTTTTCCTCATTCACATGACACCCCCCAACCTCCGATAAAAAAATTTGATTCAAATTTTTTCAAAGAAGAGTATAGGAGTTCACAAAAAAAAATACACCATTGACAGTATTCTGAAAAAATACTTTCCCAAAATGACATGAGTACATGCGAACAGAAAAATGTATATTTATAAAAACATTGTTTCCAAAAAAAATTATCCAAAGCCAACATCAACTATCACTACCGCAAGTAATCAATATTGCACACAACAACATTCCATTACTCAAATACAAACATATAAATTCAACTTTCAACAGCAAACTTGAAAACACACACTGCTTATTACTGTCGAGACAAAATGTCAGCAATCACATTGCTGGACCCTGAAATTGGATCAACCCTGAAACTGTATTGCTGGATCGCCAAAGACCACCGTAATAGACGGCTATTCTTTGTTCTTGATGTCTTCAAAAACGTCAGAGGTCTGTGATCCGTCTGCAGGACAAAAAACCTGCCTGTCAAGAAACGCTCAAATTTTGCAAGTGCCCACACAATCGCTAAGCATTCCCGTTCAATAGTAGAATACTTCGACTGTGCATCGGTGAACTTCTTACTTGCAAACTGTACTGGATGCAATAAATCTTGATGTTCTTGCAAAAGAACAGCACCCATTCCTGTTGAACTTGCATCAGTCCGGAGGACAAAATCTTTCTCCAAGTTGGGCAGAAGTAAAACAGGAGAAGAATTCAAAACCTTTTGAACTGCTTCCAAAGCATTCTGACAATCTACAGTCCAATCAATAGATGAATGCTTGGAACCCTTTGTCAACTCAGTTAATGGAGCTGTAAGAGTTGCAAAGTGAGGGACATAACGCCTGCAATAAGATAAGAGTCCAAGAAGTGAACGAACCTGTTTCTTTGAACATGGGGTTTTGATTGCCAAAATCTTTTCCATTTTCTTCTTTTCTGGCTGCATCGAACCCACAGCAATTGTATGCCCCAAAAACTCCAGTTTTTGAAAACCCGCCATGATTTTCGATGGCCTTGCTGTCAAACCAAAAGAACGGAGTCTTTCAAAAACACTTTTCAAACATCTCAGCAGATTACTCCATGTTTGTGAAGCCAGCAAAATATCATCAAAAAAACTTACAGCAGACATTTCATGTAACCTGAGTTGTCTCATCATTCTCGCGAAAGTTGCCGGTGCATTCTGCAAACCAAAAGGCATTCGCAAAAAATGAAAAAGTCCAAATGGTGTTTGAAAAGCTGTTTTTTCTTTATCATCAACACACATCGGTATCTGCCAATAACCTTTCGTGAGATCAATTTTCACAAAATACTCGGCTTGACTCAGTTGACAAAACAAATCTTCCACATCAGGAATTGGTTCAGAATCAAAAACAGTCAATTTATTCAAAGCCCTGTAATCAATACAAAATCTGACTGAACCATCTGGTTTTGAAACCAGCACCACAGGAGCCACATATGGAGAACTTGACTTTTCAATGACCCCAAGATCCAACATGACCTGTACCTCTCTTTCAATAATTTGCTTTTTTGCAAAAGGTAAAGGATACGACTTCATTCGTACAGGAACATCTGTTGTCAACCGTATTCTATGAGGTTCAACACCAACTGCAGATCCTGGTTTGTCTGTAAGTACATCTGTATAATCCTGTAGTAAACACTTTAGTTGAGCCACCTGAGATGGTTTCAAGTCCTCGTTGATCTTGACATCCTCGTATGTTTCACCTTTTAAGGATAATGTAGGCAGTTGAATAACATCATCACCAGTGTCCTGAACTACACCAACAGCAGTTTCATGAATTACAGGCACCTTGTGAAACACAGGTTTGTCAAGACGTTGCAAATGTTCTGTCACACAATCCATTCGTAACAGACATGAAATGTCACATGCCAATGCTGAAATCTTATCAGGGACAGCAACCTTGTTGATCATAACATCAGACCTGTGAAAGTACTTTTTCAACATGTTAACATGGAAAATTTTCTTCACACCATTCATATCAATTCTGTAATTAACATCAGAACATTTTTCAATGACGACGAATGGTCCTTTCCACATCACATGCATCTTGCTCTTGTCATCTGTCAAAAGCACCAACACATTGTCACCCACAGAAAACACACGCATCTTTGCCCCACGATCAGCATACTTTTTATGCGTAGTTGCACTGTTATAAGCATTTTCTTGGGCAATACGACATGCATCTGCTATACGATTTTGTAAAGTAAAAACATAATCAAAAACATTTTTTTCTTCTTGAGACACATTGTCACCAGACCATGACTTTGACAGGATGCTAATAGGTCCTTTTGGTGAACGACCAAAAAGCAACTCAAAAGGAGAGAAACCTGTGCTCTCATTTGGCAATTCCCTGTAGGCAAAAAGTATGGCTGGAATGTATCGATCCCAGTCTGATGGTCTTTCCTTAGAAACTTTCTTCAACATCATCTTGAAAGTACCATTAAATCTTTCCACAAGGCCATTCGACTGTGGATGGTATGGAGATGTAGTACATGCAGAAATTGAAAGTAAACGAAATATTTCTTTCATGAGATCTGACACAAACTGAGTACCCAAGTCAGATAATATTTCATCAGGAAGTCCCATTCTGGAAAAAATAGAAAATAATGCTTCTGCCACAGAAATGGTATCAATCTTTTTCAAAGGTACAGCTTCAGGATACCTGGTAGCAACATCCATGACAGTGAGCACATAACGAAAACCAGAATTGGAAACATGAAATGGACCAACCAAATCAATACAAACACGACTGAATGGTTCAGTAATGACTGGCATTCTTTGCAAAGGTGCAAATGGTATACGACCTTTGGGAATTGTTTTCTGACAGACATCACATGATTGACAATATTTTGAAACTTGCACACTAACACCAGGCCAAAAAAATGAAGACAACACACGTTGCAGAGTACGTTTGACTCCACAATGACCCGAAAACATGGAATCATGTGCAGTATGCAAAACAGTATCACGTAAAGACATAGGAACAACAATCTGCTCCACCACCTGTTCATCTTTAGGAAAAAGACGGTATAAAAGATTATTCTTTTTTATGTACATGGTATCAGTCACTTTGTCAGGTACCTCAGGAACAACTTTCTGAAACAAATGAGTCAATGTTGTATCTGTCTTTTGTAAATCATTCAAATGTTCAGGAGTCACATCCAATTTTGGGACATAGGGAACAACCAGGGGTTTTTGACCTTGCCTTTCTTTTTCCTCTTGTGAACGAGTGCTTACCATAGAAGGCACAAAAGAACCATATTGTCCTCCACAAGACGTGGAAACACCCTTGAGATTTCCAAGAATGAGGTCTGTCACAGGATCATCAATGACACATGCTGTTATTTCACCTGTAAAATAGGGAGTACAAACATAAACACATGCCAAAGGAAATGATTCAATTTTGCCACCAAATGTACGACATTGCTGATGTGTCCCGGTGTATTGTTCTTTTCTGACTAAATCTTTGCGTACACCAGCAGTAGTACACCCAGTATCCCTCAACAGTGTAGCACCAAACCCATTGACAGCACACGATTCAATGTGTAGACCTGTAACATCAGTGTCAGACACTAAAACATGCTGAGTATCTTTAGCAGTTTGCTTGGGATCTGTTGCTAAGCACACATTACCCTGTGCTAGAAAAGGACAGTCTTTCTTCTTGTGAAATATACAGGAACAGTGCCAACAACCATTGTCCGCACCAGATACTGTATTTGGTACTGTACTATGATCAATACCACCACGGTTTGAAAATTGTCCACGGCCACGAATAGCTCTAAACTGACCAGTCCGTCGAGAATTGGTATATCCTCTTGGGTAATGACTTGCATTTGGATTACCCTGTGAAAAAGTTTGTCCAGAATTATTCTCTTGCCAGTTATTATAGGAATGTACATTATTCCTGTTTGTATTCTGTCTTTGAGAAAAACTCTGGCCTCCTCTATGACCATATCTCCTGTTTGGTTGAGAACGACCCGGACCAAACTGGCCTGTTGAAGCAACATTTGCCTCAAACACATCACGGTCAGATTTCCTGGAAAAATGCTTTTCCGGATGAGCAGTCCGATACTGATCTGCCAGCTTACAGATATCCTCTGCAGTTTTACAAGATCTCTCTTTTAGAAAAATAGCTAGGTCTTTGGATACGCTTTGTAAAATCTGCTCACGTAACAACAAGTCACGCAAATCAGCATATTCTTTCTGTGTTTGGGACAATTCAACCCAACGATCAAATAAATGACTTGTCCTAATAAGGAAAGCTGCAAATGATTCACCTTTTTCTGGACGAACTGAACGAAATTTTTCTCTAAAGCCTTCATCTGTATATTGAAACTTCTTCAAAAGTTCAGCTTTCAGCTCTTCCCATGTGAGAGAATCACGAACTGCCAAACTATGATACAGAGATAATGCGGTGCCCTTGAATAAGGAAGCAGCATACAATGTCCATTTGTCCTTGCTCCAACCACATGATGAAGCATGGTTTTCAAACCTAAAAAGAAAAGAGTCTATGTCATCACGATTCTCATCAAAAGGGGGTAATTTGGGAATGTAGGAAGTCTTACCTGCACCCTGAACAGGAACAGCATCAGTTTGAGAAACATTTACATTTGCAGATTGTTGAACAGCCTGTTGCTTTAACTGAAGTTCCACTCGTTTTTGTTCAAGTTCCAATCTTCTCATTTCAAGTAAATTAAGACTTTCTGTTCTTTTCATTTCAAGTTCATGCGCCCTGATTTTTTCCTCTATCTGTGCTTGTCTATCCTTCTCTTCTTTCTCTAACTGTACTTGTCTATCCTTCTCTTCTTTCTCTAACTGTGCTTCTGCTTGCCTAATCTTATCTTCTTTCTCTGTCTCTTTCTTCTCCTCTCTTTCTTTCGCTCTGAGCGCACGCTCTTCACACTGATCAATGTAAGCCATTAAAGCATCACCAGACAACTGTAATTTCTGTCCCTGGGACAAAAATCGGTTGAAACGAACCGTTTCCTCATCCTCCTTCACAAATAAGGATTGGAATTCCTCTATTTGTTGATCATCTACTGTATCAGTCATGTTGTATGAGAGTGTAGATCACGCTTAAAGAAATCCCACAGCGTGCAAATGGGGTAGAGAAATTAAGATGTGAAATAAAAACACTATTTAAAATAGAACAACAATTTAAACTTACTTGGCACTGATTACTAGAATACAGAGCTCAAAACATTCAAATTTGTAAAGAACCAAAAAAAAAAACAATGACGGGACAGAAAAGAATTTTTTTTTTCCAGTAAAATTTGATCGAGTATGGAAATGCACCCTCACTGAAAAAATGTTTTATTTAAGTTAATTTAGTTGGCCAAAAAATGTGAGAAGTAAATTTAGAAATGGCTCTGAAAGACTGAATTGTGAGAAAGATTTCCGAAATACCAAGAAAAGCTAAGAATATTTTTTTTTAATTATTGTTTTAAACTAAAGCAGAGCACTGTTTTCAAAAAGGAATCCAAAAGAATGTGCCAGAAAAAACGCAAACAATTTTACAAGAAAGATTTTCAACTAAACCTTACAACATTTAAAATAAAGGGAGCATTTACACACACTAATCAGAAACCCTATTTAAAATAGAAAAAAAAAACGCCTAAACTTGAAACTAGAGGAGCTTATTGTAAAGAATATCAAGAGAATTTTAATTAGAATAGAGACAGAAACCAAGAGAGGCGAAAATTTGAAAAAAGTAGGAAAAGTAAGACCAAGCAAAAGAACCCTTAAGTAGCCCACTAATTGAAACTACCACCCGTAGAACTGGAGACGGGAATACTAAGAACAAGTATACATTACATAAACAATTGACACACCATAAATATAGATAAGAAAAACAAAATTGAAAATACCACTGAAAATGAATAAATATAACAACAATTATTCAGCAATGTAGAGAGGGGAACAAAATAGTATCTTTATAATTGTAATTTGGCAGAGTAATTTTACTTCTATTTTTCTTTTTCTTTTTTTTTTTTACAAAGGGGTTCAAAACAATATTTTAGCAGCAGTACTCACTCAAAAAACTAAATCCTATTAAACTCTAACCTAAATTCAAAGACGGGGTCACCACTGTCACACACCCATGTTTGTGAACATACACACCTGCATTCACAAACACAGTATGCTTACTTCGTACACAACACGCAATCACTCCATTCACCCAAAGGAGCACTACCACAATTGAACTGAGTTTTCTATAAAATGCTCCCTTTACTCACAAAGAAAAGAGTTTTAAATCTTCTTTGCATTTCACTGCATTTTCCAACAATTATTTCTTCTCTTCACAAGATAATTCCCCACATAGAAACAATAACACAATATTCAAAGTTTTACCAAAAATCCAACACACTCACACACATGTTACACTATCAGTTCTTATATTAAATAGTATCAATAAAGACAAGTCATCTTGACTTGTCGAGGAGCTTTCTTTCACTTGGCTGTACCACCTCTGGACCACCACAGCCTGGACTCTCACTAGGCTCGTACAGCTCAAGCCTGGACCACCGCTGGACCACCACTGGACCACCACTGGACCACCACTGGACCACCACTGGACGCTGAGGGATTCTGTAACGAAACCCTAGGTCCAGGGTTAACCTCTAAAATGAATTTTATTTATTCTCTCTTTCTCTTATTATTCATAGCTCCTTTTTAACTCCTTTCACATTCACTCCAAGATCAATATAGAATACTCACATGAGTCTTGTTCCGCCAACCTATTCCTACCTACAGTTGGGGTACAGAGAGAAATCTTTATACAACTATATTTTATTTATTTATTTTTCAATTCTCTTTTCGCGTTCAACATTCATCTTTCTCTTTTTCCCAAATAGCGCAATATCATCAAATCTGTATAATTATCAAACTTCTGTTATCATTACAATTACACATTTACTGTAATTGCTTTAACCAGTTTACAACCCCAACTGGTACTCACCTTCTAGGGAATAAGCGACAAGCCTACCCTAGTAGACTTCCAGTCTACATCTACACTCTATACTCGAGTGAACTTGCCACGCCAGGCATATTACACCCACCAAGGGTTAAGCACACCCAAACCAGGGTTGCATCGGACAAACCAGTCCAATAATATAGCACACCCAACCCAGGGTTGCATCGGACAATCCTAGTCCTATGTTAAACCCAAAGAGGGTTACAATCAGACATCCTCCTATGTCTGTGTCCAGAGCTCCTCTGAAGTAACAATAATCTTCCACCCTTCCTCACATTGGGTGAACACACTTCACAATCCACTCAGCGTCCTACTCTTCCGCATCACTGGCGGTTGCACTCCATGAATACAAAAAAGCATCAAACCCGTAGGTTCCATTCCACAATTGCAAAAATTACAAAATCTCTTAATTGATATGAAACTTTTCCATTCACATCACTTTTTCCTCATTCACATGACAACTTGCAAAATCTTTCCATTTACACCTTCTTTGATAAGCTTTTGCCATAATCCCTGCCTCCAAACTGAATCGAACGCATTTGTGAAATCAACAAAAACACAAAATAATTGCTTTTTACGACTATTGAAAATATCAATTAAGCTTTTTAAAACAAATATATGATCTGTCGTAGAATGACTTCGTCGAAAACCAGCTTGATTTTCCGAAAGTGTGTTGTTATTCTCGATAAAATTTGTCAAACGGTTATTCAAAATTGTTGTGAACAGTTTTCCAACACAACTCAAAAGTGTTATACCTCTATAATTGTTACAGTCCAATTTACTACCTTTTCCTTTGTATATTGGCAGAATAAGTCCAATCAACCATTCTTCTGGTACGGTCCCTGTATCAAGAACTTTATTGAAAAGTTTACAATAACTTGTTTTGAGAACTGGGATGCTTTGTTTTATATATTCATTTCGTATTCTATCTATCGCACAAGCCTTTCCATTCTTAAGTTGCTGTACAGCTTTTTCAACGTCTTCGTCACTTATTGGTGCATTTAGAAATTCAAGATCATATTGCAAGTCACAGTCAATATCACTTTCATTCTCAACACTATCTGGTTGTACATTCAATGATTTAAAATGTAAGAAAAGATCATCCATACTAACAGGGCATTCATTTCTCTTTTTGATTTTAATGTTTTCCCAATATTCTCTTGGTCTATTAGCTTTTAGATTACGAATCTTCTTATGCCAGTGTTTTGTGTAAACTCTATACGATTTTCTGAGAACTTTTTTGTATTCTTTACTGCTAATTTCAACCTCTCTACGGTTGGGACTAGAATCATTTAATTTAGTTCTATGTTTGGCTGTAAAATACTTTTTTCTATGTTCCCTGCATGTGGCATCAAACCACGGCTTATTTTCATGGCTTTTGTCTGACTTTTGCTTTGTACCTTTTGATACATTTTTTACTTCTCCTAGAGTGTCTTTAGCTGTTTCTAACAGAATTTGTGATAACAATGTATAGGCATCGGCAACAGAAGCGTTTTCATTGTCAAGTATATTGTTTAATTCCTCTATGTTTTTAGTAAGCAAGTTTTCTTTAAACATCTCACCTTTAGATGGGTCCCACTGCTTAATGTTTGTATCAAACAAAGGTCTTCCTGTGTCTGGACATCTTACACTTCTATTATTTTCATTGGAGTTTGAACTTTGATTGTTTGATCTTCTCCACGAAATGCTGAGAGATACAAGAATTGGACTGTGAACATCTGAAAGCATGGCGTCAAAGGGATCAACACTAAAGTCAGCAATATGTGTGAACAAATATGGTGAACCCAACATATAATCAATCACAGTACATCCACTACTAGTGCATCGACCAATACCTGCGTCTCTGCCAACTCTCCCATTGAATATAAACAGATTCTGTGATTTGCAAAAATCAGTTAGTCGATAACCATAGTTATTAGGTCGACGTACATCCTGTGAACATCTCTCAATAGGGATATCAAAATCTTCAATACACGAGTGAAAACCATCAGCAATAATGTCATTGATATTTGTATCAAGCTTCAGAAAATCAGGCAAACATTTAGTATAAGCATTAAAATCTCCCATAAGAAGTACATGGCAGTTAGAATCATAACGTGTAAGACTAGATTCCAAATCATCAAAACAGTTCACTGAACCATAAGCAGTTCCCTCTGGGGGAATATAAACTGAACCGACGAGCAGATCTTTATCATAACCTGTCAACAGTTTGTTGATTTTCAACCACAAAACACAGTCACTATCACCACTGGCTTCAAGTTCCAATACCTGAATAAAATCTTCATATATTTTTTTATAGGCAATGGCTATGCCACCGGATCTTTGATATGAAAGGTATTTTCGACTAAACAAAGCAATAGAGTAACCAAGATCACTAAAGCAGTCCACTAAATAGTCAGAGTCTTGTGCATCAGTTCTACTTTCGGTGAATGTTAATATGTCAAACTGGGAAATATAGTTCGTAAATTCTTTAAACTGCAAGCGACTTCTTAGTCCACAAACATTGAGGGACAGGAAAGATAAACTACATTTAGAACTAGAAAAACTTGAAGAACAATTCAAACTAGATACACTGTCAAGGCTTGAATACTGATGTACATCACCACGTCCTCCAGCAGATCCCTATGGCTCACAGACAAGGAGGTGCTGCAGCCCAAGGAACTGGAAGTCCACATCGACGCCCAACTTGAAGAGGTCGTCAGGGCTGTCCACCATTACAACTTGCGCCCTCTCCTGACCAGGGATCTTCTTCAGCTCACACCGAAGTCTGCCATCAGGAGTCGTTGAAACCTTGTCCACTTTGCCCGACTTCTTCACCAGTTGAAGAAGCCTGCTACGAAGGACAGTCAGGTCGTCGTTCAGATAGACCCTCTTGTACTGTTCTTTCTTATGCAGCTCCTTCTTCTTCCTCATGACGTCGCCTTTCACACGTCTAGAAAGAAACTTCACAAGCACAGGCCTACACTTGCCGCTAATCTTCACACACACTTGTGTTCAGACGAAAGGAGTGTGAGATCAGACAACTTTGTGCGCAGAATAATTGTCTGAAAAGTAGTATTCTGAGGTTTTGTTTGTAATATGATTTTGCTGTTCTTTATCATCTGCTGTTTTCGGTTGTTTTTTTTTTTGTTTTTGTTTTTGTTTGTTTGTTTTTTGCTCTGTCTTGTGCGTTGGTTGTTTGTCTCTGATTTTTTTTCCTGTTGTTGTTTGTTTCTTTGTTTATGGTTTAGCAACTTTTGTTGCTATTCTGTAGCTTTTTTTTATTATTTAGCTCTGCCTCTCTCTCTCTCTCTCTCTCTCTCTCTCTCTCTCTCTCTCTCTCTCCCTCTCTGTGCCAGTGTCTTGATTTTTTAAAAATTTTGATCACTACATATTCCTTCTGTCTTGGACTAAAATAGTTACTTAATGTGTGTGTGTGTGTGTGTGTGTGTGTGTGTGTGTGTGTGTGTGTGTGTGTGTGTAAGAGAGAGAGAGAGAGAGAGAGAGAGAGAGAGAGAGAGAGAGAGAGAATACGAATACGAATACGAATACAAACATTTTTATTGAGGGTAAAATGGATAAGCTAATAGCTTTTTTACACCTTGCCCTCAAGAACAACAACAGTAACAAACAACATAAAAATGAAGATATACATGATACTCGAAAAGGAAACAATGAACAAGCTTGTAAGACAGACAGACAGACAGACAGACAGAGACAGACAGAGAGAGAGAGAGACAGAGAGAGAGACAGACAGAGAGACAGAGAGAAACAGACACAGACAGATAGACAGAAGAAAAGACATAGTGACAGAGAGGCAAAGACAGACAAGGAGATAGACATTCAGACAGACAGACAGAGACAGACAGACAGAGACAAAGAAAAAGAGTGAGACAGAGAGTGGGAAGGAGGGACAGTACGAACGACAAAGTGAGTGAGAGAAAGAGAGGGAGGGAGAGAGAGAGAGAGACAGAGAGACAGAGAGAGAGAGAGCCGTAGAAATCTGGAGATGGCGATATAGCTGATACGAGAACGTTGACAAAAAGGGAAGACGACGAAAAGCAGCAATAGCAGCAGTGACAACATAATTATAAAAGTCAGAATAACCCAGAGACAGGTAGCAGCAGCCGGAGGAACAGCAGCAGCAGCAGCAGCAGCAACAGTATGTCCCAACGACGGGTCTGCCTGGGGGACGGAGGACGGGGGGGGGGGGAGGGGTGATGGGGGGGGGGGGGGGGCTTGGATGGGGAGTTGTATAGCCTAGAGGTAGGAGCTGTCACTCAGGATGTCGTCTTTACAACCTTGCATACAGATGATGAGGGGTTATCGTAGTAGTTTGTTTCTTGTGAGAGAGAGAGAGAGAGAGAGAGAGAGAGAGAGAGAGAGAGAGAGATACGGATACGGATACGGATACGGATGATTTAATCATTATAGGCCACAGCCCCTTATGATGGGGTGGATTACACATTGACAAAAACGATATTGTAAAGCATATCGATCAAAACGAAAACATCACATGCTCAAGAACAAACTGTGCTTCGGAATTTGAAGGCTTTGTATAAGTACAAGGCAAATTTTTTAACAACATCCTCTTTAGTGCAGGCCATAAGTAAGATGAGTCTAAATACAGATGGTTGTCTGTAATATCTAGGCAGAATGAACTCATCTCTAAGACTACTCAAGGCAGTACACTGTAATACAAAATGAACTTCATCTTCATATGCATTTGTGCATAATGGACAGATGAGATCAGAGTTGTAATGTTGTCTATAACGAAAATGATGAACAAAGATATCCGATATTCCCAGTCTAAATCTTGTCATTATGAATTTCAGATGTCTGTCCATTTTCATTGACAGATAAGTCGGAATATGATGCAAGGAGTTATACTGTCTATACAAATCAAATCTAGTACTATCATTTATGTGGGAATTCCATTCTTGCCATCTACTATCAACCAGTCTTGAACGAACCATTCGGATAAAAGTCGGTTCATCTCCTACACCCTGATTTAACCAGACATATCCAAAGCCTAATTCATATAACTTAATTCTCAACTTTGTTGCCCAGTTTGGTTTTCCCCTAGCATCCAGATTACACAACATGTTATAAGCTTTCTTTGGTAACCTAGAATCGTTCATTTTTATCAGTTTCAACCAGTAACGAATACATCTAACTGCAGAATTCAGATATATTGGATACCTATTAGTTTCCCCATAAATCAAATCATTAGATGTTTGGAGTGAAACCCCAAGAAATCTCTTTAAAGCAAACAAATGTACTTTCTCGCAATTCACTGCAGCTTTATCCAGACCCCAGATTTCAGCACCATATTGGACAATGGGTTGGATTTGGGAGTCAAATAGTTTAACAAATATTTCAAATGACTGATTTCCCAGACTTGATAATTTCCTCATTATACACAAAGCAGCATGTTTTGCTTTGCTTGCTAGATCTTTACAAGCAAAGTTAAAACTTAATTTGGTTGAAAAATAAATTCCTAAATATTTGTAGACATTCACGACTGGCATAGGTATTCCATTATAATTCCAATGTTCTCTTGCACCTAAATAGCCACCTTTCCTGAATACAATTATATTGCTTTTCTGCATATTCACTGTCAGTTGTAGAGAAGAAGCAGCATGCCATAAATTATTCAATTGTGTTTGTAAACCAATAACTGTTTCAGACAACAAAACAATATCATCTGCCAGAAGAAGTATAAACAATTCTAAAAAGTCGTCCATGAACTGGGCTCCATGCCTCCCATTATCTATAACTTTAACTGTTAATTCGTTAATGAATAAAGAAAATAGAATAGGACTACACACGTCACCTTGTTTAACACCGCTAGTGCACATAATATAATCTGACAATTTTCCGCCACTTCTCACTCTAGATTTTACACAATTATACATACTTATAACACATTTATATAATTTTCCATGGATACCATTTTTCAACAAAACAGGCCACAAAATACTTCTGCTAATAGAATCGAAAGCTTTTTCAAAATCAATAAAGGCAACGTAGAGTTTACGATTGAAAGAAAATTGTTTCTGAATAAAAGCCATCAGAGTAAACATATGGTCTATAGTAGAGTAATTACGTTTGAATCCAGCTTGATATTCTCCCGTGAGATTATTTTCTTCTACCCATTCTTGTAACCTACAGTTAATGATCGTGCTGTATAGCTTACTGGTAGCATCACAAAGTGAAATGCCTCGGTAATTATTGGGATTGTTTACATTTCCTTTCTTATAGAGGGGTATAATAATAGATTCTGCCCAATTCTCAGGATATATTCCCTTGTCAAATAGAGAGTTGAAAAGGGTTACCAAGAAATTCAAAATGAGATCAGATTTACAACCATATTTTATAAATTCTCCAATTATACCATCTGGTCCTGCAGCCTTGCGTTGTTTAATTTTCCTAATGGCAAACAAAACTTCTTCTTTAGAGATTGGGCGATTTAAATTATCATTCACCAGTTCTTCATTATATTCACACTGTAACATGTTATCAGTATTAGTATCTTTTGTCAACAGTGTTTTGAAATGTTCAAACCAAGTGCCTATACTTATGTTATTTGAAGGCTGATTTTGTTTCAAAGATATCCTTTTCACTGTGTCCCAAAACTGTTTCTGACTATTCACAGAAGATAGTAATTCTGCAATTAGTGTATCATTAAATTGTTTCCTCTTTCTCTTCTGTAAATGCTTATATTCACGTCTTGCCTTGCAATACTCGTGACGGTCTCCATCATCATGTGAACGCACAAATTTATTCAACAATCTACGAACATGCTTTTTACAATAACCACACTCTAAATCAAACCAGTCTTGAGATTCATTACTTCCTTTATGCCTTACTTGAATTTTCATACAGACAGCAGCTTCCTTTATACACATGTTAAAGCAACGCAGTGCTTCGTTAACATCAAGATCAATCAAACTGAGTGCATGTGCCATTTTTTCCTGAAAGTCTATTCGTGATAAGTTATTACAGAATACACTGCTATAATCATCATTCCATACAAACTTTTCCAAGATGAAACTGTTATCATTAAGTTTAGTGTTTGAGTTATCATCTACACACCTGATATGGAGTTCTACAGGCATATGATCTGACTCAGTACGTGCGCACACGTTTAGCTCACACGAATCACCAAAACACGCAAATAATTCACAAGACATTAAAAAATAATCAATAACACTGCAGCCACTATCTGACACGTATGTGTAGCAACCTTCAAGATCGCCATTACACAAACCATTAAGCATACACAAATCTACAGCAGTACACATATTTAGTAACAATTTACCATAATTATTTAATGCCTTGTCCTGAGAGCATCTACCAACATTTAATGGGTGACTCGCACATTGCAACTCAAAAATATTGCCATCATTAATTCTCTGACAAACATGTGAAACATCAGAAGTCCTGCTGTTCATATCTCCACACAACAACACATACACATCATGGTAAGTCAGTATACAATCCGTTATGTAATCCTCCAACTGAGCTATACCATTTTCACTATCAAAATGAACATAAATGGTGAACCCTCGGGAGGAACATAAGAATAGATATACAGCACATCTTTATCTACCCCGAACAACTGCTTTTTGATAAGAAATGCACCGCAGAGTCGGGATTTCATAGGAATTTGTTCGACATACTGTACAAAGTCGTTTCTAATTAGACATACTATACCTCCAGATCGTCTCCCCTGTTTCGTGAATTTTACAGCAGGTATACAAAATGTTGAAAATCCAGAAAATACATTAGAATAAAATTCTTCAAGAAATGTTTCCACTAAACATACGAAATCAAAAGAGCAAACATATGAAACAAAATCTTTATCACTCAATTTTGAAAACAAACCATTAACATTCCAGTGAAGAAAGGATACGGCGCGTTTTCCTTTATTGTCATCATCAGAACTAAAAACGTCATTATTTAATCGATCACTCGGAAACTCTACGAATTCTTCTGCCACTGGGATACGGCCCCCTCCACGGGTCAGCTCAGCACACGGCAAGTCACAGCACGCAGAGTCACAGTTCACGCTGTCACCCACAAAAGCACGTGCGGGCTTCGTGCCACTCACAGGTATGCCAGGCGATGACACCGGTGTCACGTCAGCTGTCGACTCCCGGCTGAAAATCTCCGCGGAAGAAATGTTCCACAGGGACCGGCCAACTTCCTATTTGATTTCCACCAACCTCTCCGCACTATCCACAGAGTACTTTTTGCCGTCGATTAATAGGTGATCATATATCATTGTCACTCTTTTCCCTTCCTGCCGAGCTTTCTTTAGGTGTGGCGTCAGTCTTCTACGAACGTCTCTCACACCTCTGGAAAAGTCTTCGCCGACGAAAACATTCGATCCCCGGAGTTTCTGTTTTGCCTTCAGAATATTCACCTTCTGTTTGTAGAAGGTGCATCGTGCAATAATGGGAGAATCTGACTTCCCATTAAGCCGATGCACCCGGTCAAACTCCACGTCGTCTGTCAAGCCAAGTTTGTCGGTGATCAGGTCGTGGAGCATTCCTTCGCAGTAAGCATTAGTCTCATTTTCCGTTCGAGTAAATCCGTAGAAAAGCAGATTGTTGCGTTTGGAACGCCCCTCCAGATCATCGATCTTCTTGTCACAGTCGGTCAGTTTCCCCACAGGTCGTTGTTGGTCTTTTTTAGCTCCTGGTTCTCTGTTCTTAGCTCGTTCAGCTCCTCTTTCAGTCCTTTCAGTTCGTTTTGTAGAGCCAAGTGATCGTCGCGTAACTCACGAAGTTCTTTCTTCACATCATCCAACTTGGCGTTCATCTGGTCGCCAATGGTTTTCATAGTCGTCACGACATCACTCAGGGTAAGATCCAGGGGCTGGCAAGTTGCAGAAGCGGTGGACTCGCTCAGTCTCTCCAGGCTGACACTGCGACTTGCTGCTGTACTGGTCAACCGTGACTGTCTCGTGTTGCACTTAACTGGGGATTGTTGGGTCCTGGATTGCTTTCAATGTCCCCACAACGCAAAAGCAAACTGCCCCAGAATAGATACGAGAGGAGTAGTCCAAAGGTGACACCGTCCGCTTTCCGTCCAAGTTTAACAATGGCGACGCGCATAGCCGAGTTGTTTTGGGCCCTTTTCGTCATGAAGTTGACGTAAACCGGCACAAAACAGCCACACACACGTCGGAAATCCGTTGCTGCTGAAGGCATGACACTTCACCACAGTCTCTGCCAAACATAGGCACTGAACAACGTCACGATTTACTGCGATTCTGATTTAAACAAGAGAGAATATGTAGCACGTCTGCACTCAAGAACAGCTATTCACTTCCCCCC
>CM065729.1:11709666-11724666 GCA_033310375.1 Conus canariensis
AATTGACATTCCAGCTACCCCCTTTTAACAAAATGCTCTCAACGGGGAAGCAATCCAGAAAGGTAGTATCCAATATATAGATGATTGTATGGGAATTACTCTGTTGAACATTGTCAGTAAGGTATACCGTACAATCATAAACAAAAGTCTTCTTCAGTTTTGCACGAAAAATTACTTAAATCCGGAGACACAAGCTGGTTTTCGTAAAGATGACTGTACAACAGATGACGTATTTACTCTACAGTCATTATTCAAAAGTATCTAACAAAACAGGGAGGCCCATTCCACACTCTCTTTGTGGACTTCTCCAAAGCTTCCGATTGCATAGACAGGAAAACGTTGTATTTAATATTGCAGGAAGCAGTTAATGGCAAAATGTTTTCAGCATTACGAGGTTATGTATGCATTAAAAAAAGTAAAAGCGGCACTCAGAGTGGGCTACAAATTTACAGAGTATTTTGACTCACTGATGGGGGTAAAGCAGGGATGTATTGTCAGTCAACTGCTGTATCTCAGTTTTCTTAACTCGAACTCCAGCTTGACACTAGTGATGCTGGTGGCATGGATGTGTTGAGTGTTCAGCCCGGAAAATTGTCATTAATGAGTACAGATGTCATCGCCTTAGTTTTCAGACGCTGTTGTTGACTTACAGAAGAAAATTGTCTGCCATGAGCATTCTTGTAGGAAATCAGGCTTAACAGTTAATATGGACAAAGCTAAAGTGGTTGATTTTTAAAATGGTGAGCTTCTGAAAACAAATGTGGAAAATGGTTCTATGCAGGAATGCAAACCCCAGTGGAAGCTTGTTATCTGAGAGACTTTTTTTCAATTTCAAGCAACTCTGAACTGGTTTCACTGTGTTTGAAAATGTATGAAGTAAAACTTCAAAAACTTGCCATTCAAATCTGTTTACATCGAAGTGAAACCAGTCTTGTCGCATGAATCACAGATATTAGGGAGTCAGAAAGTTTGATGACAATAAGACGGCACCTACTTAGATTTGCAAAATGGTCTTAGGCATTGGAAAAGGTGTTTAGAATAACATAGGTTTGTTGTGAGTCTAATAGATTTCCAGTTTATATGTCGATGTTATCAAGTTGTGGATAAGAATTTGCGCCATGTCTGATACCAGATACCCAAATGCAGTGCTTTGAGATGCCGCTCAGTTATAATTCAGCAGGTCGGAGGAAATGGGTAACGCATGTAGAATCCCTTTTACATTCACATGGATTTGGGTATGTTTGGGCAATGCAAAATGTTGGCTATGCTCCGATGTTCATTAAAACTTTCAAACTTCGTATTTTAGATGCTTTTCGTCGAGACGGGCATGATTCCCTGGTGTCCTTTCCGGATCATCTGAATCATCACCCCGATACACGTAGAGTGAATTATGAAAGCTTTTTCTCGTCTTTTGAACATCGCCGAACTCTTACATTACTGAGATGCAATAAATGATTACTGAATGGAATTTCTCGCTTTGGAAAACCGATCGTTAATGCAAACTGTGAACGATCTGATGATCATATAATTGACGACTTGTGCCATTTTCTGCTTGTGAGTCCAAGATTTACATCATCACGTAAACGTTATATCCCCACCATGATTATAGATCCCCCATCAAGTTTCAAAGCTCCGCTGCTTTGCTCAAACGTTTCCCCCCAAATCATTTTTAAGCTAGGTTTTTACGTAAGTGAAAGCCTGAAAATTAGAAGCGTGTAGCTTTCTGTGTTAACAATTCTAATCCAAGCTATCTTAGAGTGCGTGCACAACGATGGTACACTGATGAATTCTCTGTTGTTACTGTCTATGCCCATTTTTGATAAGGGTCTTACGACCAGCAAGGACTGAATACATTATTTTGTAATTTTGTATTTTTTGTATTTGTACTTTGTACACCTGCAATGATTTTACGGTCACAATCATCGGAGCCGCGATGACATGACAGCTTTTGAAATTTTGAGAGAGAGGAGAGAGAGAGAGAGAGAGAGAGAGAGAGAGAGAGACAGACAGACAGACAGACAGACAGACAGACAGACAGAGAGAAAGACAGACAGACAGACAGCAGACAGACAGACAGACGGAGAATACAGAAACAACATTGTTATAAGGTCACTGGCGCATGGCCCGTCTACAGGAGAGAAAAAAGAGACTTACAGATATAGACACCGGGACAAACAGACAAATAAAGACACAGAGACAGAGAGTAAAGGGTGAGAAAGACAGACAGACAGACAGACAGACAGAGCGACAGACAGACAGACAGACAGGCAAACATAGACAGACAGACAGACAGAGAGAGTAAAGGGTGAGAGAGAGAGAGATAGAGAGAGTGAGAGACAGACAGACAGACAGACAGACATAGCGACAGACAGACAGGCAAACATACATACAGGCAGACAGACAGAGAGAGCGAGGGGAGAGAGAGAGAGAGAGAGAGAGAGAGAGAGAGAGAGAGAGAGAGAGAGAGAGAGAGAGAGTACATTATTATAAGGCCGTCGGCCTGTGGCTCGTATACAAAAGAGAAAGAAAACAGAGAGACTTGCAGACAGAAAAAGAGTTAAACAGACAAATAAAGACAGAGAGACAGAGAGTGAGACACAGAGAGAGGAGAGAGAGACAGAGACCGAGAGAGTTGATGATTATGCTGATACTGAAGTAGTTGATGACGAAGACGACAAGGACAACAACAACAGCGATGATGATGATGATGATGACGATGATGACGATGATGATGATGACGACGATGATGATGATGATGATGATGATGAAAGAAATGGCGTGGAAGATCGAGGGGCAACAAAGCGAGTCGCTGGTTTGGGAGAGAGAGAGAGAGAGAGAGAGAGAGAGAGAGAGAGAGAGAGAGAACGCAAGAACACAGTACATTATTATAAGGCCGCCGGCCTGTGGCTCGTACACAAACGAGAAAGAAAAGAGAGAGACTTGCAGTCATAGAAACAGAGTTAAACAGACAAATAAAGACAGAGAGAGAGAGTTGATGATTATACTGATAGTGAAGTAGTTGATGACGAAGACGACAGGGACAACAACGATGATGATGAAGGAAATGGCGTGGAAGATCGAGGGGCAACGAAGCGAGTCAAGCGGGTGGGGGGGGGGGGGGGGAGATAGACGAACGGACGGAGAGAGTTGGAAGGACACACACACACACGCACGCGCATACACATAGAGAGAGAGAGAGAGAGAGAGAGAGAGAGAGACTTTTAGAACGAAAGAGCGTAGAACGAAAGAGCGAAGCAGAAACAGAGCTCAGAAGACGGCCGTCTGCTAAACTAGGCGCAGGCCAATCTGAAGCGATATAAAGGATCCACGTGGGCTGAAAATCGATAATGTCTTGGAAGAAGAGAAGAGAGGATGGAGGGGAGGGGGGGGGGGGCAGCGAAGGAATAGGGAAGGTGGATGGAGAGAGGAGGGGGGGGGGCAGTAGAAAGAAAGAACGTCAGGCCAGTGTATCATCTTCGCTGTTTGTGAAAACTTGGCTGAAGAGCCCAGAAGTGCGTTCAGTCGACACCTGCCTTTCCCCTACACTGCTCTCCTTTTTACTTACTGAACAGTTAAGTCGTGGGGGAAAACAAGTGCAGGTTAACAATTCTTCCATCACTATAGTAATGAATTGGCAAAGATTTGAAATCTAAAAAAAAAAAAAAAAAAAAAAGTTGAAGAGGAAGAAAAGGGGAAAATTTATATTATGAATATGAAAACCCTTCGCTAGCTGCATGAGGGAACCATCGTAATCCCTCTCGAAGGCAGATCTGTCTGTGTTGCCTGCTCCTAGGCCTTTCGTCTGCTGGATCGGACTCATCAGGGAGACACGGCTGATTGTGACTGTGCTCTTGGCGTCAAATAGAGACACACCACAGTCCGTAATTCTGTGGTGTTCTCACCACCAAGGGTTCAAAAAAGAATCCAACAGCACCCCCAAAGCAGCCAGCGAAAGGTAGTAAAATAAAAGAAAACGAAAGTGTGGAGAGGAAAAAAGTTGCTGAAAAAACTGAAAACATTGTGCAAACAGTATAAAATGTAGGGGAAAATCTTTGAGCCTATGCTTTTTTCTTACGTTTGTTAAACAGTGTTTAAATTTCTTCCTACTTTTTTTTTTCTACTACTCCCCCCTCCCCGGATTTTGTTCAGTTTTTTTTTTCTAACATTGCACTCCTGTTTCTTTTACGATTATTGTCTTTTTTCGCAACATTGTTTTGACTGTTTTTGCTGTGATAATCAGCTGTTTTCCTTTTATTGTCCTTTTTTTTCTTATCAACATTGTTCTATATTTTCGATGGGATGCTGCTTTGTCCCACTTGTTCTAGATTTCCCCCAATATTGTACTACATCTTTTTCCCGTAACGTCCACCCTTTTCCCTAACATGTTCGTCTGCGCCACCCCTTCATTCTCCTAAATGTTTTGTTCTACCACCGTTCTCTCCTTTTTTTCGATATTCTCCTTCTTTTTCCTATATAGTTCAACGTTTCCAGCATGATCCTGCTTTCTCCTAAATTGTCCTACTCTTTTCGAATAATTCTACTCTTTTTCTCTTTTGTCCCGTAGGCTCTTTTCTCTCTTTTGTCCGGTGATCTGTTTGTCTATATCGTCTGGCGGAACTAATACCGTTTTCAAGTCTTAAATAAATGTTAGCGAACCGCCAAGAGAAACGTGGACAAACGAGTCACAAGACAAAACACGACACGTTTCGACCTCTTAGGTCTTCTCCAGGCGAGACACAAACAAATAGAACAATGCAAATGAACGAGTTCGTCCCTTAGCTTGGATTCAGCGCCTACCTTGCGCTGAAGAGATCAAAGCCAAGGGACAAACTCGTTCATGTTCGTTGTCCTATTTGTTTGTGTCTTGCCTGAAGAAGACCTAAGAGGTCGAAACGTGTCGTGTTTTGTCTTTGTTTTTTTTTTTTGTTTTGTTTTGTTTTGTTTTGTTTTGTTTTCCTTTTTTCTTCTTTTCCTTCCCTTTTCCTCTGTATCTTTTCCCAACTTACTACTTGTTCGTACATTTCCCACACAATTTTGAACTCGCTTCTTCCTTTTTCGCTTTTAATTCCTTTTTCTCACTTTTACCTTGGCTTTTTCCCCCCTACTTTTCCCCGTAAAATTTAGAAAGAGAGGGTGTTAGTTACCGCCAATGACATTGACAAACAAAGCACATGACAAAAATGTGTCTTGTCCTGTGCTTTGCTTGTCAATGTCATTGGCGGTAACTAACACCCTCTCTTTCTAAATTTTGCTTCGTTCTCCGCCGTCAGTCACTCCATTTGGAAACTTTTCCCCGTAAGTTTTCCGGCTTTTTTTTCTCTGTTCTTACTTGTTTCCCCTTTCTTTTCCTCATTTTTCTGGTAGTGCCCTACCGTTTCCAACATTTTCTGATCGTGTGTTACTGTTCTCTACCTTTTTTCCTACCATTTCCAGCATTTCCTACATTTCCCTTATTTATTCCCCCCCCCCCCCCCCCCCCCCTATTTTTCGTTGTTTTTTTTTTTTCTTATCTGTTGTTACTTTTCTCTCTCTTTCCTCTCCTTCTTTTTCCTACCTTTTCATAATTTCTTAGGTTTTTTCCCAACCTTTTTTGTAATAATCTTTCCTTCTTTTTTTCCTCACTTTTTTTCCTACTTGTTCTGATCTTTTCATAGTGTTCTCCCTTTTCCTTCGTTCTCTCACTTTTTTTTTTTACCTTACCTTATCTTTTCCCGACATCTGAAACCCTTTTGGATCTTTATTTTTCTACGTGTCCTACTTTTCTATCTTTTTCTTACCTTTTTCATTTTAATTCCTTCTTGCTTTTCAAACTCTGTTCCTACAGTGCCTTGCTTTTCTTCTCCTTTCCCCCCCTCTATCGCCCTGTTGTTATCTGTTTGTTTTTTGGTTAATACTTTTGGTTAATACTTTTCTACGCTGTTTACTCAATGTCAATATATATATATATATATATATATATATATATATATATATATATACATGAACAAAACAAGGCAAAGAACAAGTACCGTTCGACACCCAAATTTTCGGCACAAGGCCTTCCTCCGGGGAGTTTATTGCGACTGACAAAAACGTCTCTCACACATGTTACTCTGTTCATCCGAAATTTCACTGGCGCTCTGCACGTGCAACACCCCAACCATTGAAAAAGCGATCACACCCAACCACACATTCCATACCACATCCGTGTGAGCGAACCGACATGTCCACACGCACGCACACAACACACACACACACACACACACACACACACACACACACACACACACACACACACACACACACACATATCCCCACACACACATGAGAGAGAGAGAGAGAGAGAGAGAGAGAGAGAGAGAGAGAAAGATTAAGAGAGAGGAAGAGATTGGGGGGGGGGGGGGGAGAAAAGTGGTCGTGGTAGTTACATGCTTTCATATGACCCCACTCTCACTGGGGCCACAAAAATCCAGGAATTGCTCTCACCAAATCCGTAAGAGAGAGAGATAGAGAGAGAGATAGAGAGAGAGGAAGAGAAAGGGGGGGGGGGGGAGGAAAATGGACGCAGTAGAAACAAGCCCTCCCGTGTCCCCACTCCCACTGGGGCCACGGAAGCTCGGGACCTGCTCTCACCAGATCCGTAAGAGAGAGTGAGAGAGAGTGAGGGAGAGAGAGGAAGAGGGGGGGGGGGGGGGAAGAAATGTGACCATAGTAGTAACAAGCTATCAATAGACCCCACTCTCACTGGGGCCACAGAAGTCCAGGACTCGCTCTCACCGGGTCCATCACACAGAGAGAGAAAAAGAGAGAGAGAGAGTGAGAGAGAGAAAGAGAGAGAGGGGGGGGGGCTTGGGGGGGGGGGGGGTTGGGGAAAAAAGAGGAAGAAGATAGTGGAGCAGAGAGAAAGACCGAGAGAGAAAAAAACAGAGAGAGAGAGATGTGGGGGGGGGGGGGGGGCGGGAAGAGTTGTATGGGGGGGGGGGAGGGGGGGAAGGGTTTTTTTTGGGAAGTGATCGTAGTGGCTACAAGCTCTAATGTAACCCCACTCTCACTGGGGCAACAAAAGTCAGGAACCTGCCATCGCCCGATCTGTAACCTTGTGAATCTTGTGATGAGAGGAAGATAGGGAGAAACAGAGAGAGAGAGAGAGAGAGAGAGAGAGAGAGAGAGAGAGAGAGAGAGAGAGAGAGAGAGAAGAGAGAGAGAGAGAGAATAATCGTAGCAGTTACAAACTGTCATAAAGCCCCACCTAAAATAGGGCCACGGGAGTCCAAAACCTGTTCCAGCCAGGTCCGTAACCTTGTAGATCATGTAATGAGATGGGGGGGGGGGTAGACAGAGAGAAAGAGAGAGAGGGAGAGAGAGAGAGGGAGAAAGAGAGAGAGAGAGAGAGAGAGAGAGAGAGAGAAAGTGAGAAATACAGACAGAGAGAAAGAGAGACAGGGAGAGAGAGCGCGTGAACGAGAGAGAGAGAGAGAGGGAGTAAGAGAGAGTAAGAGAAAAAGAGAGAGAGAGAGGAGAGAGAGAGAGAGAGAGAGAGGGAGAGAAGGCAACCAATCGACGAACTGACAAATCGATAGGCAAACAGAAGACAATCATACAGGTGCAGTAAACAGTTATGGGAGAGGATGATACCTCAGACCTCAAGGCTGTTCAGACCTTTGGGATGCAAAGTCATTAGTTTTTTAATCCAAAAGTCCTCTCTTGAGAGTCTGGCTTCCAGATTTGTGGAGTGTACTTTTTCTATGGCTAAGCACCTCATATCTAGAATGTTATGGTTAGTTTGATTGAAGTGTCGAGTTACATGGGTGCCTGTGTTTTTCTGGATGTGTGTGCGGTGTAGGTAGAAACGTGTTTTGAGTGTATTTTTTGTTTGTCCAATATATTGGCTGTTGGGGCATTTATCACAGAATAAAAGGTATATGATATTAGTGGAATCACAGGACATACGGTGACGGATTGTGAATCTTTCACTGGTCACAGAGCTGTGGAAGTGGATTGACTCCACCAAATGGTCTTCACACACCACACACCGTGCTCTCTGGCAATGGAAACATCCAGGATGTGGATCCTGGGGAGTGGGCAACATGGAGGGCATCAGCATAGACTGTAGAGATCTGCAGGCCCGCTCACCGAGGACTGGAGGCTTGGGGACGGCCAGACGCATCCTGGTGCTGGTGTGCAGGACAGAGCTCTGTAGCTCTGATAGCCACTGTCGAAGAGGGGGGTTGGATGGGTGGTAGTTGACGACCATGGGGCTCCTGTCAAGAGTGTTCCGGGTTTTATAAGTAAGAGCTTGGGCTCTCGAGATAGCTGTGACTTTGTCCCTTGCTATCTTGATATCTTTCCTTCTGTGTCCACGATGTAGGAACCAAATTGTCATGTTGTCACATCGCTTTACGAAAATGTTGTCATCGGAACACAGTCTTCTAAGACGTAAAAAACTGACTGAACGGCATGTTACGAATAAGGTGGCGTGGGTGACAAGACGACGCGTGTAAATACGCATGTGTGTCAGTGGGTTTAAGGTAAACATCTGTCTGCAGAAACCCATCTTGTAGGTAAATGTTGATATCCAAGAACGGGATTTCGACAGTGGAGGACTGTAAGGTGAATTTAATGGAGTCATGAAAGTTGTTGATATATTCAGTAAATTTGTTCAGTTCAGCTGTTGTGCCAATAAAGAGCAAGAAAATGTCATCAATGTAACGTTTCCACGTCTGTTTTCGGATACCTACCGGACTTTGGGAAAGGAGGCGTTCTTCAAAGTAACCCATAAAAAGGTTTGCTGCAGAGGGGGCGAAAGGGGTGCCCATGGCAGTGCCATGTATCTGTTGATATATCCTGTTTTCAAAACAGAATATATTATTAGAGAGAATGTGGTTGGCAACTTGAAGGACACGTTCAGTGGAAGGAGTGTCAGGAGAATCCAGTGGTGGAGGTCCATTCAGGTAGTATTTCAGGGCGCCCAGTAATTCATCATGGGGAATGTTGCTATACAAGGACACCACGTCTATGGTGACCAGCTGGGTGCCTGGAGGGAACGGACCGTACTCCAGGTTCCACTGTTGGATGGTCTTCAGCATATCTGTAGTATCCTTGATGTGGCTAGGTAGACTGGTGACGAAGGGCTGAAGCCAGTGGTCGACGAGTTTAGAAAGGTTTTCCGTAGGGCCTAGTACACCAGATACTATCGGGCGACCAGGGGGGTGGGTGAGCGATTTGTGTATATATAGTGTATATATATATAATATATATATATATATAGTGTATATATATATATATATATATATATATATAATAATATAATATAACACCTTTGTAACGACTCGCTAAGGTGGGGAATGACAGTCCTGCCTGAAGAAACCGTCAGATCAGGTTGGCAAGCGGTCGTCATGGCTGTCTGGATTCCCGTCACAATGGAGCAGGCTGAACACACAGACAATGGAGAGCTTCATGGGGGCACTGCATGCCTCGGTAGGTCACAGTTCCAGGAGATGAAATGTTATCAATTCAGAGAGCAAAGCTTTGAAGTCACTATACCCGAATAGGCGACACTAGTAGAAGAAGAGGATGGAGGCCCCACCTTTAGGGAAAAAAGGGAATGCTGAAAAACAAATCTTAATGTGGAAAAATAGGAGTTTAGAGGGAAAAAAAAACCCAATGAGAACAATCTAGTTGCATAGTGAGGCATCTGCAGCCGGAAATATAAACAGATCTTAAATGTAGTTAATAGCGCACCGCCAAAAGAAAAAAAAAAAAGAAAACGTAGACAAACGAATCACAAGACAAAACACGACGCGTTTCGACCTCTTAGGTCTTCTTCAGGCAAGAGACAAAACACTCAGGACACAGACAAATGAAGATAAGTGATTGCTCGTTCATTTTTAGTTGTCCTGAGTGTTTTGTATCGTGCCTGAAGAAGACCTAAGAGGTCGAAACGCGTCGTGTTTTGTCTTGTGATTCGTTTGTCTACGTTTTTTTTTTTCCTTCACGCTATTAATTACATTTCAAATTTGTTTCAATGAGAACGAGTTGACCACACAACAACAGTTCAAGGATACGGACAAGTTTGTGACTGCGATGGGTGGGAAGAAATAATTATAAGACAAAGCAGACACTGCCCGACATGTTGGTCAGGAAAGTAGGAAAGCACAGGCAGCCTCTGAACACAGCGGCGTTCTAATTGGATCGGCACAGCTTGCTGTTTGTGTGACACGGAGGCAGTCCACCGGTTGTCGACAGCGAAAGGAGGCCATTACATATGGGGGGTCACGTGTGGGCAAGCGCGCAAAAAGGGTCCTCCTGGCTTCTGGAGTACACAAGCCATCAACGGCATCATGCACACACCACACACACACACACACACACACACACACACACACGTACACGCGCGCGTGCATGCGTGCTCGCGTGTGTGGTGTGTGTGTGTGTGTGTGTTGTGTGTGTGTGCAAGACCGCGCGCACGAGAGCGCGTGCATGCATGCTCGTGTGTGTGTGTGTGTGTGTGTGATGTGTGTGTGTGTGTGTGTGTGTGTGTGTGTGCACAAGACCGCGCGCACGAGAGCGCGTGCATGCATGCGCGCACACGTGCATACAGGTCTGTTCATGTTTGTACGCAAGCGTACCAAGAAAGAGACAGAGAGAGAGGGGGTATCGAGAATGCAGCTATGAACGTATGCTTTCATGCGTCCACTCGTTCGCGCACGTACACACACACACACACACACACACACACACACACACACACACACACACACACACACACACACACAGGCACGCACACGCAGGCACGCGCACGCATAATCTCTCGCTCTCTCTCACTCACTCACTCTGTCTCTCTGTCCTGTCTCTGTCTCTCTCTCTCTCTCTTCTCCTCTCTCTCTCTCTCTCTCTCTCTCTCTCTCTGTGTCCTCGACCCTGTTCCTTAGAAAACGTATACCAATAAATAAACCATTACGGCAGTTTTTTCTGTTTAAAAAGAGTGGGAATTGAAAAAAAAAAGAAAGAAAAGGGAGGGAAAAAAGAGAAACAAATGGCACCGTCCAAACTGACCACACACACAAAAAAGAAAATGAGGGGGGGGAGGGAGCGGGGGGGGGGGGGGGAGGCGGCTGGGGGGGGGGGGGGGGGGGGGAAGGGGAGGAAAAGGTGAAAGAGATGAATGAGGACAGAGAATGAAAGAAAAATAATAGACAAACGGGCAGAGGCACAAGACAACATCATTTTCGAGTTACGTTATCCGTGCACGCGTGCACTAACACACATAAACATCGTTTCTGTCTCTCTCTGTCTGTCTGTCTCTCTGTCTGTTTCCCTCTCTCTCTCTCTGTCTGTCTCTCTCTCCTCTCTCTCTCTCTCTCTCTCTCTCTCTCTCTCTCTCTCTCTCTCTCTCTCTCTCTCTCATGCACATGCTCCACGATGTAGACGTCTACAATCAGACTGAGAGTGAAAGGCTTCTGTCAGATACCGCTGCATGACTGCAATATTAAGACAAAGGCACCAACGTTTAATGCGAAGGCTCTTACTCTCAGCCTGCCTGCAGAAGGCGACACCGCTTGACAGCAGCGCGAGCATCGGGTCCTTGTCGTGACAGTGACTGGGGAACTGTTGTGGCAGTCTCACACTGAAACCCTTCGTCGACTTCTTTTTTCTTCGTCGTTCATACAGACAGGTGCCCCCCATAGACGCTGACTCTGCTGTGGGGCGGAGGTTCTCCAGAGGTCCAGAGAGATTGACCCTCGTCGCTGTGTCTGCAGGCCAGGTCTCTGCTGGGAGGTTTTGGTGTGTGGAACAGTCAGTCCTTGCAGGAAGCGTTCCACAGTCATTGGGGCTGTACAACAGAGACACCCTGCAGACTCGTCGATGTGGAATTTTTGTGAACATGTGATGCGTGAGTCTGGAGTGCCCTGTCCTCAGTCCTCACAATGCTCAGTTGGTCTAAATCCTTTGTCGACAACCAGCTTTGCAGTCTCTTCCTGCAAAAATAGCTGAACCTTACAATGACACAGACACTCGAAAAGTGCCCCCCACCCCCCACCCCCCTCCCCCCCACCCCCCACCCCCGCCTCCTCCAACAAGACTCAATGTCTCTTACATTAATTACGTAATTGTAGTCTCAGGCTGCGCTACAAAAACAAATTATCGTCGAAAACTCAAGTCCATCTACAGAAAGGTGGCTAAGACAAGTGTACCACATTCTTCCTCGTTTAATTCATCATAATTAAAATGAATTCAGTGTAATAGCTTTAGAATCACCACTAGCCCTCCACAAAGATGTACTTATGGACAAAGTAGACAAAGATCTTCTCCCTGCTTTACTAGCTCGAGTCTCAAGTCAATACGGCTCTACCAATTGTATCCTGCCTCGTACAAAAAAGGTGCAAAACTCACCCTTTAGAGATCTTGTCATATTTATCATTGTTATTATTATGAATACTTATATAGCGCCTATCCTCGGCTAGAGACCAAGCTCTGAGCGCTTTACAATCCACACTCGTTTACACAAAGGGCTGCCTACCTGGGTAAAGCCGACTGAAGAGCTGCCAGCTGGCGCTTCATTCAGTCGTTTCCCGTGTCAACCTGTCAGTATCGTTCAATATCGTTCACTCAATTTCTTTACTTCCTTCATTCTTTCCATTTCTCACGCAGGGTGCATGCTATGTGTAACGTGTCATCCATACCAACGGCCAAACTGGCCTTCTCTTCCGAAAGTTGGTGATGGGGATTTTACGTGTGTGCAAGATGTTGTGCGTGCGTTCACACACGGAACCTCGGTTTACAGGCTCATTCGAAGGACTGTACGGGAAATGGAGTCAGAACCAATGTTAACTCCGAGGGAAAAATCCCCCTGTACCAAAACGGCCTGGCAGAGGTTCGAACCCGCAATCCCAGGATCACCAAGATTACGAGTCCGGCGCTCCATCACTGAGCTATTCCGACGTTCTCAATTAATACGGGACAAAAAATACAAGCAACCTTTTTTTTTTTTTTTTTGCCTTTGCCTTTTGGGCGCAAACCTGTAACAAAACATCTCCAACACAGAAGCAAACACTTTTAATGGCCGTTTATGTCTGTAAAAGTATACATATAGAATCTCTACTTCAAATAAGCAGGAATGTTATGACAGAAATGGACATATATCTAAAAAAAAAAATTAATCAAACTTTCACACCGATGAATTTAATTCCTGTCTTTCTCATTTACAGAAAAAATGTAACTCATTAAAACAATTTTCTTTTTAGACATATCAGTCTTAGATTCCACCACACAGACAAAGGCAATAATAAATAGCATGAACGAACATTCTAAAAGTCTGTGAAGTTTTCAGACTGAGGGATAAGATCCAACCCTAAAGAAATTTGAATAACCTCTGACGCACAAAGAGTTTTTTTTTTTTTTTTTTTTTTTTGTCTAGAAAGGGAAAATTCAAAACACAACAATCCCGTATACATTCTACAATTTGGAGTTCAACTCAAATTCAATATGTTAAAAACTATGACTCATTAGACCTCTCAGCTTCACTGAATACTTTGAACGAAAAGATTATTCAGGTTTTCTACAGACTCCAGATAAATACGACATTAACTATGAAAATGGGTTTCTTTTAAATTTATTATGATATCAACTAAATGCGAATGTTTCTGTAAACCTAAGCAGGCTTATCTCTTTGTACTTTCTTCACAGATACGACACAGAAACTACTGCATTCCCTGGTCCATCATGCTAGGAAGCACAGCAATTTAGATTTTGTTTTAAAGCTAACGTTGTTGTAGGTGCTCCTGCCAAAACCATCCGATGAAATCATTATAGAAAATGCTTATCATGTGCTTCCGGTTCACCTGGAAAAAAAATCAGAATAGTCGAAAAGCTGTTATTGAAAATATCAGTAACGAAGGACTAGGACTGTCCGGTGTAAAATAATGCATTACCAGTCTCAAACTAATTCGGATTTTAAAATAAGACAAACAGTAGTCATAAACAGAAAAACAGCATATCAGATAGGTTCTCTGCCAAAAAAAAAATGTTCGCATTATCGTTGCCAGTGTGTGGTAGAGTAAGCCGACGGTGGAGGTATACACAAAAAGCTTATGACCTTTTTACTTTAGAAATAGGTGTTCCTCCGGTGGATGAACTACTGGCAGATCCAGTGTTTTATAACGAGAATGTATCAAAGTGGAAATTAAAAACATCTTGGTCGGATATAGGTGTGTACTTTCTGCACCATCTTTTGACGTGAAAACCAGTCTTTCCTTTCCACACATTTGAGGAGCTCAGAAAGACCTACTGCATATTTTCCGACATATAACAACAGAAAGGAATCAGAATATTCTGTAACATTGTGACAAGAAATAACCGGCCACCTTGATGGTATAATACATGGAACAAAGAAAAGCGATAAGTGACCTGAACCGGAAATTTGTTTGATGAAATACGCGAACATGATGTAAATCAGAATGGTTTTAGGTTAAACTAGTATTCAGGATGATTGCAAGAAAGACAATTCTTAAAACTACAGATACGCAACAACAATGAGAGCGTTTTTGCAGAGCATCAAACAATACAAGTCTGTATCTGTGTTTGCGTGTCCTGTACAACGTTGTTTTGGATTATAGTAGAAAATAACACTTATCGAAAATGTTAACAAACCGCACATCATAAAAGTAGGAAAAGAAAGTATGTTTTGGGGTATTCTAATAATTATAAAACAGATGGGGATTTTTGGTGAACATAGTATTGCCGAATAATGGAAATATAAATGCAAAATAAACAGGACACTGCTTCATGTCAGGGGGGGGTGTGTGTGTGTGTGTGTGTGTGTGTGTGTGTGTGTGTGTGTGTGTGTGTGTGTGTGTTGTGTGTTACAAGTACGACGCGATCGGTATAGAATAGAGAAATATTTATAATGGATAACTACGCCAAATTCCTAAAAGATATCTTGTTTTATGAACATGTGATAAACGCAGCTACATTAATCATTTTTTGTGCATAAACGGTCGAGGTGAAGGTGTAACGTATGCA
>CM065729.1:11734666-11742166 GCA_033310375.1 Conus canariensis
AGGGGGCTGCTGTCGGTGTCGTCGTATACAAGTCAGAACAGTACTCTAACTTCACTTGTGGTGATGATTTCTTGTTCTTCACTCAGACACTTCCCAGGTTTGTCTTGTCTTGAGCGGTGTTGTTGTTGGTGGTGGTGGTGTGTGTGTGTGTGTGTGTGTGTGTGTGTGTGTGTGTGTGTGTGTGTGTGTGTGTGTGTGTGTGTGTGTGTTTGCGCGCGCGCGCACATACACACACGCACACACACACACACACACACACACACACACACACACACACACACACACACACACACACAAATTCACTTTCCCTTCTTTCCTTTCCATCTCTCTCCCTGTCTCTGTCTGTCTGTCTGTCTGTCTATCTAACTCACTCTCTCCCTCTCTCTCTAACTCCGTTCCTTCCTCTCTCTCTCTCTCTCTCTCTCTCTCTCTCTCTCTCTCTCTCTCTCTCTCTCTCTCGTGTTTGCTTTCCCTCTGGATCGAAACATGGCGGCCACGTTTCGAAAAATAAACGTACGTACATCACATCAAGTTTAATCAGTGCACTCTAACAAGACATTGTCCAGGGAACCCATTCTGTTTGGCACTCATTCGAGGTGAAAAAATAAAGACATATTCGATTATGATATTACATCTTTGCGATGGGCTTTTTGTTCACATATGAATGCAGAGCTGAAAAGGTGCATCCTATATTTCATGTTAATTGGGAATATTAAAAAACAAATATCATTTTGACAAGAAAAAAAACTGGCGTAAAGTAAGACGAATTCTGTAGATTTTGTTTACAAATGGTGACGTTATAAACTTTGCGTTGACGACAAAGATAGTTGTGTAGTTTAAATGTAAACGGCGATGTTAATAAGTAATCTTGCACAAAAGACACCGGGCGGTATAACATAAAGCTGTCATTTTAGGGTGAACGCTGTATTTGCACAGTGGAAGCCGATTTCAATGCTTTTATGTACAGATGGTTGTGAACTCTCTCTCTCTCTCTCTCTCTCTCTCTCTCTCTCTCGCTGTCTCTCTCTCTCTCTCTCTCTCTCTCTCTCTCTCACACACACACACACATCTACTTTTTAATAACGGACAAAGAAAACAAAGTTACTATATGACAGTAACAGTTTCAACAAGTTTTATTTTGTTTTGTAACACGCATTGTGTAGACTGCAAATGGATTTGCTGTTCCTGTTGCCATACTTGACGTTCTTTTCCTTTTGTAAACGTCTTGAGGGAATTTGAATGTATGAAAAAAGGTTATCGTGCACAATTGAAGTACATTGAATTACACTGCGAGCAAGCAATCGGCATTATAGTCAAGAATGTATTAACTGTGCCAGTGAGTGCGTCATGTGGTGGATTTGGGGAGGGGGGAGGGGGTGTTGTATTGCCTCAAAATACGTCTTCACCTGTTCTAGCTTTATGTCTGATCTGCACTGAAGGAAGATCAAGCCGCTACCGCCTGGTTTCAATTGGCGCGTCCTTTGTAGTTCCGTAGAGCAATCTCGTTGCTTCATTTTGAATCCTTTGCAACTTCAGACGATTGCTGTGGGACAATGTCGTCACCCCCAACCCGTAGTCATTCAGAAGATTGCTGTGGGACAATGTCGTCAGCCCCAACCCGTAGTCATTCAGAAGATTGCTCAGTGTCGTCAGCCCCAACCCGTAATCATTCAGAAGATTGCTGTGGGACAGTGACGTCAGCCCCAACCCGTAATCATTCAGAAGATTGCTGTGGGACAGTGACGTCAGCCCCAACCCGTAATCATTCAGAAGATTGCTGTGGGACAATGTCGTCAGCCCCAACCCGTAATCACTCAGAAGATTGCTCTGGGACAGTGTCGTCAGCCCCAACCCGTAATCACTCAGAAGATTGCTGTGAGACAGTGTCGTCAGCCCCAACCCGTAATCACTCAGAAGATTGCTCTGGGACAGTGTCGTCAACCCCAACCCGTAATCACTCAGAAGATTGCTGTGAGACAGTGTCGTCAGCCCCAACCCGTAATCACTCAGAAGATTGCTCTGGGACAGTGTCGTCAACCCCAACCCGTAATCACTCAGAAGATTGCTGTGAGACAGTGTCGTCAACCCCAACCCGTAATCACTCAGAAGATTGCTCTGGGACAGTGTCGTCAGCCCCAACCCGTAATCATTCAGAAGATTGCTCTGGGACAGTGTCGTCAGCCCCAACCCGTAATCACTCAGAAGATTGCTCTGGGACAGTGTCGTCAACCCCAACCCGTAATCAAACAAAGAGAAAATATTGGGAGTCATCGTAACTACCTAGCAGTTCATAAATATTGCGATGATAAAGAAACTGATGAGTTTGGCAAACATTTTTTTTAACTTCGTAAAATGGTGACAGTGCCATGATAAATAGTTTTTGTGATCAAGGTTAATACGCCGTTTACATTTGTTTTCAAGATGTGTAAAAGCACATGGATTACTTTCTTACGTCAGTGACGTTTGCACAAGTAAGATCATAACAAAAAATTCATGTTCTACTTTTAATCGAATATCACCCTTTCCCCATTCTTCCACTGTCCGTAAAATTAGAAGGCCGAAGCGAACGGATATAGAGCATTTAGAAAGAACCAGTACATGAAATTAAACGACAATTCTTAAATAAATGTTAGCGAACCGCCAAGTGAAACGTGGACAAACCAGTCACAAGACAAAACACGCGTTTCGACCTCTTAGGTTTTCTTCAGGCAAGACACAAACCCCAAATAGGACAATGAAAATGAAAAGCTAAGCTGAGTGAAAAAATTCGTTCATTTTCATTGTCCTATTTGTTTGTGTCTTGCCTGAAGAAGACCTAAGAGGTCGAAACGCGTCGTGTTTTGTCTTGTGACTCGTTTGTCCGCGTTTCTCTTGGCGGTTCGCTAACATTCATTTAAGATTTGTTTAGATTTCCGCCTGCAGTCGTCTCACTTTGCAACTACATATTAAACGACAATGTTCTAAGAAAACAATGGGGATGATGGGAAAAAAAAAAAAAAAAAAAAAAAACACCACCCGGGCTTCAACACAGTGCAGGTTATGTACAGTCAGGCCACTGCTCTTGTTGAAGAAGATGCGGATCTAGCGAGCACTCGATCCATTCACTCGCTCTCTCCTGACTGCAAGCAAACGTGTCACACACACACACACACACACACACACACACACACACACACACACACACACACACACACACACAAAGAGCAGGCTGGCAGCAAGCAAACACAGAAATGCGGTGTTGTTCGATACTCACTGTCGACAAGCGAAAGATAAAGGCCACGACCGATTTACGGGTATTCAAAGACACAACCGTCGCCCTCGTAGGTTAGCCTGTGTGGAGTCTCGTACACTCCACGTCATTGCTTTAAATGAAAGAAAAATCCCTCTACCTTTCACTTTGATTCCTTGTTCGTGTGTTTGCCTTGTTCGTGTGTTTGCCTTGTTCGTGTGTTTGCCTTGTTTGTTTGTTTGCCTTGTTTGTTTGCCTTGTTTGTTTGTTTGCCTTGTTTGTTTGTTTGCCTTGTTCGTTTGTTTGCCTTGTTTGTTTGTTTGTTTGTTTGCCTTGTTTGTTTGTTTGCCTTGTTTGTTTGCCTTGTTTGTTTGTTTGCCTTGTTCGTTTGTTTGTTTGTTTGCCTTGTTTGTTTGTTTGCCTTGTTTGTTTGTTTGCCTTGTTTGTTTGTTTGCCTTGTTCGTTTGTTTGCCTTGTTTGTTTGTTTGTTTGCCTTGTTTGTTTGTTTGCCTTGTTTGTTTGTTTGTTTGTTTGCCTTGTTTGTTTGTTTGCCTTGTTCGTTTGTTTGCCTTGTTCGTTTGTTTGCCTTGTTTGTTTGTTTGCCTTGTTTGTTTGTTTGCCTTGTTTGCTTGTTTGTTTGTTTGCCTTGTTCGTGTGTTTGCCTTGTTCGTTTGTTTGCCTTGTTTGTTTGTTTGCCTTGTTTGTTTGCCTTGTTCGTTTGTTTGCCTTGTTTGTTTGTTTGCCTTGTTCGTGTGTTTGCCTTGTTCGTTTGTTTGCCTTGTTTGTTTGTTTGCCTTGTTTGTTTGTTTGCCTTGTTTGTTTGTTTGCCTTGTTCGTGTGTTTGCTTTGTTCGTTTGTTTGCCTTGTTTGTTTGTTTGCCTTGTTTGTTTGTTTGTTTGCCTTGTTCGTTTGTTTGCCTTGTTTGTTTGTTTGCCTTGTTTGTTTGTTTGCCTTGTCCGTTTGTTTGTTTGTTTGTTTGACTTGTTTGTTTGTTTCCCTTGTTCGTTTGTTTGCCTTGTTTGTTTGTTTGCCTTGTTCGTTTGTTTGCCTTGTTTGTTTGTTTGCCTTGTTTGTTTGTTTGTTTGCCTTGTTCGTTTGTTTGCCTTGTTTGTTTGTTTCCCTTGTTTGTTTGTTTGTTTGTTTGTTTGCCTTGTTCGTTTGTTTGCCTTGTTTGTTTGTTTGATTTGTTTGTTTGTTTGCCTTGTTCGTTTGTTTGCCTTGTTCGTTTGTTTGCCTTGTTTGTTTGTTTGCCTTGTTCGTTTGTTTGCCTTGTTTGTTTGCTTGCCTTGTTTGTTTGCTTGCCTTTTTGTTTGTTTGCTTGCCTTGTTTGTTTGTTTGCCTTGTTCGTTTGTTTGCTTTGTTCGTTTGTTTGACTTGTTCGTTTGTTTGACTTGTTCGTTTGTTTGCTTTGTTCGTTTGTTTGACTTGTTCGTTTGTTTGCCTTGTTCGTTTGTTTGCCTTGTTCGTTTGTTTGCTTTGTTTGTTTGTTTGACTTGTTCGTTTGTTTGCTTTGTTTGTTTGTTTGACTTGTTCGTTTGTTTGACTTGTTCGTTTGTTTGTTTGTTTGCCTTGTTCGTTTGTTTGCCTTGTTTGTTTGTTTGCCTTGTTCGTTTGTTTGCCTTGTTCGTTTGTTTGCCTTGTTTGTTTGTTTGCCTTGTTTGTTTGTTTGCCTTGTTCGTTTGCTTGTTTGTTTGTTTGCTTGCTTGTTTGTTTGCTTGTTTGTTTGTTTGTTTTCTGAAAATGCTATGCTCGATGTTTGTCGTCCTGTTTTGTTGTTATTGTTGCTTTTCCCCCCATACACTATTAAATACACTTTTTGCAATCTTTCTTACGTTACAGATATACTTGACGGTATGTTGAAGTGTGTATGTATGTCCTTTGTATATGTGTATAAATGGCACTGACTTTGATGTGATTGCCATTTCATTTGTTATCTCATTGATCTGTTGTGGTGATAATGTAAGATGTCTGAAATTATTGAAATAGAACCTTCATCGCAAGGGGAGAAAAAAAGATGTTTCTCTTTCATCTTCTCCGAAGTCAGGAAAATAACGGCAGGTCTGACAGTTAAGACAGTAATTGAAAAACAAAACAACAACGACAACAACAACAACAAAGAAAAAAAAAAGAAAAAATCTTTCTACAGTCGGGGAAAACGCCAGGCGACTTTCTTTTCCCTGCAAACATTCAGCTTCCTTTTTGAAAGAACTCAACCCAAATTTCAGGACCAAAGAGAAAGTGCGGCTAGCACACAGATAACCGCAAACCAAAGATGTTCTTTTTCTTCTTTGGATACGCTTGGCTTGCAGCAGGGTGCCGTTTTGAAACATCCTTTATTTCTTTGTTTAAACGTATTTTGACAGACAGACATTTTCGAGGACTGGAAAGCTCTGCACGACGGAAAGATGGGCCCAGTGATTACCCTGCGTTGAGAACTATTTTTGAGCGTGAATATTTTGTTTCAAAACGGAGTGACTGAGGGCGGAAAATGAAGCAAAATTTAGAAAGAGAGAGGGTTAGTTACCGCCAAGGACACAGACAAACAAAGTACAGGACAAGACACAATGCATTTCGACCTCTTGGGTCTTCTTCAGGCGAAAACAAATAACATTTAGGACAGTGAAAACGAAGAACGAGAAATACGATCATCACCATCACCACCCATTAAAGTCTTTGATTCATTTATTGATTGATTTTTTTTTTTTTTTTTTTTTTTTTGCTCCACAAAGCACTATTCACAACACACCATAATCACTACCATCACTGCTATATCATACTATTCTACAAAACAAGCTACAAACCCCATTGTTTCACACCATCCCCTTTCCCCCCTCCCCTCCCCTCCCCCCCCCCCCCCCCCCCAACCCCCTCACTATTTTTTCCTCTCCCTCTGATCCCCTCCTGGGTGGCCTCGTTTCCGTCTGGCGGCCATTTAGCTGCGCTGTTTATCTCCAGCCTGACTTACCTTTGATGCCAGAACCGTTAGTAACAATATCTTCTTTTGGTCGTGCGGTGAACAAGAGAAGATAACTGGTTTCTCGTTCTTCGTTTTCACTGTCCTAAATGTTACTTGTTTTCGCCTGAAGAAGACCCAAGAGGTCGAAATGCATTGTGTCTTGTCTTGTCCTCTGTTTGTCTGTGTCCTTGTCGGTAACTAACCCTCTCTCTTTCTAAACTGTGGATATTTTGGTTTTGTCGACAGTGAGTACTTCAGGGATTACATAGTGAAACTACGCTCATGATTCATCACTTTGCAGTGGTGCGCTAAAATCATCTCTTGACCATGTAGAGGATGACTCACCCAGTGTAGGCGAAGTACGTGAAGATGAAGACCATTAATCTTTTTTCTTGTCCTTTATACAGCAACCTCCGCAATACCTGTTTTAAAAATGAAAATAGACAGTCTTTAATCTCGCTAGCAAAACGCGAGAACGTGTTTGAGACCAGAAACCTGGAAGTCTGTCTCTTCTATGCTATAAAAGCAAGAACTACTTTGACAGAAAATGTAGCGAAAGCACTTTTATCCTAGTAGTTAACTAAGGAATAAAGCGTGTACGTCTTGTAGCTGACGTCATTAAGTGACTAGTTCAGGGTTTCATTTCGTATGTATTTCATTTCTATGTTGGTTTTTTTTCTTTCTTTCTTTCTTTCTTCTTCTAGGGCCCAGTAGCCTCTGGAATCTAATAATTGTCTCTCTTTTGTTTTGTCTTTTCTCCCGACTTTCCTGCCCTCTCTTCCCTCCTCCCCCCCCCCCCCCTCCCCTTCCCACCTCTCTCTCTGTGTCTCTGTCTCTGTCTCTCTGTCTCTCTCTCTGTCCTTCACCTCTCGCTTTCCCAGCCTTTTACAATGGGAGAGCGCCATTACTGTGGCAGTAATGTCAGTTTTATGGCTGCCCATGCGCGTCAAAAGGTCGAAGACATGGCTAGAGTCGCACGCAAAAGAACGGACAGCCTTGCTCCCACGTCCTATGTGATTCCACCGTACATGTCCCTCATTCTGAGCTTCTTTGTTTGTTTGTATGGTTGTTCGCTGTACATCAGCCAGTACTCTCTCTCTCTCTCTCTCTCTCTCTCTCTCTGTATGTGTGTGTTTCTCTCTCTCTTTGTGTGTGTGTGTGTGTGTGTGTGTGTGTGTGTGTGTGTGTGTTTTGTGTGTGTGGTGTGTGTGTGCGTGCATGCGTGAGTGCGTACGTGCGTGCATGGGTGCGTGCGGGCGTAGTGGCGTGTGTGTGAATGTGCCTGGGTTGCGTGAGAGTCTCCCTTTATTCACGA
>CM065729.1:11754666-11762166 GCA_033310375.1 Conus canariensis
TGCATGCTCGCACGCGGTTTAACAAATACATGTGAGTTTATATGTCTCTACATGTGTGTCAGTGTGTGTTGAGTGTGTGTGTGTGTGTGTGTGTGTGTGTGTGTGTGTGTGTGTTCTCGCCGCCCTGGCGCGCTGTGATTGTGCGTTACTGTGGACACACTTTTTTGTTTATTCATTTGCTACTCTCTGTTTCGTTCATGGTGTACGCCTTGCTTGCTTCTTTTGTTTGCATGCCTTTAGTGGTCTAACGATACGTACGCACGTGATGTAATTCAGTCTATACGTCGCTATGAAAAAATTTACATCCCTTGTATAATACCTACACGTAACAACTGAAGTAGCTCACACCGCGTTTTGTCATCGGTATGCTCGCAAAAGCGGTCTTGTACACTTGTTGTTGTTTTGTTTTGTTTTGTGTTTTCTAGTTCGGCCATGATCAATAACGAATACAAACGGATGCAAATGAACCGGTGGCTGAAACTGATAGCTGAACGTGTGCACTGATGGCCAATCTACTACAGACAATGCTTTTTGTGTGTTGATTGTGTCACACAGCAAAACGATGACGGTGTTTCTGGGACGCGATGACTCTCACAGCGCTAGTACAATGAGCCTGCCTGTCTGTCTGTTGACCTGTCTGTCCGTCCGTCCGTCTGTGTGTCTGGTTGTCTGTCTACTATATAGCTGTCAGTCTGTCTGATGAGCTATCTGTCTTCTTTTCATGTCTTTGAGTGTGCGCGTGTACACGTGTGTGTGTTGTGTGTGTGTGTGTGTGTGTGTGTGTGCCGCGCGCGCGTGCGTACGTGCGTGCGTGCGTTCGCGTGTGTGTGTGTGTGTGCGTGGTGGTGCGTGCGTGCGTGCGTGCGTGTGCGTGTGTGTGTGTGTGTGTGTGTGATTTCCTATCAACCGAAGAAGAGTCTTGGTGGTGTATGCTCTGTCTTTTTTGTTTCATTGTGTAGCAACAGTGCCGTGTCTCCATCTGAAAGTTGTGGACCTACCTGGTTTGTGTGGTGCCTGTCTGTGGGAGGCGGTGTTTTGGTTTTCGTTGCGTCGTTTCGTTTGGGTTGTTCGTTTTGTGTCTTGTGCGGGACGTCTTCACCTTGTTGCCGTGGCCTTGAGGTGGTGGTCTGGCACTGTTGGCTGTGGTCCCTTTCTGGACTGCTGAACGGGCTGGGGCTGTTCCGTTGGGATTGCGGAAGGTCTCTGGTGGTCGGTTTGTGCGCCGTTGTTGCTGTGTCGCCGTGGATTGTGCCGGGTCGTCGGCGTTTTTCTTCTCGAGTGGCCGGACTGGGTTTTGTTGCTTGGCAACACCGTCCGTCCGGCTGATGGAAGGGGAATCGGCCTCATCCCCTTCTGCCGTTGGGGTGGCGGCGCCGTTCCGCGTCCTCCGCTGACTGCTGTGCTGTGGGTGGGTCTTGCGTGGTTTGTGGCCGCGTGGGACCTGCTGAGACTGCCTGAATTTTCCAAATCGTGCTTCTTGTTTGTGACGTCTTTTTTTTCTCTACGTCTCACTGATATTGACGTCATTAACACAGCAAAATTTGCGTGTGCTGTCGTGTTTTCTTTCGTTACCTGGCTTTGTGTTACCTTGGTAACACCGCCTGTGTGACAGACACAATCGCCCTCATCCCTTTTGCCGTCCAGATGACTGCGGCGCTTCGCGTCCTCCGCTGACTGCTGTACTTTGTGGAAGCGGGTCTTACGACCTGCTGAAACTTCGACAGCAGTTTCAAATCATTCTTCTCGTTTATGACGTCTTTTTTGTTTACCCCTCGTCTCACAGATCTTGACGTCATTATCACAGCGAAAGTTGCGTGTGCTGGCGTGTTTGCTTTCTTTTTTCTTGACATGCTGGATTCTCCCGTCTACAATCAAGTCAGTGTGTGGTGCTAACTTCTCCCACCTCTTCTATCTCTTAAAGTCCAAATTGTGTCATGCTCTAATACCAAAATCAGATTTCATTGATACCTCTCAAGCCTGTTAATTTGACTTGTACATTTTTAGATGGAGTAGATACAGGACAGCGCTGCACAATCAATTTTCCTAATTGATTATGTTTTCATCAAAATAGTATTTACTTTAAAAGTCGACAGTCTGGGACTGGATTATTTGAAAAGACCTCTCTTTGTTTAAAAAAACCCCTAAACTAACGTGTTATATATAAATATATATTAATCATTTCTATCCAGACTCATACCATGTACGCTGTTTATTATTTCTATCAGACCCATACCATATAGTACTAGTCATAATTAGTGATGGGTTCCCGTATACTATCACTGTAGTGTTTGGTGTTGGACCTTCTGTTTGTTTGTTAGCTTGTTTGCTTTAAGTGTTGTTAAACAGCAAACAAGTGGGGTATTTTTTGCTCCCATAAGTGTTGTTGTTGTTGTGGTGGTGGTGGTGGTGGTGGTGGTGGTGGTGGTGGTGTGTGTGTGTGTGTGTGTGTGTGTGTGTGTGTGTGTGTGTGTGTGTGTTTTACTTTCTAATCTAGTCACCTAAAGTAACTCCCTCCCAAACTCACCCCTCCTTCATTTCCTACTCACCACTACCCCTTTCCCGCCGCATCCTTGCCCCCCATCCCCCTAGTTTCTATTTTTCCCCACAACAACAACAACAACAACAAAAAGGATCCTGCATGGCGTCTCCAAGCTCAGTGCAGTTATTAAATGAAAAGGAATTTGGTTGTCTGAATGATCTCAAAGTTTCACAACTTAAAAGAATCTTAGTTGAAAATAATCTTCCTAAACATGGCAAGAAAAAGCATCTTATTAATAGAATAAAATCTAAGCTTGGTGAGGGAAAAAACAGTTGTCCTGAAGAAGAATGTGCTGTTGATACCTCTTTAAAAACAGCAAAATCGTCACAGTCTTGCTCTGTTTTATCGCCAGATGTATCATGCGCAAATTCGTCCGCATCATCATCCCCTATCCCAGCAACTGTTGATGTGAACACATCTTCCACAAATCCCAACTTTTCTCCAAAGAAATCATTTTCTTTTCGCTTTCCAGTACTTCTGGAAGATACGAAGAAAGGATCTGCCACACTGAGTGGTCTGGGCATTTTGAGCAAAAAGCTTTGGGTCAACTCCATCGGACCCGTAGCCGGTCAGAAACAGCTCTCCTCAGGCAGGTGGTTGATCGGCTGTACTTCCGCCGATCAACAAAATCGACTACAAAAAACAACCAATTTGTCAGGAATTTTGATAAAATGTTCTGTACCTGAGGTTTTCACCGAAGGTGTGGTAAAGCCAGTTCCTCTTGACATCAGTCTTTCTGACATTAAGAAAGAACTGAGTCATGTTTCTTCTGTTAAAAGACTTCCCAATAAAGGTGGAAGTGAATCAAGAGCCATAAAAATCACTTTCTCTACATCAACACTGCCAAAAGAAATCTGTATTGGGTTCCAGTGTTTCTCTGTTGAACCTTTTGTATCACCTGTCTATCGTTGTACTAGGTGCAACAGACTGGGGCACACAAAGTCTGCGTGTCGGGCTAAGCCGACTTGTGGAAGATGTGGTTACAATGACCATGTCTTGGAATCGTGTACCAGGGCCAAACATTGTATAAACTGTTCTGGAGATCATTCAGCCTCTTACCTTGGATGCCCGGAATATAAACTACGTGTTTTGGCCGGTAAGCTAAAGTCTTCCAGCCACATGCCATATTCTGAGGCTCTCAGACAAATCAAAGTTCAAAAGAGCAAAGGAGAGGTAAAGGTGCAGGAATTAAAAGAAGACCCCAGGGTGCCGGGAAACGATAATTCAACCAAAGCTAATCACCACAGCAGGTCTTATTCCTCGGTTCTAAGTCAAGGAATTATGAAGGCTAATCAACAAAACCCGCTGCCCACTTCTTTGGATTCTAGCCTCCCTTCAATCTGGGGCACGCGTATTTTACCAACTCATACTGACAGTTCAGATCAAACTAGTATTGCTGTCACAAATCAGACAAGTATAGGACAGACATCAAAAATTTCGAAAACATCTGTGCCAAGTACTCTTAAAGAAAAGTCTGACTCTTCAAGTTCGTTCAAAAAACAATCTGTAAATTTTGATCTTGAAAAGATTTTAATGTATCTTGAAAATCTCTCAGTGAAATTTCTGACCATCCTAACAAAAATTTCTGATGTCATGACTTCGTCAATTATTGAATTGAAAACAATTCTGTCCAGTGCCTGTCTGAACTCCAAATGAACGTACAAAGAGAAGTTCTGTCAAACGTTATCCGTTTTTGGTGTTCTCTGTTTCTGGTATTCTCAGTTATAGTCCTTTTCCTTACGAATAACATGATGTGTATGAGGCCTGAACAAGTCAAACCTACTGGTATTTGCTCGTTTCTACAATTGAATTGTAGAAGTAAGTGCAATTTTGTATATTTGGAAAATTTTTTGCAGAAGCGTTCTTTTGACGTAGTTGTGCTTCAGTCATTGAATTGCCACAAAAATGACTTACCCAAGTTAAACGGATTCTTCTACCCACCTGTTATAGATGAGGTAAAAGCCAACGTTAAAATAAAAGTTGCTACATATATAGCTTGCAATCTTATGTATCAACCGTGCAAAACACCGTGTTCTTCAATAGATAAACGTTTATATTCTTGCTGTATAGAAATTAAGGTTGATGGTAAATATTTCAACATTTTGAACTGTTATTATCCAGATGGAGTGTCTAAAGGTGAAGCTGACTGGATAATGGATTTAGATTGCTCTAGACAATGGGTTATTCTTGGCGTTTTAATTCCCACCACGTTTTGTGGTCCGAAAATCCCAATAATATTGTTAACAACAACGAATACCTTGCCAGTACAATAATCAACGCCAACTTAACCATTTTAAATGACGGCTCTATAACAAGAATTGCTGATCGGTCAGATCAGCGTTGCTCATCGATAGATTTGTCTTTAGTTTCCCCAGACATAAACCCTTTGTGTACTTGGCAGGTTCATCAAATACCGTTAGGCAGTGATCATCTCCCTATTGAAATCCAACTTCTAGTGAGCCCTGAAAAAACAATCTACAATTCTGAATGCACTAAATATAATGAAGATAAGGCTAATTGGGCGCTTTTCAATCAAATTTTGACTGCAGGTTCGTCTTTTCTAAATTTAAATCAAAATACAGTGTTAGAGGAGGGTTTGGAAAATTGTTATTTTGAATTACGAAAACTTATACTTAAGGCTGCAGATTCTGCAATCCCAAAAGTCAAATTAAAGAATCATCCAAAGAAAGCATCAAACCCATGGTGGAATATTGCATGTGAAGTCGCCGTGGGTGCGAAAACTAAGGCCTTCAAAAGCTGGATGATAAGCCGTCATACGCAGCCTAAAAGTAGAGTGGAACAGTTGCACGCTGAATACAAAAAAGCTAACACCAATAGTAACAAAGTTGTTGCTTTTGCAAAGCAGCAATATTACAAAAACTTAGTCATCAACTGTTCCAAACGCCCAAACGATAGCGCTTTACTTTGGAACGAAATTAGAAATCTAAAGGTTCTTTTCATCTCCCAGATCCTGTTTTGATTGAAAACGATAAAATCTATAAAACAAACGAGGAGAAAGTTGAATTATTTGCTGACACTTTCGCAGCAATGAGTCAGACTAAACATCTGCCTAAAGAAGAGCAAGAACGAAGAAGAACTATTGAAAACGAAGGGAGAAACAGTGAACCACATGACAATGACAACACGTTATATATTAATAAAAATCTAACAATGGAGGAGCTTCTGTACTCACTTCGCCGTCTAAAATCTGGTAAAATTGCGACAGGATTTGATCCCATTTCTTACAACATGATAAAGCATTTTCCACAATGCTTTTTCAAAAAATTATTAGAGTTCTTCCAATTATGCTGGAATTCTGGAAAGCTGCCAATGGCTTGGAAGAAAGCAACAGTTGTACCTATCCATAAACAAGGAAAATCAAAAAGAAAATCTTCTAATTTTCGACCCATTTCTTTGACTCCTCACATTGGAAAACTTTTTGAGAGGATAATGAAATTCAGATTAGAACATTTCCTTGAAAAGAATGGGATTTTGCCAATATTTCAAGCTGGTTTCAGAAAAGGGAGGGGTGTCACTGATCATGTTAGTCTTTTAGCTTCACACGTCAAAAAAGCCTTGGCTAAGCAACACTCCACTTTAGCCACGTTTTTTGATATTCATAGAGCGTACGATTCCGTTTGGCATTTTAAATTATTGTCCAAGGCCCATGAAATTGGGATTAAAGGTCGTTTCCACATGTTTTTACAATCATTTTTATGTGGAAGAACGCTACAAGTAAAACTAAATGGTGTGCTGTCAAGTACAAGATATGTTAACATGGGTGTCCCTCAAGGAAGTGTAATTTCTCCAATCCTCTTCTCATTGATGCTTTATGATCTTAACCAGATTGACACGAAAGGGGCAACTTTAGCTGCTTATGCTGATGATATTGCAATGTGGAAAAATGTAAATTGTAATTTTACAAAAAACAAAATCAAGCGTAATAAAATTGTTGAACAGTTTCAATTTGCGGTCAGTAAACTTGTTAATTATTTGAATTCAAACGGTTTAAACTTATGAACGGACAAATCGGTTTTTATTATATTTACAAAGAAAAATATCGATTTTGAAGGTAGGGACGCTGTAAAAATACAAATAGGTGATTCTTTCATTTTCCCAAGTAAGCAAGTAAAATTGCTAGGCGTTATTTTTCACTATGAATTATTTTGGTGTAAACATATAAATCATCTCGTGGAAAAGGCAAGAAAGAAAATTGCATTACTGCGAGTCCTAACTGGAATCCCTCTAATAAATTATGGATCTAATCTTATCCATGTCGCCTTAGGGACAGTTCGTTCGATTGTAAGTTATGGTCAAGAAGTATTTTTTACTGCACCAAAGACAGATTTACATAAGTTAACTAGTATTGATTCCTTAGCACTTAAAATTGCTTTGGGCTTCCAAGATGGGCATCAATTGATATGACTTACAGAGAGGCAGGAGTTTTGCCTTTAAATGAACATAGGATGCTCTGTGCTTGTAGCTACTCAGCACGAGCAAGAACAGTCTCTAACTCAGTTACTTCTGAACTTGATGAAAGCACCTACGTTTCTAGAGAGATACGGAATAAAAAAGCATATACTTCATTGTCTGATTATGTATCTCCTCTTTTACATGCATGCGACTTTTCGCTTGACAACATTGTTAAAATGACCAAATACCCTTTCCCCCTTTGGTTGATGAAGCAAGCAGATTTTTTCTATTCCTATGGTAATACTACAAAAAATGAGAATCCACTTTTGCTTGCTTCTCTTGTTAAAGAATTGATTTACACTGAATATGAATCTTATCTGCATATTTTCACTGATGGTTCAGTTTCGTGTACTTCTGAGGTTGGTGCTGCTTTCGTGATACCTTCCCTTAACATTGAAAAAAGATTTCATATTACCAAAGGTTGTTCTATTTTCACTGCTGAGATATTTGCTCTTATGGAAGCTATTAATTTCATTCTTGATATGCAA
>CM065729.1:11767166-11769666 GCA_033310375.1 Conus canariensis
GGCACAAATTCTTGGATACAAATTTGAATTAATCTGTACATCACAAGCTTAAAACAAGTGTATGTTGTAGACAATGACTGAAAGTGAGAGGAATTTTTGGTTGTTTTATGATTTAACATGATTCATATGTTCATGATGATCTTGCTGAAGGAATCAAAAAGATTTATTTAAGAAAAAAACCAAGAGGGCAAAATTAAAAAAAAAAAAAGAAACTGGAAAAAAAGCAAATAAAACAAAAACAGAAAACAACAACAACAAAAGAAAAAAAAAAGAACAGGCTTTAGTGAGTTTCAGTTTCAGTTTCATCAAGGAGGTGCCACTGCGTGCGGACTAGTCCATATACGCTACACCACATCCGCTAAGACCACACTGCGCATCAGTTAAAGTTGATGGATAAATGAATTGATGACTAAGATGAGAGAATTGGAGAAGAGGGTCTCGTGGCTACGACTTTGCAGATGTCTGACCTACGCATTAGCAGAATGCGCTGGTCAGACCTTGAGTACGTACCTAACAATGGTTGTGCCATTATCATCATTGTATATCTGCGCGTGTGGTGAGTGTACACATGTGTGTATGGGTGTGTGGGCACGGGCCCATGTGTGTGTGCCAGTGTATGCGGTGCGCGAGCGTGTGTGTGTGTGTGTGTGTGTGTGTGTGTGTGTGTGTGTGTGTGTGTGTATGATTGTATGTATGCGTGTGTGTATGCGTGTGCATTTGTGTGTGTCTGTGTCTGTGTGTGTGTTTGTGTGTGTGTATGTGTGTGTCTGTGTGTGTATGGTTCTGTGTGTGTGTGTGTGTGTGTGTGCGCGCGCGCGCGCGCGCGCAGCGGTGCAGTGTCTCCTCTGGTGGGTTGCCTCATAACGACTTTACGCTTACTGCTCCCTGTGGATTGCCGTGCTGGGGCAGTGGCGGGACAAGCCAGGGTGTGGCTGTGGTCTGGGAGCCGGAATGAGCAGCGTGGGGGGGGGGGGAGGGGGGCGGGGGGGTAGTGTTACTGAATTGGCAAAGACGATCAGACCAAAAAAAAAAATGAAAAAGTAGTAGCTCAGTTGGTAGAGCGCCTGACTCGTAATCTTGGTGATCACGGGGTTGCGGGTTCGAATCTCTGCCGGGGCGTTTCGGTACAGGGGGATTTTTCCCTCGGAGTTAACATTAGTTCTGACTCCATTTCCCATACAGTCCTTCGAATGAGACTATAAACCGAGGTTCCGTGTGTGAACGCACGCATAATATCTTGCACACACGTAAAATCCCATCACCAACTTTCGGAAGAGTAGGCCAGTTTGGCCGTTGGTATGGATGACACGTTACACACAGCATGCACCCTGCGTAAGAAATGAAAAAAAAAAAGAATGAAGGAAGTAAAGAAACTGAGTGAACGATATTGACTGGATGACACGGGAAACGACTGAATGAAGCGCCAGCTGGCAGCTCTTCAGTCGGCACTACCCAGGTAGGCAGCCCGTTGTGTAAACGAGTGTTGATGAATAAGTGCAAATGGTGGATGTAAGCGCATTGAGTTGTGTAACAAGAAATGCGCTATATAAGTATTATACATTATTATTATTATTATTATTAAAAAAGATCTTTTGTCAACTCTCAGACTGGTTACCTCAAGAGGGGGCCACGTCCTCTTGGTTAAAAACAAAACAAAACAAAAACAAAAACAAAAACAAAAAAAACAGACATGGAAAAATCTGCAATCATCATAACATTTTGTTTTTCAAATCCTAACCGTTTCCATCCTTCCGATAGAAAAACGGGGAGGGGAAGATCTGTATCGTAACCTTCACCAGGTATCTCCTCTTATGGCAAAATAATGCACACAGAAAGAAAAAAGAAAAAGAAAAACAAAGAGAGAAAGAAAAGAAGAAAAAGAAAAAGAAGAAGGTGGTGGAGACAGCGGCAAGCTGGGTGATGCGTCTGCCTTCAAAGAAGGCATTGATTATGTGGCACCGTCAACGCCTTCCCACAGAACACACACACACACACACACACACACACACACACACACACACACACACACACACACACACACCGTCGACCCGTTTGCCCCTGGTGAACTCTGGGATCCTGAGGGGGGAGGGGTGGTTGAAGGAATCAATGGATGATGTGTGCAGAACAGGAGGCAGGATTACTGATGGAGCCTGATGCCCCAAAGCATGTGACTTGGCTTTGTAACTGATGATGATGATGATGATGATGATGATGATCGTGTTGTGGAAGAAGAGGATGAACGGGAAGGGAGAGGGAGAACCAAGCTCAGAGAGAGAGAGGGAGGGAGGGGGGAGGAAGGGAGGGGGGAGAGAGAGAGAGGAAGGGTTGGAGAAAGAGAGAGAGGAGGAAGGGAGGGAGAAAGAGAGGGAGGGAGGGAGAGAGAGAGGGAGAGTGGGAGAAAGAGTGAGAGGGAGGGAGGGAGGGAGAAAGAGAGAGAGAGGGGGGAGGGAGGGAGAGAGAGAGAGAGGGAGGGAGTGAAAGAGAGGGGGAGAAGAGGGAG
>CM065729.1:11779666-11787166 GCA_033310375.1 Conus canariensis
CTGAATAACCGTGAGACCACAGGTCAAAGCCCCATATGAACGGATGTGAACTCACCGTGAGACCACAGGTCAAAGCCCCATATGAACGGATGTGAACTAACCGTGAGACCACAGTCAAAGCCCCATATGAACGGACGTGAACTCACCGTGAGACCACAGGTCAAAGCCCAAATATGAACGGATGTGAACTCACCGTGAGACCACAGGTCAAAGCCCATACAAACGGATGTGAACTAACCGTGAGACCACAGGTCAAAGCCCCATATGAACGGACGTGAACTCACCGTGAGACCACAGGTCAAAGCCCCATATGAACGGATGTGAACTCACCGTGAGACCACAGGTCAAAGCCCCATATGAACGGATGTGAACTCACCGTGAGACCACAGGTTAAAGCCCCATATGAACGGATGTGAACTCACCGTGAGACCACAGGTCAAAGCCCCATATGAACGGATGTGAACTCACCGTGAGACCACAATTCAAGCAAAAGACGAACATGAAAGGGGGAAAAACTATATTACGAACGACCTCACGAAGTATGTAACTAAGTTTGTTACTAGTAGAGATAAATACACTGCTCTTTTTTTTTAATGCTTCGTATAAGAAAACAGCAAGAGTCTTGATTGTATGTTCATTTTTTTTTATTTTTGCTGGGAAAATTAGTCTTATTTAAAAGTCGTTAGGATTGTTATGAAACTATGAGTGGATTAAATAATATCTTTTGTAATTTCAGTCTTCCTGTCTGTCTGTCTGCTCTCTCTCTCTCCTCTCTCTCTCTCTCTCTCTCTCTCTCTCTCTCTCTCTCTCTCTCTCTCCCCGACCAACATCATACGGGGACGAAGACCTAAGAGGTCGAAACGCGTTGTGTTTTGTCTTGTGACACGTTTGTCCACGTTTCTCTGGGCGGTTCGCTAACATTTATTTAAGATTAATATCTTAAGTCTTGATAGGCCGGACAATAACACACAAAACAAATTTCAGTCACATTCGCAGCTTTATACAGTTGGCGTTTGATTAAATCATTTTTGTATGTATCTTGTTTCTATCATAACCTGTAGTTCGCTGCATCAGATTTACAAGACAGACACGTAGAGGAGAGAGAAAGAGAGAGAGAGAGAGAGAAGAGAGAGAGAGAGAGAGAGAGCAGACAGGCAGACAGACAGACAGAGGATGATTGAAAATTACAGTAAACTAATCAAAGGTAGGTGACACAGACAGGTGCGTGCGTGCCTGTGTGCTTAGGGAGTGTTGGGGGTGCGGCGGGGGGGGGGAGGGGAGGGAGGGAGAAAAGTGAGAGAGAATGTACGGGGACGACAGACAGACAGAGCGTGACGAAAAAAAGCAAACAGTGAGAGGAAAACACACACACACACACACACACACACACACACACACACCACACACACACACACACACACACAGAGATTGGGATGACGGTTGATAGAGAGAAAGCATTTTTAGGGGTTTTTTTACGGATTCGTGATCGTTCAGCAAGATGATTAGGCTACCAGTGTTATCACTCAACACAACCGAACTGACTAGGCTACCAGTGTTATCACCCAACACAACCGCACTGACTAGGCTACCAGTGTTATCACCCCACAAACCGAACAGATTAGGCTACCAGTGTTATCACCCAACACAACCGAACGATTAGGCTACCAGTGTTATCACCCAACACAACCGAACTGATTAGGCTACCAGTGTTATCACCCAACACAACCGAACTGATTAGGCTACCAGTGTTATCACCCAACACAACCGACTGATGAGGCTACCAGTGTTATCACCCAACACAACCGAACTGACTAGGCTACCTGTGTTATCACCCAACACAACCGAACTGATTAGGCTACCAGTGTTATCACCCAACACAACCGAACTGATTAGGCTACCAGTGTTATCACCCAACACAACCGAACTGACTAGGCTACCAGTGTTATCACCCAACACAACCGAACTGACTAGGCTACCTGTGTTATCACCCAACACAACCGAACTGTTTAGGCTACCAGTGTTATCACCCAACACAACCGCACTGATGAGGCTACCAGTGTTATCACCCAATACAACCGAACTGTTTAGGCTACCAGTGTTATCACCCAACACAACCGCACTGATTAGGCTACCAGTGTTATCACCCAACACAACCGAACTGATTAGGCTACCAGTGTTATCACCCAACACAACCGAACCGACGTTACCCGACTTTGGTTCAGGATGGAACGTGGCTCACGTTTAGCGGGGATTCGAAGCGCAGATGCAGAATTAAACAAGGGACGCAGGTTCTGCGCACATTATTGCTAAGATAAGTTTATGGACGCTGTGAATGTACTTCTACGAATGAATAATATCCACAAAATTACATACATTTTGGTGGAATAGTGAAATTTCCTATCGATACAAATCTGGACATTTTGTAAAAATATTGCATATCCTATTGAAAATGCAAAGAAACAAATAAAACACGGGAAGTAACTCCATCAATTTGTACTAACTACTACTGCTCCTAGCAGAAATAAATGTTATTACTTCTCCTTGCAGAAATAAAATGTTATTACTTCTCCTTGCAGAAATAAAATGTTATTACTTCTCCTAGCAGAAATAAAAAGTTTTCGTCAATGAACTGGCTAGAATGTTGGATTCAAAATTTGTTTGACATTGCCGGAGGTCTGCACTTCACCCTGTGCCCTTATGTTATGTTTGCTTCGGTGTTCTGGTATGGGAACTACCAGTGAACGGAACGCATTTGGGTAGGGGGTAGGAGTGGGGGGGGGGGGGGTCGGACGTTATTGAAATGTCTAGGATATGTGACTTCTTGTGGTTGGCTGTTGTTAACCTGATATCGGTAACTACCTGTGGACTTCTGCTGGGCTTAAGACCGCGATAGTGCAGGTCTTGATGTGTTGTGTGTGTGTGCGTGCGTGCGTGCGTGCGTGCGTGCGTACGTGCGTATGTGCGTGCGTGCGTGCGTGCGTGTGTGTATGTGTGTGTGTGTGTGTGTGTGTGTGTGCTTGCGTGCATTGCAATTTTGCATGATATATTTTTTGATCGATTGTTGTATCTTTATATGCTGCAAACTTGATAGTTAAAGAAACTGGTGTATGTATTACTATTTCAATTCCCATCTTATTATTTCAGTTCCTTGTACTATTTTATTTTGTACTTTGTGTATATACATTGCACTCGGTTTTTTAAGACTTCAGATATGAGAAAGTTTAGGGTTTTTTTTAACTTGGCGTAAGGGTTCCTTGGTCACACGGTTATGGCGTCTGGCAGCAGAGCTGATAGTTGCAGGTTTGGATCCACTTGGGGATGGAAATGTTACGGCTTGAACATCCTCTTCGTCCACCAGGCAGACAGACACATAGAGGAGAGAGAAAGTGAGAGAGAGAGAGAGAGAGAGAGAGAGAGAGAGAGAGAGAGAGAGAGCAGACAGGCAGACAGACAGACAGGAGGATTGAAATTACAAAAACTAAATCAAAACGAGTAAACTGAACACAGACACGCGTGCGTGCGTGCCTGTGTGCTTGGGAGGGGGTGGGGGGGGGGGGGGGGGGGGGGGGGGAGTAAGGTGAGAGAGAATGTACGGGGACGACAGACAGACAGAGCGTGACGAAAAAAAGCAAACAGTGAGAGGAAGACACACACACACACACACACACACACACACACACACACCACACACACACACACACACACACACACACACAGATTGGGATGAGGGTTGATAGAGAGAAAGCATTTTTAGGGGTTTTTTTTTAACCGGATTCGTGATCGTTCAGCAAGATGATTAGGCTACCAGTGTTATCACTCAACACAACCGAACTGACTAGGCTACCAGTGTTATCACCCAATACAACCGAACAGATTAGGCTACCAGTGTTATCACCCAACACAACCGAACTGATTAGGCTACCAGTGTTATCACCCAACACAACCGAACTGATTAGGCTACCAGTGTTATCACCCAACACAACCGCACTGATGAGGCTACCAGTGTTATCACCCAACACAACCGAACTGACTAGGCTACCTGTGTTATCACCCAACACAACCGAACTGATTAGGCTACCAGTGTTATCACCCAACACAACCGCACTGATAGGCTACCTGTGTTATCACCCAACACAACCGAACTGGACTAGGCTACCAGTGTTATCACCCAACACAACCGAACTGACTAGGCTACCTGTGTTATCACCCAACACAACCGAACTGACTAGGCTACCAGTGTTATCACCCAACACAACCGAACAGATTAGGCTACCAGTGTTATCACCCAACACAACCGAACTGATTAGGCTACCAGTGTTATCACCCAACACAACCGAACCGACGTTACCCGACTTTGGTTCAGGATGGAACGTGGCTCACGTTTAGCGGGGATTCGAAGCGCAGATGCAGAATTAAACAAGGGACGCAGGTTCTGCGCACATTATTGTTAAGATAAGTTTATGGACGCTGTGAATGTACTTCTACGAATGAATAATATCCACAAAATTACATACATTTTGGTGGAATAGTGAAATTTCCTATCGATACAAATCTGGACATTTTGTAAAATTTTTTTTTTTTTTTTTTAAATTCAAATAAGTCGACACAGTACAACACATTAGAATATAAAATAGAAAAGAACAAATCCAAACAAATGATAGATAAAGAGGAAATCAACATACTAAGCACAGCTACAATACCATTCTACATTTTTAAGGCACGGTTACAGCCTCTTTACGTGGTAGAGAGAGAGAGAGAGAGAGAGAGAGAGAGAGAGAGAGAGAGAGAGAGAGAGAGAGAGAGAGAGCACATGAGGCAAGCCTAGTGCATTATGAAATTTTACATATTTGTCTTTGTTTTCTTTATATATATATATATATTTTGTAAAAATAATTGCATATCCTATTGAAAATGCAAAGAAACAAATAAAACACGGGAAGTAACTCCATCAATTTGTACTAACTACTACTGCTCCTAGCAGAAATAAATGTTATTACTTCTCCTTGCAGAAATAAAATGTTATTACTTCTCCTTGCAGAAATAAAATGTTATTACTTCTCCTAGCAGAAATAAAAAGTTTTCGTCAATGAACTGGCTAGAATGTTGGATTCAAGATTTGTTTGACATTGCCGGAGGTCTGCACTTCACCCCGTGCCCTTATGTTATGTTTGCTTCGGTGTTCTGGTATGGGAACTACCAGTGAACGGAACGCATTTGGGTAGGGGGTAGGAGTGGGGGGGGGGGGGTCGGACGTTATTGAAATGTCTAGGATATGTGACTTCTTGTGGTTGGCTGTTGTTAACCTGATATCGGTAACTACCTGTGGACTTCTGCTGGGCTTAAGACCGCGATAGTGCAGGTCTTGATGTGTGTGTGTGCGTGCGTGCGTGCGTGCGTGCGTGCGTACGTGCGTGTGTGCGTGCGTGCGTGCGTGTGTGTATGGTGTGTGTGTGTGTGTGTGCTTGCGTGCATTGCAATTTTGCATGATATATTTTTTGATCGATTGTTGTATCTTTATATGCTGCAAACTTGATAGTTAAAGAAACTGGTGTATGTATTACTATTTCAATTCCCATCTTATTATTTCAGTTCCTTGTGCTATTTTATTTTGTACTTTGTGTATATACATTGCACTCGATTTTTTAAGACTTCAGATATGAGAAAGTTTAGGGATTTTTTTTTAACTAGGCGTAAGGGTTCCTTGGTCACACGGTTATGGCGTCTGGCAGCAGAGCTGATAGTTGCAGGTTTGGATCCACTTGGGGATGGAAATGTTACGGCTTGAACATCCTCTTCGTCCACAAGCTTTAGTCACACGACAGTGTTTCAGGAACAATATCCGTTCCCAAATGGCGTATGAAAGTTAGAACAGTGACTGTTTCACAGCTAAGGGCAGCGTCGCACAGACAGTACAACGGTATTTCCAGTCGAAATCTGCTTGAAACACGGGCGTTTTGTGTCGTTCCCGTCTGGTTGAGGTTGGAAATACTCACTGCTGTAAAAATGGAGTGGGTCTCTGTGGGAGAGGTGTTCCAGCAGGAAGCATGTTCATGTGACCTAGGCCTCAGCCAGACGGAAAACCCATGGAACACCGTGCCGCACGAATTGCCGTTTCCATGGTGTCATGGCCCTCAGTGGGTACCTGATTCAGTGCAGGTACGATTCCTGCAGCGGAAGGAGAGTGCTTGGCTCCGTCTTTGGCAGTATTGTGGCCCAGACATGGTGCACCTCTAACAGCTCACCGCCTCCTGACTATGGGACCTTGAACTGTGAACCTCAACAGAGGAGTAGGCGCAAATAAATCTGGCCTTCGCGTAAAACCTAACGTCTGTTTACTGGTGTTATGAAGGGAAGGATGAGGGGGACTGCCAGCCTGGTCAAGCCGCCCTCACTGGGCGTTTTGTGAACCTGCAGACAGGGCTTTGTCACAAGCTGTCGGGGAAATGTACTTCCGGTCTTGAAATGTGTAGTTTATGGAGCGTATTGATCGTCTTGACAGGTGAGTCAGATATCTGCACATTGAAAGAAGAGGAGGAAAAATCATTGTTTTCAAAACAGGTTTTAAAATCATTGTTTTCAAAACAGGATTTCTTGTGACACAGAATGCTTCCTACCAAACGAGTCACTTTCTGTACGATTGTCAGCAATGGTAACTAGTGTTGTGACAAAAAGACTGGAACAGACCGCTGCGTTGCTGGAAATGCCGCGAGAACACCACAAAAACCAACACGAAATATAGTATCTGCAGCAGAACGTGTGGAACGATGAGAGCAGCTCTTCGCTTTGCCTGGGCTGAACAGGGTTAGAGATGCGAGTAATCTGTAGGATTGACTGAATGGGGTTTTATGAAGTCCACATGGAGCGTGTCATGATTGTGGTAGTAAATATTAAAAAGTTCCCTCTCCCCCCACCCCCACCCCCACCCCCTCACCATCCGTCTGTACGAAACTGCGTTTCGGTTGGTATCTCAAGAGTCAGTTTCGACTGACATAAAATGTTTACTGTTAAACGACTGAGGCTTCTGAGATTAAGCAGACGACACATCTTCCATACCACTGCGTCCTTCCTTTCACCATTTCTTCCTTTGTTCGGTATCTTATGAAAGGGTCTTCCAAATCAGTGCGTCTGTCCGTTTCTCATTGCTTCCTTTGTTTTGGTTTTAGGGTCTTCCAAATCAGTGCGTCCTCTCCGTTTCTCATTTCTTCCTTTGTTTTGGTTTTAGGGTCTTCCAAATCAGTGCGTCTGTCCGTTTCTCATTGCTTCCTTTGTTTTGGTTTTAGGGTTTTCCAAATCAGTGCGTCTCTCCGTTTCTCATTTCTTCCTTTGTTTTGGTTTTAGGGTTTTCCAAATCAGTGCGTCTCTCCGTTTCTCATTCCTTCCTTTGTTTTGGTATTTTATGGAAGAAAATGTCTTTTTCTTTGTCACCTCACGGCCCGTGCAGTCCCAAAGAGTACAGCCAGGACCCACCCCCCCACCCCACCCCCATCCCCCTTTCCTCCA
>CM065729.1:11792166-11796584 GCA_033310375.1 Conus canariensis
AGTGGGGTGGGGGGGTTGCATGGGAGGAGGGTGAGAGGGTGGGATGGGTCGGGGTGAGGGGAAAAAGCGAGAGTACTAAACGAGTAACTTTAGAGAGTTGACGGTAAAAGGCCTCTCCCCCTCTTTCCTCTCTCATCTCTCTCTCTCCCCCCTCTCTCTCTCTTCTCTCTCTCATCCTCTCTCTCTTCTCTCTTCTCTCCTCTCTCTTCTCTCTCTCTCTCTCTTCTCTCTTCTTACATTTCACTCTTCTCAACACTCTCTCCTTCCACTCTCCCCTTTCCCTCTCACCTCACTCTCCTCTCCTCTCCTCCTCCTCTCTCCTCTCTCTCTTACACAAAAACCCACACCACACCACACACACACACACAACACACAACACACACACACACACACACACACACACACAAACCCCCTTTCACTCACTTTCTCTCTCTCCTCTCTCTTTCTCTCTCTCTTCTCTCTCTCTCTCTCTCTCTCCCCCTTCGCGCGCTCGCGCATATGCATACACACACATACGTGCAAACACATGCGCTCACACGCATACGCTTGCACGCACGCACGCGCGCACATCATACACAAACTTCTTGTGATGCTGAATTCATCTGTTTAGTGATAACGTTGCGAAGAATTCAAATGAACTATTTAAATCAACAGTCTGTCTGGAAAAAGTGTACGTGTGGTGTGTGTGTGTGTGTGTGTGTGTGTGCGCCCGCGCGCGCGCGCGCGCGCGTGTGTGTGTGTGTGTGTGTGTGTGCGAGCGTGCGTGCGTGCGTGTGTGTGTGTGTGTGTGGCGCGCGCGCTGCGTGTGTGTGTGTGTGTCTGTCTGTCTATGTGTGTGTGTGTGTGTGTGTGTGTGTGTGTGTGTGTGTGTTGGGTGTTGGGGTGTACATACACAGACGTTTTCTTGACATGTTGTGGTCGATGTGACTGGGGATCCTCATGGAAAGCGGCGCGGAACATTTCGATCATTATCGCGGGCGGTGGACCTCGCTCTGAAGCGTACTGGCCAGGGAATTCAAAGGCAGAAGAATAAACAAGATGCAAAGCATATAAACGTACTCCCAGTTTATCTTGAATACGCGTGAGATATTCCATAAAGAAGAAAAAACTGTTTTGGGCCGTTATAGCCTTTTAGTAACGGCTATTGTGGTAAAATAAAAAAATCGGGCATCATCCGTGACCCATAATGAACATACCTACAAATTGTCAGAAATATCGACCGGAGTACTTTCTGAGATATTCCATAAAGACGAAAAACCGTTTTGGGGCCGTTATAGCCGTTAGTAACGGAAGAAAAAACCGTTTTGAGCCGTTATAGCTGTTAGTAACAGCTATTGTGGTAAAATAAAACATCGGGCATCATCCGTGACTCATAATGAACATACCTACAAATTTTCAGAAAGACCGGCCAAGTACTTTCTGAGATATTCTATAAGGAAGAAAAACCGTTATGGGCCGTTAAGCCCTGAGTAACGGCTATTCTGATAAAATAAAACATTAGGCATCATCCGTGACCCATAATGACCATACCTACAAATTTTTCAGAAAGATCGGCCCAGTAGTTTTGTCTGGAGCGAGTGGAACACATTTTGACCACGGAGGGACACACAGACAGACAGACAGACAGACGGACCACAGAAAAGACAGACCGAACACACAAGACAGACAGACAGACACACACACAGACAGATTTTTCGTTCACCATTGTAAAGTACTCCCTGTTCTATAACAACTGGAGTACAAAAAACAAAATGAATGGAGAAGTAGCAGCAGCAGCAACAAGAACAATATCAGCAGCAGCAACAGCACCAGCACCAGCAATGGTATTCGAAGTTAGTAGCAGCAGCAGCAGTAGTAGTGGTAGTTGTAGTAGTGGTTGGTGGTGGTGGGTGGTGGTGGTGGGTGGTAGTAGTAGTAGTAGTAGTCGTTGTCGGTGTAGTAGAAGTAGTAGTAGTGGTGGTGGTGGTGGTGGTAATGGCAGTCGAAGAAGTGAAAGACGAATCGTATGATGGAGAAGAAGAACAAAGAAGAAAAGGGAAAAAATGAAGAAGAGGACCAAGATAGAAGAAGACCACCACCAACAACAGTTAGTACTACAGCAACGACAAAAGAAAAAACAAGAGGAGTAGCAAAGAAGAAGAGGAGGAGGAAGAAGCATGCTAGAGTTCAACAGCAAATTAGACAGAAAAGAAGCGATAGCATTAGACATAGGGGAAGAAACAGAAATAAGAACGAAAGAAAGAAACGAAGAAGATGAAGGAGAAGGAGGAGGAGGAGGTGGAGGAGGGGGGTGGTGGCGAGGAGGAAGACGAGCAGAGGAAGGAACCGAAGAGCGAGAAGAGAAACATGTGTGGACAGGGGAACAGCTCAAGAAGAAGAAGAAGAAGTAAGAAGAAGAAGAAGAAGAAGGAGAAGAAGGAGGAGGAGGAGGAGACGAAGAGGAAGACTAACAAAGAGTAGAAGAAGCAGAGGAAGAAGAAGAAGGAGAAGGAGGAGGAGGAGGAAGAAGAGGACGAGGAGGAGAAAAAGGTGGAGACGAAGAAGTAGAGGAAGAAGAAGAAGAAGAGCAACAACAACAACTACAACAACAACTACAAACAACAACAACAAACAACAACAACAACAAGCCGAAGAGAATTTAGTAGAAGCAGGAAAAGATAAAAAGAAGCCGATCATGGAGGAACGGAAACAGAAGATAATATAGCTGGAGAAGGCATTAGCAGAACGAAAAGTGGATTAAGAAGAAGCAGAAAAAGGGTAATGCTGAAAGAGAAGAAGAAGAGAAGAAGAAGAAGAAGAAGAAGAAGAAGAAGAAGAAGAAGAGGAGGAGGAGGAGGAGGAGGAGGAGGAGAAGAAGAAGATGCTTCTGCTGCTGCTGTTGCTGCTGCTGCTGCTGCTGCTGCTGCCTGCCTGCCTGCCTGCCTGCCTGCCTGCCTGCCTGCCTGCCTGCCTGCCTTCTCCTACTCCTACTGCTGCTTTTGCTGCTGCTGCTGCTGCATCTGCTGCTGCTGCTGCCGATGATGATGATGAAGCATGGCTGGGAAAGCACCATAAAAGTAGATGAAGAAGAAGCTCTTTCTAGTGTACAACTTTGGAAGACGTTGTTCGTGGTCCATGGTTTGGCTTTCATCGGCTTGTTCCCAGACTCTCTGTTGTTTTAAGCTACAACTTGACTGCAGTTGTTTGGGGGACTTCAAGGTCTTATTCAAGCAGCAGAAAAGTCGGGCGATGTATCTTCCTGCGGCCGCTTGGAAATGTTCAGCGATGCCAGTTACTTTCGCTTTGTCAAGATTGGACCTGAGTCGGCTGTTTTCACTCCAGTTTTGTTCTTCGGCTGGTCTCTTAAAGCTCCATCACGACCAGGGTTTAGCCACTGCCGGTCTCTTAAAGCTCCATCACGACCAGGGTTGAGTCACTGCCGGTCCCTTAAAGCTCCATCACGACAAAGGTTTAGTCACTGCCGGTCTCTTAAAGCTCCGTCACGACAAGGGTTGAGTCACTGCCGGTCTCTTAAAGCTCCGTCACGACAAGGGTTTAGTCACTGCGGTCTCTTAACAGCTCCGTCACGACAAGGGTTTGAGTCACTGCCGGTCTCTTAAAGCTCCATCACGACCAGGGTTTAGTCACTGCCGGTCTCTTAAAGCTCCACCACGACCAGGGTTTAGTCACTGCCGAGGTCAGCTGCTGGAATTAGCCTTGTTTTAGCCATGTTCATGTTAACCCTACTCGATTCTTCACGAGGTCGATGTGGTTGTAATGCTGACTGTTTGTGGACCGCCATGTCCACCGTCTAGATAATAATAATGATAATAATAATAATGAATACTTATGTAGCGCCTATTCTCGGCTAGAGACCAAGCTCTAAGCGCTTTACAATTCACACTCGTTTACACAACGAGCTGCCTACCTGGGTAGTGCCGACTGAAGAGCTGCCAGTTGGCGCTTCATTCAGTCGTTTCCCGTGTCATCCAGTCAATATCGTTCAATATCGTTCACTCAGTTTCCTTAATTCCTTCATTCTTTCCATTTCTCACGCAGGGGTGCATGCTATGTGTAACGTGTCATCCATATCAACGGCCAAAAACTGGCCTACCCTTCCGAAAATTGGTGATGGGATTTTACGTGTGTGCAAGATGTTATGCGTGCGTTCACACACGGAACCTCGGTTTGTAGTCTCATTCGAAGGACTGTATGGGAAATGGAGATGCTTTCGTCACTGAGAGTGCTGGCAAGAACCAAGTTATGAGCACTGGTGAATTCAAGAAGTCGTATCCTTTAACGTCGGTGTGGTGGTCGCATTATCGTAAAGGCCGCAGAAAATTCTTCCATTCTTTGTGAGCTTTTGTTACCAACCTTGTTGCTGATGATGGGGGTCCGGATCGCAAAGAGAAATCTTCTCTGAAGGCCAGCAAAAGAAA
>CM065729.1:11796684-11804184 GCA_033310375.1 Conus canariensis
ACTGACAGTTGAGCGTCATCATTATGCTGACATATGAAGGGGCAAAAACCCACGCCATCATTATTTGTACTTGACCCCTTTGCCATCCTTGGTAGGCAAATAGGATGGGGAGTTGGGAACGGAGCCGGGGTGGGGAGGGGGAGTTGGGGGGGGAGGCAGGGTAAGGGAGGGGAATCATACTTTAATTTCAACCTCTAACCTATGTCTATACTGGCCCTTTTTTTTCTCTCCTCCCGTCCAAACGTTCATGGCAACCAATTTTCTGTTTCGGAATATTCAGAAGAAATTTCTGTTTTTCTTTTCTTTTTTTTTTACACGAACACGGACGCACGCACGAACACACGCGCGCGTGCCCACGCATGCAAACGCACACGCACACACACACACAACACACACACACACACACACACACACACACACACGCACGCACGCACGCATTCACACACACACACACACACACACACACACACACACACACACACACACACACACACACACACACACACGTACGTTCTCCTTTTATAGAAATCTGGGATGAGAATAACGCGAGTCCGATCGATCTCCCCCCCCCCCCCCCCCCCCCCCCCCCCTCCCACTCTCCCCCCTTCTCCCACTCCTCTCCTCCACTCCATCACCCCCCAACTTCTCTCTCACTCACATCTCCCTCCGCAACTCACCCCTTTTACCCTCCCTGTCCACCCCCCCTCCCCCCCCCCCCCCCCCCCCCCCCCCCCCCCCCCCCCCCCCCCCCCCCCCCCCCCCCCCCCCCCCCCCCCCCCCTCATTCCTTCTTTTCTTTCTGACCTCGTTCTCCGCCTCAAAGAAGAAGAAGAAGAAGTAGAAGAAGAAGAAAGAAAAGAGAGAGAGAGAGAGAGAGAGAGGAGAGAGAGAGAGAGAGAGAGAGAGAGAGAGAGAGAGAGAGTCCTAGACTTGTCAATAGCTCAGGTCATTGGGACCCCAATTTCCGAACGATGGTCTTTCGTTTTTTTTTTGTTTTTTTTTGTTTTCCTTTTCGCTTTGTTTTGTTTTGATTTGGGAGGTGTGTTTTCTTTTTTTTCTTTTTTTCTTTTTTTTTTTTTTTTTGCCTCGGAGGGTCCCGACAGTCGAAGCACATACTTCCTGTGTGTGCACTTTGTGACTGGTCTCCCCTTGGTAACTTTTAGCAAATGGCTGACATCGATCTTTTTGTACGTCTCGCGCGTCTGTTTGTCATTAGGAGGGAAAGAGAGAGAGAGAGAGAGAGAGAGAGAGAGAGAGAGAGAGAGAGAGAGAGAGAGAGAAGCTGAGGGAGGGGAGGGGGATGGAAAAAGAAGATGGGGAATTAATTCACGGAAAAGAGAGGTGTGCTGAGGGGGGGGGGAGGGGGGAGAGGTGAGGGGGAGGTAGAGAGAGTTTGGTGGGTAGAGAGTGTTTGAGGTAGTGAATTTGGGTTGGAGGGTTTTCCAGCGACGGGGTGCATCATCGAATCTGTCAAGTTTGTTTTTTTTCATTTTTGTGTGTGCGAACGGTCCTGTTATATCTGTTGAGACTAAGTCTGTCTGAGCTGTGTGCCAACTGTTCTGTTATATCTGATGAGGCTGTCTGTGGTGTGTGCTAACAATCCTACTGTTTCTGATCACACTGAGTCTGTCTGTGTTGTGTGCCTACAGTCCTGTTAGTTTTTATGACACTGAGTCTGTCTGTGTTGTGTGCCAACAGTCCTCTTATATCAGATGACACTGAGTCTGTCTGTGGTGTATGCCAACAGTCCTGTTATATCTGATGACACTGAGTCTGTCTGTGTTATGTGCCAACAGTCCTGTTAGTTTTTATGACACTGAGTCTGTCTGTGCTGTGTGCCAACAGTCCTGTTATATCTGATGACACTGAGTCTGTCTGTGTTATGTGCCAACAGTCCTGTTAGTTTTTATGACACTGAGTCTGTCTGTGCTGTGTGCCAACAGTCCTGTTATATCTGATGACACTGAGTCTGTATGTGCTGTGTGCCAACAGTCCTGTTATATCTGATGACACTGAGTCTGTCTGTGCTGTGTGCCAACAGTCCTGTTAGTTTTTATGACACTGAGTCTGTCTGTGCTGTGTGCCAACAGTCCTGTTGTATCTGATGACACTGAGTCTGTCTGTGCTGTGTGCCAACAGTCCTGTTGTATCTGATGACACTGAGTCTGTCTGTGCTGTGTGCCAACAGTCCTGTTGTATCTGACGACACTGAGTCTGTCTGTGCTGTGTGCCAACAGTCCTGTTGTATCTGACGACACTGAGTCTGTCTGTGCTGTGTGCCAACAGTCCTGTTGTATCTGACGACACTGAGTCTGTCTGTGCTGTGTGCCAACAGTCCTGTTAGTTTTTATGACACTGAGTCTGTCTGTGCTGTGTGCCAACAGTCCTGTTATGTCGGCCGAGGTTTTGGGCTACTCTACCCAGACTCAGGAACTCTTGTTCTTACTGTGTAACAACGGACATGCCACTGGTTGAAAGCTTTAGACGCCTGTAGTCAAACGGTTTAGGCAATCGGCGGCGGAGCCAACCGTTTGAGTTTGGATCCCTCAAGGAGTCGGATTCTGACGGCTCGAAAAGCCTCCCTATGATCTGTCTCTTTCCCTTCGCCCCAGGACTGGGGCCGGAATAGCTTAGTTGGTAGAGCGCCGGACTCATAATCCAAGGGTTGCGGGTTCGAATCTCCGCCGGGCCGTTTCGGTACAGGGGGATTTTTCCCTCGGAGTTAACATTGGTTCTGACTCCATTTCCCATACAGTCCTTCGAATGAGACTATAAACCGAGGTTCCGTGTGTGAACGCACGCATAACATCTTGCAGACACGTAAAATCCCATCACCAACTTTCGGAAGAGAAGGCCAGTTTGGCCGTTGGTATGGATGGCACGTTACACATAGCACGCACCTTCCCCGAAGATGGAGTATGGCTGGCTTAATGTCGGGATAAAAAAACGGTCATACACACAAAACTCCACTCCCTTTGTTGGGTAGATGGGATTAATACTTGCCTGTCCATATAAGGAGTGTCCGCAGGGGTATCAGCCTGCGTATACAGAAGAAGAAGAAGCCCCAGGGCAGGGTGGGAAAAAAGCATGCATATTCCTGCTCTCAGTGACCGTTTCGCGTTCAAAACTAATTATAGAAAAGCAATGGAAGTGAGATGAAAGACTTTCCGCGAAACTCACTGAGTGTTGTCCGTTTGCTAATTGACTATCAATCATTTTTGATCATTACATATTATATTGTTCTGTGATTTTTTCAAAATCGTTTCGATCGAAGCAGCATCTTTTCTCGCCTAGGTCAAAACTAGATCAATCGACTCTAAATCATCTTTGAAAGTTATCTGCATACTTTATTATAACTTGCCTAAGACAAGATTAGTGGATAGGCTAAAGAGTTTGAAATTCGTTTTTGCGTATTTCACATGTTATTTGCAAAAGAAACCCATTCAAGTGAGAGATGTAGTCTTGTATGTGTTTAATACGTATCTATAGATACAGGAAGTGACGCAACGATTTGTTTAGGAAGTTGCGTCGTAGGTAACCGTTGTTAAAAATAAAAAAAAAAAAAAAAAAAACATGCTGAGAAGGTTCGTCTGCTCTGCTACGATTTCTTGTTTTCAGGTGATCTTCATGATCACACTTTGGTAAAATTCTTTTTCTTCTTCTGCGTTCCCTGGTCATGCTGATCAGATACAAAGTCCGGTAGCTTGGGCAAAGTCAGCGGTCCGTCGGAGTGAGTCTGCCGTTCCCCACAGCTTTTCTTGGAGTTCCACTGTACCGGGCCAAAACTCACGCGCGACAGCAAAACTAGTACTGGGAAACTGTCTCGAGAGGAACCGCAGACTAGACCGGTAAGGTAGACGGAGCTCATCAGCCTTGGCAGGCAGTCCGCATAGGAGAGGGAAAACTCCGATTCCAAACACGGGTAGACATGGAGCTCCGTTAAAGCCTTGGCAGGCAGTCCATATCCTAAGGAGATGGAGGAGAATCACTAACTTGACTTCAAACCTGGAGAAAGCCTCAACGGTGGAGCAGTCAGAAGTTTTCTCCTAATGACTGCAAGAGCGGATGAAGACAACTCCAGGTATGGGTAGGAAAGACTCAGATCATAAGCCGTGGTAGGCAGCTTACCTAGGAGAAGGACACTCTGAATTCAAACCATGAGCTACTCTGAAGACGGCACGTGTCGGCTGAGGACAGCGGGTAGACCTTCTGATCCAGCACCCAAAGCACAGAAGAAGACCAGACAAGGAAGCGTAGAGTACAGCCCTGTCATGTAGTCTCAGACCGAAATGGAAATCCGTGGCATCATCTTAATCATCCTCATTCTCATCGATCAGCATTAAAATAAAATAAAAATGTCCCAAATTCTGTGGCGCTTCATGCTCTACTCTCATGGTGACCTCAGTTTCGATGTCCTCTCCACGTCTGTGGCCTTGGTTTGGTTCCGTCGGGGTCACCGGTATCGGCGAGCCCATGGGGGCTGTGGCTGGACGGACGTGGTGGCGCCCTCCGGAGGGAGAGCTCACTCACGCCGGCTCCGCGACTAAGCAATTATTGTCGTCAGTAGGGGGCTTAGCAGGTGGTGTCCTGCGTATGTTAGATCAGAACAGGCGCCACTGAACACCACCGAAGTGACTCGGCAGCAGTGCAGTGTCTCCTCCGGTGGGTTGCCTCCTGACGGCTTGACGTTGACTGCTTCCTGTGGATTGCCGGTGCCGGGGCTGCGACGGGGCCGACCGGGCTGTGGCTGTGGATGGGGTGTCGAAATGAGCGGCGTGGGTGCACTGCCTTTGAGGTGGCGCAGAGGTTGGGACAGCAAAAAAAAAAAAAAGACCAGACACGTACGCATCACACCCATCATAGTCATGCGTCAAACTTTGGTCAAATCAAATTTCGTTTCGTTTCGTTTCCACGTCCACCCAGCAGCAAAAAGTTTGACCCTGATTCAGTTCAGGGTGTGTCAGAGCGGTGGAAGGAGAGAGGGATAAGCGCCCATCTTTCCTGACAGCACCCTGTTCTTGATGTGTTAAAAACCTCACACAGTGAATGCACGGTCCTTGCGGGCTTTGGGGCTTGGAACCTGCTTTAGATACCGTTCGTGTCGAGAAATTAATCATCATGATATTTTTTTATATTCGAGCTATATTACTGATAGTTGGTCATTCTTTTTCATCTGTTCACTACCGTTCCCATTTTTTTTTTATTATTGTTATTGTATGTATGTGTGTACATATGTGTCATTATCATTATTATTATTATTATTATTATCATCATCATCATCATCATCATCATCACTAGTAATATCATTATTATCATTACTATTATTGTTATCATTATCATTATTATTGTTACTATAATTATCATTATCATCATCATTATCATTATTACTATTAGTTGTGGGTTGTCGTCGTCGTCGTTCTCTTTTCTTATTGTTATCACCATCATCATCATGATCATCATCATCATCATCATCATCATCATCATCATCATCATCATCAGTTGTAGCAGTATAACGTTATCTGCCATGCATTTTCAAATGAACGTTAGATATAGCATGCATGTTACCAAGTATAATATACACTCTGTCCCACCCTTTCATCTCTATTTCATGAACCGCACATACAAATCCACGAGCATGTGCACTGATATACATATACATACATACATAATGTACGGACACAGGAAATGACTTCAAAAGCGGTTGGGAAAATAAAATATAGTCAACCATTCCAAATAGATTTTCAGACCTTTTAAAACTTTTTTTTTTTTCTTTTTTCTTTTTTTTTTTTTTCTTTCTTTTTTTCTTTCTTTTTGTACCCCCAGTTCTTATAGAACAGGGAGTACTTTAGAATGGGAACGAAGAAATGCTGTCTGTGTGTCCGTCTGTCTGTCTGTCTGTGTGTCCGTGGTCAAAATGTGTTCCACTCGCTCCAGACAAAACTACTGGGCCGATCTTTCTGAAAATTTGTAGGTATGTTCATTATGGGCCACGGATGATGCCCGATGTTTCAGTTTACCGCTATAGCCGTTACTAACGGCTGTAACGGCTGTAACGGTTTTTCTTCTTTACGGAATATCTCAGAAAGTACTTGTCCGATCTTTGTAAAGATGAGCAGGTACGTTCATTATGGGTCACGGATGATGCCCGATGTTTTAGTTTACCTCGTTATAGCCGGTATAAACGGCTGTAACGGCCTGTAACGGTTTTTCTTCTTTATGGAATATCTCAGAAAGTACTTGGCCAATCTTTCTGAAAATTTGTAGGTATGTTCATTATGGGTCACGAATAATACTCGATGTTTTAGTTTATCGTTATAACCGTTACTAACGGCTGTAACGGCCTGTAACGGTTTTTCTTCTTTATGGAATATCTCAGAAAGTACTTGGCCGACCTTTACGAAAATTAGCAGGTATGTTCATTATGGGTCACGGATGATGCCCGATGTTTTAGTTTGCCCCGTCATAGCCGTTACTAACGGTTGTAAGGCCTGTAACGGTTTTTCTTCTTTATGGAATATCTCAGAAAGTACTTGGCCAATTTATAAGCGGTTTGGATGATCTTGTGACAAATCGGAGCCTCTGTCCATATGTAAGTGACATAATGCTGAAAATGGATTAAACAACCGTTAAAAACCGTTATTCTGCCGTTATTTCTTATATATAGGTGGATTTTAATGAAATTTGGTATATAGAAAGGTTATCACACACAAATGGCACTTCTATATAGTGTTTCAAAATTTGACCGTTGAAAACCGTTATTCTTGACATATTGTCCGATTTGGATGAAATTTGATATGTACACAGGCTTTAGCCCAGTGAGGACTAAAATACCGGTTTCAAAAGTGTATATCGGTTATATAACCGTTAAACCGTTATTTTGCCGTTATTTTTTTTTACATATTGGTGGGTTTTAATGACATTTTGTATATAGAAAGGTTATCACACACAAATGGCACTTCCATGTAGTGTTTCAAAATCTGACCGTTAAAAACCGTTATTCTTGACATATTGTCCGATTTGGATGAAATTTGATATGTACACAGGCTTTAGCCCAGTGAGGACTAAAATACCAGTTTCAAAAGTGTATATCGGTTAAATAACCGTTAAAACAGTTATTTTGCCTTTATTTCTTATCTCACAAAGTACTTGGCCGATTTATAAGCGGTTTGGAAAACTGGGAGTACGTTTATATGCTTCGCATCTTGTTTTTTAATTCTTCCAACTCATTCGTAGCCTGTTCCGTACATCTGCACCGGAGCATAAAACAAGATACAAAGCATATAAACGTACTCCCAGTTTACCTTGAATACGGGTGAGATATTCCATAAAGAGGAAAAACCGTTTTGGGCCGTTATAGCCGTTAGTAACGGCTATTCTGGTAAACATCGGCCATCATCTGTGACCCATAATGAACATACCAACAATTTTTCAGAAAGATCGACCAGGTACTTTCTGAGATATTCTATTAAAAAAAAAGAAAAGAAAAACCGTTATGGGCCGT
>CM065729.1:11809184-11816684 GCA_033310375.1 Conus canariensis
AGACTCTCGATTTCAGAGCAGGTTGAACTTTTTTGCCTTGCCCAATACACATGTTTTATTCGAATGAAAAAAAGGATCAAATGACGATTGCAAGCTTTTAACAGGGAGGTATTTACTTTATCTGCTCTCATTGATGTTGTAATGTAAGGACTTCATGGACTGCAGGTGGAAGTATCTTAAAGGAATGATCCACTTTGACTCTGAGAGAGAGAGAGAGAGAGAGAGAGAGAGAGAGAGAGAGAGAGAGAGATTGTATTTCTGTATGTGTGTGTGTGGCTGTATGTGAGAGAAAGAGAGAGAAAAAGAGAGAGAGAGAGAGAGATTGTATTTGTGTATGTGTGTGTGTGCGTGCGTGTGTGTGTGTGTGTGTGTGTGTGTGTGTGTGTGTGGCTGTGTGTGTGTGGCTGTGTGTGTGTGTGTGTGCGTGAGAGAGAGAGAGAGAGAAGAGAGAGAGAGAGAGAGACCTGGGGATACATGAAGTATAAAGAGATGGAGTATTTTGTTCAGACAGGGGGAGTGGAGATAAGGTAAAGAGAAATCGACAGTTAACAGCTGAACTTTTCTCGTGATAGAAGTACATTCCTCAAAACAAAGTTACAGGGAGGAGGGACGAGCATAGGGTGGAGGGGAGAGAGTTGGGGGGTGGACAGGAGGAGGTGAGGGATAGACTGATGGGATGGGTGAGGATCGTGTGTGTGTGTGTGTGTGTGTGTGTGTGTGTGTGTGTGTGTGTGTGTGTGTGTGTGTGTGTCTGTGTGTGTGTGAGTGTGTGTGTGTGTGTGTGTGTGTGTGTGTGTGTGTGTGGTTGTGTGTGTGTGTATGTGTGTGTGTGTGTGTGTGTGTGTGTGTGTGTGTGTGTGTGTGTGTGTGTGTGTGTATGCACACAACTGCAGCCCTGCAGGTCTTCAATATCCCAAGCAAAGGCAGATTCCCTGGTGACGTGATCGGCCACCAGTCTATTACGTTCTGGGGATGGTTTGTGTGTTTGATGTTCCTTTCTCTTGGCTTTTCTCTGCTGCCGTTTCTCTCTCTTTTCATTTGGTTCTTCTCTTCCCTTTTGTTTTCTGAAATGCACTGTGCAGGCTCTTTGAGGTTTTGTTTTATTTCGTTTTTCTTTTCTTTTTTTTTTTAAGAACATTCCCGTGGGATGGGATGGGGATTCAGAAACATACCACCCCATCCCGTCACCTTCACTCTCTCTCTCTCTGTCTCTCTGTCTCTGTCTCTGTCTCTCTCTCTCTCTCTCTCTCTCTCTCTCTCTCTCTCTCTCTCTCTCTCTCTCTCTCTCTCTCTCTGTTTCATCTTAGACTTCAATGGACATTGCATCCATGCCGATCGTTCCGCATTCGAATCCCACATCTACGGCAAAACGACATTCCACAGACAGCAGTCCATGTCAAGTCGTCAGCAGGCAACCCACCAGAGCAGACACCGCACTGCTGCCGGGTCCCTTCAGTAGTGTTCAGAGTGGCGCCTGCCTTGATCCAACCTACGCAGGACACCACCTACAAAGCCCCTTAACTGACGGCAATAATCGCTTAGTCGCGGAGCCAGCGTGAACAGCACTTCCTCCGGAGGGCGCCACCACTGCCCCCCTGATCCAGTGGACAAGCCCTATTGATCTGCCGATGCCGATGCCAGACACCCGGACAGAACTTCACCACGGGCTTAGACGTGGAGAGGAAATCGGAACTGAGGTCGCGACGAGAGTCAAGTGTGAAGGGTCACGGAATTGGAGTCAGAAGTTAATGTGATCGATGAGGATGATGAAGATGATGCTACGGATTTCTTGTCTGGTTCCAGACTACATGACAGGGGCTGTACTCTACGCTTATTTTCGTAAATATCTCGGCGTCAAGCGGGCTTTCGCTTTCTTTTCACCTACCTTGATTTTCTTTAAGGGTTGAAATGCGTTTTTGTGTCTGTATTGACATTCGTCTGTTTACCATTTGTTTGGTGGCTAAGTAATTCTGCTTTTGCTTTTTTTATAATCCCCGAACTGGTCAGATTTCCTACAGATGCAGATAATGATAATAATAATAATGATGATAATCCAGATCGAGTGAACAAATTGCTGGCTACAGATCCTATTCTACTTCTACGCCGTGCGCCGGCATTCCCTGCCACCCCTATTCTGCTGTCTCCGTATTCCCTGCCACCCCTATTCTACTGCTACTCCGTATTCCCTGCCACCCCTATTCTCTACTCGTATCCTGTCACCCCTATTCCTGCCTATGCGTATTCCCTGCCACCCCTATTCTACTGCTACTCTGTATCCTGTCACCTATTCTGCTCTACTCTGTTCCGTCACCCCTATTCTACTGCTACTCCGTATTCCCTGCCACCCCTATTCTACTGCTACTCTGTATTCCCTGTCACCCCTATTCTGCTGCTAGCTGCGTATTCCCTGTCACCCCTATTCTACTGCTACTCTGTATTCCCTGTCACCCCTATTCTACTGCTACTCGTATTCCCTGCCACCCCTATTCTGCTGCTGCTCTGTATTCCCTGTCACCCCTATTCTACTGCTACTCTGTATTCCCTGTCACCCCTATTCTACTGCTACTTAGCCGTATTCCCTGCCACCCCTATTCTACTGCTACTCTGTATTCCCTGTCACCCCTATTCTGCTGCTACTCTGTATTCCCTGTCACCCCTATTCTACTGCTACTCTGTATTCCCTGCCACCCCTATTCTACTGCACTTCGTCCCGCCGGCATTCCCTGTCACCCCTATTCTACTGCTACTCGTCCGCCGGCATTCCCTGTCACCCCTATTCTACTGCTACTCCGTATTCCTGTACCCTATTTACGCTACTCCGTATTCCCTGTCACCCCTATTCTACTGCTACTCCGTATCCCTGTCACCCCTATTCTATGCTCGTATTCCCTGTCACCCCTATTCTACTGCTACTCTGTATCCTGTCACCCTATTCTACTGCTACTCCGTATTCCTGTCACCTATTCTACTGCTACTCTGTATCCTGTCACCCTATTCTATGCTACTCTGTATTCCCTGTCCCTATTCTACTGCTATCCGATTCCTGTCACCCTATTCTACGCTACTCCGTTCCTGTCACCTATTCTACTGCTACTCGTATTCCCTGTCACCATCTATGTACTCTGTATTCCTGTCACCCCTATTCTTCTACTCCTATTCTGTCACCCATTCTACTGCTGCTCTGTATTCCCTGTCACCCTATTCTACTGTGCTCCGTATTCCTGTCACCCTATCTACGTACTCTGTTTCCTGTCACCCCTATTCACTATCGTATCTGTCCCCTATTCGCATCCGTTTCCTGTACCCATTCCACTCCGTATCCTGTCACCTATTCACTGCTACTCGTTTCCTGCACCTTCTACTACTACCGACTGCACTATCACTGCACTCTTATTCCCTGTCACCCTATCTACTGCTATCATTCCCTGTCACCCTATCTCTGTCTCGTATTCCCTGTCACCCCTATTCTACTGCTACTTCGTACGCGGCATTCCTGTCACCCTATTCTACGCTCGTCGCCGGCATTCCCGCCACCCCTATTCTACTGTCACTGTTCCGTTCCTTCTTAAGCACAGGCTTAACCCTGTCTTTCAGAGGGAGGGAGAGACGGGGGAGGGGGGGAGGGGGAGAAAAGAGAGAGAAAAACTGACCGACAGACAGACAGACAAAGAGGATGAAAGAGAAAGAGACAGAGACAGACAGACAGACAGATAGAGGGATGGAGGGGGAGAGAGAGAAGGAGAGACAGACAGAAAGACAGACAGACAGACCGACAGACAGACAAAGAAGCAGAAAGAAATAGAGACAGCGACACAGAGAGAGAGAGAGAGAGAGAGAGAGAGAGAGAGAGAGAGAGAGAGAGTGACGATGTTTCTATTCTTTATTAGGCCTTGGCCTAGAGAGAAAGAGACAGAGAGAAGCAGACCGACCGACAGACAGACAAAGAAGATGAAAGAGACACAGAGGGAGAGAGAGACAGACAGACAGACAAACAGACGGAGACAGAGAGGGAAGATGTTCCTATTCCTTATTAGGCCTTGGCCTTGACCTCTCTGTGAAGATGAAGGTGGAAAAAGCACAAAGAATCAACATGAGATGAGTGTAGGTGAGGGGAAGGGGGGGGGGGGGAGGAGGGGTCACAATTATCCGAGTATCTAAGAAGAAAGGAAGAAAAGAACTTGCTAAAGATTTCTATCGGTTGCACTTTCTCTGATCTTCACCGCATTATGTGCCAAGAATAGAGTCCATACGTCATTACGTCTTATGGGTGCCATCGCAAACCACATTGGGAGCAGGCAGATGATGTAAGAGAGAGAGAGAGAGATGGAGGGGGGGGGGAGACAGACAGACAGAGAGAGAGAGAGAAGAGAGAGAGAGAGAGAGAGAGAAGAAGAAGAGAGAGAGAGAAAGAGAGAGAAAGAGAAGAGAGAGAGAGAGAGAAGGGGACAGAAGATGAGAGAGAGACAGGGACAGAAAGAGAGAGAGAAGAGACAGAGAGAGAGAGACAAGAGAGAGAGAGAGAGAGAGAGAGAGAGACAGAGAGAGAGAGAGAAAGAGAGAGAGAGAAAGAAATAAAGAGAGAGAGGGGAAAGAGAAACAGAGGGAAAGAAGAGAGAGAGAGAGAGAGAGAGAGAGAGAGAGAGAAACACAGAGAGAGAAACGCCCACCCACACCCTGCTCTTGTGAACATTTGAAAGACAACTCACTTCCCCCCTCTCCTCACATTTGGAAGTCTGCAACAGTGTTTTAGTCGGTTACATCTGCCCCCCATCCCCTCTCCCCCTCTGGAAAGTATTTGCTGACGCTAATAGACATAGATATAGTGAGTGGCACACACGCGCGCGCGTGCGCACGTGCACACACACACACACACACACACACACACACACACACACACACACACACACACACACACACACACACACAAGGAGTTTGTGTGTTGTGTGTGTGTGTGTGTGTGTGTGTGTGTGTGTGTGGTGTACATCTCTCTCTCTCTCTCTCTCTCTCTCTCTCTCTCTCTCTCTTCTCTCTCTCTCTCTCTCTCTCTGGATGTATGTATGTATTAGTATGTATGTATCTCTCTATTTTTACACAGAAACACAAACACGCACACACACACACACACACACACACACACACACACACACACACACAGCACGCACGCACGCACGCACGCACGCACGCGACACACACACACACACACACACACACACACACACACACACACACACACACACACACACACACACACAACACACAATTGAGCATACAGATTTAACAAAGGCTGAAAATACTCATTTGTCCAATATCATTATCCAATATCAAAATGCATTTGCATGATCACCATTCCAACCATTTAAAGATATACACTGATGGATCATTAATCAATGAACATGCAGGTGCAGCATACATTATCCCAGGCCTTAACAAAGAAAAGTCCTATTATCTCGGAAAAAACAAATCTATATTCACTGCTGAGTTAACTGCTATAATTATGGCTTTAAAGTTTGTTGTTGATTACCCTCAAAATTTATTTAAAGTTGTTTTATGTGTAGATTCCAAGTCAGTTCTTACTGCAATGAAGAATTTTAAATTAAAAGCTCGACCTGAGATGATCACTGAAATAAATAATTTAGTCCATTTCCTCTCAGTCAGAGACACTGAAATAACATTTCTTTGGGTGCCCTCCCACTGTGGGTTATATCATAATATAATATCATAATGAAAAGGTTAATGTTCTGGCAAAGAGAGGAGCAAAACGATCATCAGATTCGCATTTTTAAACTTCTCTATGTCAGTGCAAGAGTGCTATACTTTGGCAGAAAAAGTACAATTTTCTCATTTTCATTTGATAGAAAGAGAAACTGGGTGTTTTGGTTTACACGATAAAATGAAATATATTCATGAAAAGTTAAGTAAGTACGATAAAAACATATATCGCAGACGACAGATATGTTCCCTGATCTGTAGATGGAAATTGGACTGTTTTAAAACAAAGTATGTCAAAATATACATTGTATACGTGGTCATAGCGTATCAACTGATCACATTCTTTTGTGTAACTTAATGAAGAAATTCATTCCAAATACGCCTGTGCAGCCTATTCAAAATGTTTTCCTGTCAGCAAGTGAAACATATCTTTTCTTTTTGCACTTAGCTAAAAGTCCAATTGGCAAATATTTATAGATAATATTTACAGATTTTTAATAGATAAGTCAGTGGTGAGATGAGACAGAAGAGTTATATGTTTGATGTTTTGTTTTTTTTTTAATTTTTTTTTTTAAATCTTTGATTATGTGGATTTTCTATTTTTGTGCTGTAGCTGTGGATACGTTAACTCTTTTCACTTGTGTTAACGTTCTTTCCCGGCCCCATTTTTTTTTTCGTCTAATATCACGTAATGTGGAAAGACGTAAAACAAAACAAAACGCACACACACACACACACACACACAACACACACACACACACACACACACACACCACACACACACACTCACGCTCACAGACAGACTGTATAATAGACAGACAGACAAACAGACAGACGGTCAGATAGATAACTAAATTGCCCAGTAATTGTGCTATTTCCTCATCTTGACAGTGAATTCAGTCATTCAATTTAATCATTCCATTGTCTTCAACTGTAAGATGTAAGGTAATTCAATTGCCCGTACATCAGGTTTCCCCGGCCGGGGACAGATAATGACTGAATTACATCTCTATGGCTTCTTCTGCTAGCTACAAGACAGTTTCTGTAAGAACCAGTATCTGAAAACGTTCAGCCTACTTGTCCCCTTCGGGCGTGGATTGGGGGTGAGGGGGGTGGGGGGGAGGGGGAAGAGGCTGAGATTAAAGTGTACAGCAACAACGTCCCGCTTCTTCATTACACTGAAATGAAGCAATGGTAGATTATGAGAGAGAGAAAAAAATCAATATTTGAAACCTAAACCTTTCCTCCTCGCCCGAGAGTGGATAAGCACCCGCAAGACTGTGTCCTCTCATCTGATGAACGAAGACTTGTCTCCAGTAAGAACAGCAAAGTCCCCCCCTTCTCTCTCTCTCTCTCTCTCTCTCTCTCTCTCTCTCTCTCTCTCTCTCTCTCTCTCTCTCTCTGTCTGCATGTATGTGTGTGTGTGTGTGTGTGTGTGTGTATGTATGTATCTGTGTGTGTGTGTGTGTGTGTGTGTGTGTGTGTGTGTGTGTGTGTGTGTGTGTGTGTGTGCGCGCGCGCCTACGCGTGTTCATGTACATATGTATGTATGTATTTGTGTGTGTATGTATGTATTTATGTATCTCTTTCTCTCTCTCTCTCTCCTCTCTCCTCTCCTCCTCTCTCCTCTCTCTCTCTCTCTCTCTCTCTCTCCCTCCCTCCATCCCTCCACAGTATTGTGTTCGGAGCAGCCGCTGTGGTACCATCTGTACCCAGCTGTGCTGACTAACTGAAGTGACACGTTCTGCTGACCTCAGAAAAGTACGCGGAACGACGTGAAAGTAAACGGAA
>CM065729.1:11829184-11836684 GCA_033310375.1 Conus canariensis
TGTGTGTGTGTGTGTGTGTGTTGTGTGTGGTGTGTGTGTGTGTGGTGGTGTGGTGTGTGTGTGTGTGTGTGTGTGTGTTGTGTGTGTGTGTGTGTGGTGTGGTGTGTGTGTGTTGTGTGTTGTGTGGTGGTGTGTGTGTGTTGTGTGTGTGTGTGTGTGTGTGTGTGTGTGTGTGTGTGTGTGGTGTGTGTGTGTGTGTGTGTGTGTGTGTGTTGTGGTGGTTGGGGTGTGTGTGTGTGGTGTTGTGTGTGTGTGTGTGTGTGTGTGTGTGTGTGTGTGTGTGTGGTGTGTGTGTGTGTTGATGTGTGTGGTGTGGTGTAGGTAGAGGTGGGTGTTACGCAAAGATCAGAGCTGAGCTTGTGTTAGTTTGATGTGTACAAGCCCCTCTACTCCTCTCCCCCCCTCGTCCTATACTCTTCCCTCCTTCCTTTGTCAGTGCAATGCTTGCTACGTCTACCCTGCGAAGTTCGATCCTCTGTGATGGAGAATAGTTCCAGAGTGTAGTCATCGGATTTAGGGTGATGGTTCCGTCACAAATCATGTACCACCCGCATCGCTGTTCTGCCCCCCCCCCCCCCCCCCCCCGCCTCGCGCGGGGATGATGGTTCCGTCACAAATCATGTACCACCCGCATCGCTCTTCTGCCCCCCCCCCCCCCCCCCCGCCTCGCGCGGGGGATGATGGTTCCGTCACAAATCATGTACCACCCGCATCGCTCTTCTGTCCCCCCCCCCCCCCCCCCCCCCGCTTCTCTCCCGCCAAGCTTTCTCTTCTCCTCCTCCCCCCCCCTCCTTCCTGTACACTTACCTCCTCCCCCACTCCCCTTACCTCCATCCACTTCCCCTGACCGAAATTTCATGATATACAACTATAGCCTGTTCCAGAATTATATTCTAGATTTTCACCCATGACTGATTAGGGGAGAGTCGGGAGAGAGAGGGGATGGGAGGAAGGGGGCGTGTTTTAAACTCGGGTCTCTGGCCCCAACTCGGGAGGGGGGTGGGTGGAGCGGGGGGGGGAGAGGGGGGGGCATGAGGGAAAGGTGTTTGAAATTCGGGTCTGTGGTCCTGAGGGAGTGATCCCCACCTTTGGGGGCATACTAGCTTTATAAGCCAGTGATCATTGTTTTCCCAGGGAGACGACTACTATCCATCAGGAAAACGGGTTTAAGCTTTTTTTTTCAATTTGGAGACGAACAGGAGAAGCGCAGCTAAGTGGCGACATGTTCTTCTTGTCACTGTCCTAAATGTTATTTGTTTTCGCCTGAAGAAGACCCAAGATGTCGAAATGCATTGTGTCTAGTCCTGTACTCTTGTTTGTCTGTGTTCTTGGCGGTTTCAAATTTTGGGTTTAAGCTGGGGGGTTTTCCCCTGAAGATCGGCGCTGTTTCCTCAGGATGATAACTGTTTTCCCTGTCTTCCTTAAGGGTCACAAATGGTCTCCCTGTTTTCCAAAAATCATTCCATGCCATCTGGGTCAGATGCTTTACTAGTTTCAAGTGATCTAATGGCTAACAGAACGTCCTCTCTTGAGCAAGGTCTGTCTTGAAAAATCAGCATGTCAGGTTGATTTGTCATTAACTGTGTTATCAATAAACCTGTTTGTTTCCGTGTTGTCTTTCTTCTCGAAAACATACTACTGAAATTAGCGAAATGATTACTTGACACGTCTGTTATCATGAAGTTGAGCTTTTTAAATGTTTTATGTATTCTTTTCAAATAAAAAAAGAATTTTATCTCAGATTTCCCGAACATCGTCTACTGCTCAGCAGTCAAGAGTTAATCTAGTTTCATCTCTTCATATTTTCAGCCTTTTTTTTTGTAGATTATCTAGCGTTTTCGATGCTTTGTTTACCAAAATAGATTAGAGTTGTGACAAAGTTGCAACTTTAATCTGGTTTCATTACGTCACAAAATTCTTGGCCTTTAACATGATTCCAGTCAAAATCGTTTTTACTTTATCTGTTATAATATTCAAGTAGATTTTCTTCACTTGCTTATTGATTACAAGACATACTCAACAGGTAACCTTTTCTGAAAACCTATCTCAACAGGTAAGTGATCAGATACACGTTTCCCGAAAAAGAACAACCACCTTTGCAAAGCATTTGGCTAGATACCACACAACATTTAATCAGCTTCATCCTTAAGCTGTAAGAGTTTCATCTGATATTGAAAATCCATTCTAAATGCCCAAGTGTCCACAGAGAGAATAATTTTAGGAAGCGCATATGTGCACACAATAAAGAAATCACATTTCCATCAGTACCGAAGAGCTATTTATACCATGACAAATACAAATCATTTTCATGTTCACGGTTCATTTATTTGACAAAGGACACAAACATGTCTTTCAAACAAACAGTATACATCATATTCTGAACGCCTTTCGGGTTTTGTTAATTTTACAATGGGTTTATGTCGTTAATTTCAGCAGCTGATTTTTTTTTTCGTAAATTTGACATTGAGTTTTCTTTTTTTACAAGATGCTACATATTCAGGTAGCAAACGAGGATTTAAAAATTACGGAAAGTTTCCACGAGATACGTAAGATCAAAGGATGACGTGTGATGACAGAAATCGTAACCTTTTAATTTACACAGGAAGCCACACATATCTAGCTATAAAAACGAACAACGGGTTACAAACGGAAACGGCCAGCGTTTGCAGTAGGTGTAAGTCGCTGGCTCAATGCACCAATCGGACCAGTAGAAAGAAACTCGTGGAGAGCGTGGCAGCAGAGAGTCCTCAGAAGAGAAGCCCCCTTCAAGCAAGTGTTTCGGCCCTTATCTCCTGACACTCTAGGGGGGTTGGGCCACACCCGGTTCATGACTCCGGATGTCCCTCTGCTGCCCCTTTTTTCCCATCTTGGGACGAGCCATGGCTGGGATTCGAACCCATGACCCTCTGGACATGCTCATTTCTCACTTAATGACTCGCGCTTTAACCACTGAGCCACAGGGAACTGATATTGAAGGAAATTAAGCCTTATGAATTCACTTTGTTCCCCTTGACCAGATCCAGCTTAAACACACTCTGCCGCTTCTGCCATTGCTTTAGGCTCTGGTTTTTTCCTTCCTGCAACTGAGAGTCGTTTCATGAGGCTGTACAGAATTCGTCAAATTGCGTAGCCTGACACATGTATTAATAACTGCATGAATAAGAGAAACCGAGACCAAAAAAAAGAACATCGGTTGAACAATCTAGACTTTAATTAAAGTTCCGTTCAAACCAACATAATCTTCGATACAAACATAATAAATGTTAATTGGTAAAGGCTACATTCAGAAAGCAAGTCTTTTGTAATTGTGTACTGCTAGTATTTTCTACTGCACGACAAATTGAAACGTTCTTCAACTGGTCCGTGCACAGATCGAATCTCTGACTCTCTCTGCCACTCAAACCACATACCTGACTGTAAAAAAAGAAAAAAGTACACCCGAACCACGAGTTTCACGTGCACTCTCTGTCGAGGTCGGGGAAGCCCTATTCTGTGGCTGATCTCGTCAAGAGTTGGGTCTGTGTGAAGGGACTTGTCACCGAGCTGGCGGGGCTGCTTTTCCTGGCACTACATGTCAACACTGACCACCAGGTCATTTCATTCATGGAGGGGCTGGATCGGGCTCACGTGCTTGCTCTATCAGTGTGCCTTCTTTGCCCAAAGCAAACTTTGTCCTCAGATAAACAGAAAGCCAAACACAACCGTTGCCCTTTTGGGCTTTGGTTTCGTGCTGCTTTCAAGCGATAAACAAACACTGTCTAATCTCCCCGACTCTGGCTGAAAAACACTGCCCGACAAGAATGTTATTGCCTTTTCGCTTTTATTTTTCTTTACGAGTCGTGACCTTGTCTTCGTAAAACCTACAAGGACGACTGCTGGAGAGCTGGGTTTACTGTTCAGCCGATGTACCCTGTCAAATCGTTTTTCCGTTAGCTGCATCATCAAGGCATTGCATCATCAAGTGCATCATGCCTTTTGTCCTCACAGTCTTGAGGACGTTCATCGACAATCCTTTGGGAACGGCATTCCAGAACTTTTGTTCTTAGCTCCTTTTCCGGTCCAGACCTTAGTTGGTAGTTCTCTGCTCTCACACTTTTTTTCCTTTCAACTGTCGGACATGACGCAGTGTCTCTTACACGCTTGATCTTGGATTTCTTGTGTTTCTTTTACTTTCTTTTTCATTCTTTCATATCACCAGAAATTGTTTTCCCCTCATCGTGAATTGTGCTTTTGAATGTACACAGCATGTCTGCAGCATCATTCATACATGATTCAGTGACTGGGATGTCACCGTCATTTGCAGACCGACTCCTGGCCGTGGCGGTGCATTCTTTATTTATGTACACTGATTCTTCGTGCGGCGGTCCGTGGGGTCTGTTTCTATCACACAAAATGCTATCTATGCTCACGTGTGTTTGGGGATATAGAGAATGCTACAGGAGTGGTTCAGACAGTCAGGTAGACAGTGAGTAGAGACAGATGGCACATCTAACACTGAACCGACACGTCAGAGTCCAGTTGAACACGTATTTATTTACTTTCTTCAGCACTATAGGAGAGTACCGTTAGCCGAGCCCAATTCTATATTGACGCACCTAGACTGAGTCCTAGCTTTGTACATATATACCTAAGAATAACAAAAAAATATGGAGTTACATTTACCTTGTAACAAGCAGAATGTCGCTGAGGCCCAAGAGTGACTGTTCAGATGCCAGGAGAGAGAGAGAGAGAGAGAGAGGGGGGGGGGAAGTTGATATCTTTAGTTTATATAGCTTTTGCCCCAGTCGCAATGGAATAACCGTGGCGTGGCACTGAACGCCAGGCACTGGACATTACAAAGGTCTGGTTTTCATTGCTGACCAACTGCTCGGGGATAGGCGGAAGGGGGAGGGGGCGTGGCAATGTGAGGGATGGGATGAGCGGGGTGAGGGGGGCAGCTGTTGGCTGCTGCTCAGTCCATCCAGGGTAGGTATAATGACCGGATGTAACTGCTCGGGGAGGAGGGGAGGGTGGGGGGGGGGGGACCACTGGAGGGGCTCAGACTGTCTCTCAGGCTGACACGTGGTGATCAAGGCGATTCCTTTAGCTCACGTGTGAACGGCTGGAGGTGTGTGTGTGTGTGTGTGTGTGTGTGTGTGTGTGTGTGTGCGTGCGTGCGTGCGTGCGTGCGTGCGTGCGCGTGCGTGCGTGCGTGCGTGCGTGTGTGTGTGTGTGTGTGTTGTGTGTGTTGTGTCACTCTGTGATATTTCCATGCGTCCTATCTCGTTAAAAGGACTAAGGTTAGTTTCGGCGTCTCTGCACTTCGACACCAAAACACCCCTGACATGAAAAAGCACTGGCTAGTTTCCCAAACTGCTAGGAGATAAGACCTCCTGCTGTGTGCTTTGGACACCTGTACACGAGTGGCCTGTTTCACCAACATGACCTTCTGATACATGACATGGACGGACACGACCAGAAAGTGTCCACAGCTGGCCCTCAAGTCCAGTGAAGAGGGATGACACGGTGTTTCAGCAACCCGGGGTGAAAAAGGTGCCAGTCAGTACAGGTAACAGAGACCTCTGGCATTATTTAACACCGATACCTAGAGACTTCACAGAGCTGCAGACGGAGGGGACCTGCTGTCAAATCCGCTGATAAACGCTCATTTTAAGAGAGAGAGGAGAGAGAGAGAGAGAGAAGTGAGGAGGGAGAGGAGGGGAGAGAGAGAGGGGGGGGGGTGGAGGAAGAGAGAGAACTTAGTTGAGCATTCGTTTGTGAAACATGTGCGTGAATATGCAAAAGAATAAAGCAGTACAGATGATAATCAATCATGTAGAAAGAGAGAGTGAGGGAGCGAGAGAGAGGAGAGGGAGAGGAGAGAGAGAGAGAGAGAGAGAGAGAGAGAGAGAGAGAGAGAGAGAGAGAGAGAACTTAGTTGATCATTCGTTCGTTCGTTACACGTGTGCCTGAATATACAAAATAATAAAGCAGTACAGATGATAATCAATAAGAGAGACAGAGACAGAGACAGAGAGAGACAGAGAGAGAGAGACAGAGAGAGACAGAGAGAGAGAGAGAGAGAGAGAGAGAGATCTTGGACAATAGACTTACAGCACATATTTCTTGTTAGTCCTAATATTCTCCCCTTTAACTCATCCACTCTTTAATCTTCTTTTAGTTTATCTTCCTCCTTAACTCCTTTTCGCTCTTCCCCCTTTCTAAACTCATTCTCTTACTGCTCTTTACCACTCACTTTTACTCTTTACTCTGTTTGAAATTCCCATATCGTCGGTTTGTTTAACGACACGCAGAGTGCACCAGTGTTGGTTCTGCACAAACGCCCCGCCTCACACCTTACACCTGTTCTTCTTCTTCTTCTTCTTCTTCTTCTTCTTCTTCTTCTTCTTCTTCTTCTTCTTCTTCTTCTTCTTCTATATGCTGTTCCGTCGCAGCATGTATTTCAGCATCTTGCTCTTTCTACTTTCATGACAAAATCTAAAAATGTAATGTCACTCGTAAAGCACTTCAACTGGAAATGGAAAAAGTAGGTCAAGAAGTGTGCGTGCTTACGCGCGCGCGCGCGCGGTGTGTGTGTGTGTGTTGTCTGTTTGTGTGTTTGCGTGCGTGATATGTGAGCGTATGTGATATGTGTGTGTGTTTGTGTGTGTGTGTTGTGTGTGCGCGCGCATGTTTATGTGTGTATGTTAGCGCGCGCGTATGTGTGTATATGGTGTGTGTGTTGTTGTTTTTTTGCGTGCTTGTGTGTGATGTGTGCGCGGCGTGAGAGAGAGAGAGAGAGAGAGAGAGAGAGAGAGAGAGAGAGAGAGAGAGGTTGCGGGGGAAGGGAGAGTAAGATGAATGGGTGGATGGGGCGGGGTGGTGGCAGGGTGGGGGAGTGGTATCTGTCTAAACACGTGAACTCTACTCATTCAATGGAACATCGGACGCTAATTCAAGACATGCTGCTCAAACTCCCTTCCACTGTTTATTTACATCTTCCTATTCTGAACTCTGTGTGTGTGTGTGTGTGTGTGTGTGTGTGTGTGTGTGTTGTGTGTGTGTGTGTGTGTGTGTGGTGTGTGGCTCTCACATGTCTCTCTCTTCTTTTTCTTTGTTCTTTCCATCTTTTTACTCTTCTTTTCTTTTTTCCTTCCATTTTTTTTTCAAATTATCAACGCTAGTACATCAAAACATATCAGGTTGTTCTTTGAAGAATGCACTACCCAGGTAGGCAGCCCGTCGAGTGTGGATTGTAAAGCGCTTAGAGCTAGGTCTCTAACCGAGGATAGGCGCTATGTAAGGATTCATCATAATAATAACAACAATAATAATAATAACATTGGACAAGTGCTGAAGTGTACCTTGTTTTTGTTTGTTTCTTTCTTTGTTATTGCGGTTTGATGTTTGTTTGCTTTGTTCTGGTTTAGCTTTTGCCCTATTTTTTGGTCAGTTTTGCTGTAGTGTTTATGTTGCATTTGTTATAGACGCTTTCATTTGTCAGGGTTTATAGCTGTTCCC
>CM065729.1:11846684-11859184 GCA_033310375.1 Conus canariensis
TTTGTTGGTGCATGTAAAGACCTAGCTAGTAGGGCTAAAGGTGCTTTACTTTGTATGTGAAAAAGTTATACAAATTAAACAATTCTTCTCTTAGTCTATTTTAAAGATATTTGATAGTCAAGTTAAACCAATTGTTCAATATGGCTCTGAGATTTGGGGTCTTGACAAAGCTGCCATCCACTATGAAGCAGTGCATACGTTTACTTTGAAGAAATTTTTGGGTGTAGATAGGCGAACACCTAATGATCTCATTTATGGTGAAACCAATAGATTCCCTGTAATCCAGTTTCAGCTGTTCGATGTGTTCGTTACTGGCTGAAATCGCTACAAATGGAAGACAGTAGAATACCTCGCAAAGCCTATAATATTCTATACGACTTAGATGCAAGAGGAAAGAATAACTGGGTAACTAAAGTACGTCTTTGTTTGTTTGAGTATGGGTTTGGTTTTGCATGGCTCAGTCAAGGTGTTGGAAATGTACATGAATTTTTAAGCCTTTTCCGTCAACGCCTGATTGATTGTCGTTGGCAAAAGTGGTCTGACCACATTCAGAATAGCGGAAGATTTGGATTTTACAAACGTTATTGTAATTTTCATGATCTAAAACCTTATCTAGCTCTTGACATGGATAGACATTTAAAATTTCTAACCCGAAGTTCAGGCTTGGTGTCTCAGAAATAGCTGTTCATCACAATAGATACAGATGTGCGATGGTAATGGGCTGTTATGTCCCCTGTGCAAAGACTCGCAGGAAAAGGAAGTACATTTTGTCCTTTGTTGCCCTGCTTACAGGAATATTCGAGCTGAATTTACCAGGCAAAAATATTATAGGCAGCCATCCTTATTGAAATTGGTTTTGTTGATGTCGTCATCCTCTGCCCAAGATGTTAAAAATTTTCTCCTGTTTTTATACAAGGCATTTAAGGTAAGAGAATTATCTGTTTCATAATCAGAATGATATGCACATATTAATCTCATTATTGTCAATAATTTCAATTAAATGCAGGTCTTTTTGTGGTTTCGTTTCTTTTTCGCAGGTTTTGTGTATAATGTACTCACCCCTTCATTAGGGGCCAAGGCCTATGAATGATCAAACCATCCGAATCTCTCCTCTCTCTCTCTCTCTCTCTCTCTCTCTCTCTCTCTCTCTCTCTCTCTCTCTCTCTGGAAAGCGTGTCTCACGTGTTAACTAACATTGCACACCTTCGGTAAGAAAGGACACAGAACCTGCTACTTGCGTGACACCTTTTACAATATTCTATGAAAGAAAAAACAGGTCTTATTTGTTATAACAAACCTTGGTTTCCTTTTTTATTTGACTGGTTCATCTCGCTGTTGATGCTAATGATTGCAACAACAACAACAACGACGATGATGATGATGATGATGACGATGATGATGACGATGACGATGACGATGATGATGACGACGATGACGATGATGATGACGACGACGACAATGACGATGTCGACGACGACGACGACGACGACGATGACGATGACGATGACGATGACGATGTACATTATACTGACTTTTTGCCAAGCCGGTCACATCTGTAAGAGAACTGTCAGATACAGTCGTAGGGGGTAAAACAAAACCCAAAAGACTGCAGGAGACGCCGTGCAATTGTCCGCCTCCAACAGGATGGGAAGGGGGGGGGGGACACGTCTGTCACTCTACACCGGTCCACGCTGTTAGCGTCTGTCCAACACAGGAACTCTCCAGTGCGGTGCTTGTGGGGTTAATGGAGTCTGGAACTGACAACATGAGATGGCTGCTCTTCGGCACTGCAGGCATCCGTATCAATGGATTATCTGCGCTTGACCGCATGAGGGGAGGCACACTCACATACTACCGTGTGGCCGATCGCGTATACGTACACACAGATGAACACGTGCGCGTGCCTGCGCGCGCGTACGCACATACACACACGCGCACGGTCGCGCATGTACACATGCACACACGCGCAGACACACATAACACACACACACACACACATACATGCACACACATGCGCGCACGCGTGCGCACACACACACACGCACACACACACACACACACACACGCTCGCACGCACGCACGCACGCACGCACGCACACACACACCACACACACACACACACACACACACACACACACAATATATATATATATATATATATATATATATATATATGCTTCTGCGTGCATTCGCATGCATGCATGCACGCACACACAGACACAGACACATATACAGAGAGAAAGACACACACACACCACACACACACACACACACACACACACACACACACACACACACACACACACTCACACACACACACACACACACACACACACACACACACACACACACACACACATACATCGACTGTAAATGAAAGTGACCTCAGAACTGCAATTTGAAAAGACACGCACGCACAGAGAGAGGGGGAGAGAGAGAGAGAGAGAAGAGAGAGAGAGAGAGAGAGAGCAATAGCTGCAGCAGCAACAGCACTAGCAGCAGTAGTAACAGTAATAGTTGTAGTAATATTAGTTGTTAGTAGCAGTAGTGGCAAGAACAGCAATACCAGTAGTACTAGTAGCAGTAGTAGTAATAGCAGTAGCAGCAGTAATGATACTCGTGGCAGCACCACCAGCAGTAGGAGTAGCAACAAGTATTAGTAGCAGCAGGGGTAGTATCAACAGCAGCAACAGCAGCAGTAGTAGTAGTAGTAGTAGCAGCAGCAGCAGTAGCCGTAGTACTGGTGCCAACTGTTAAAGCAGCGGCTGCAGCCACGAAGGTTATAATGTCAAATAAGACATCAGCAGCAGCAGCAACAACAGCAGCATTAACAGCAGCAGCAGCATAAGCAGCAGTAGAAGTAACAGTACTGGTAGCAATGGCAGCAACATCAGCAACAACTTCTGCAGAAGCGGCACCGATTTGTAGTAACAGCTGTAATAGCTGCAACATCAGCAACAACTTCTACAGAAGCGGCACCAATTGTAGTAACGGTGTTATAGCAGCAGCAGCAGCAGCAGCAGCAGCAGCAGCAGCAGCTATAGTAGTTGTGGTAGGAAGAGGAGGAGGAGCAGGATGAATGTCGATAGCAATAACAACAGTGATGGTTTCAGTAGTAATATCAACTATGACAGCAATAGCAGCAGACCAGTCGTAGTAGTAATAATGAAAACTAAGTAGTAGAAGCAGCAGCAGCAGCAGCAGCAACCGTACGTAATGACACAAGCACCAACAGCAGCAGCAGCAGCAGTATTAGTACTAGTGGTGGTGATGATGGTGATTAGACGGACAAACGGATACACAGACAGACAGACAGACAGACAAACAGGCAGACAAACAAACAGACTGAGACACCCCCTTCAACATAGCAATCCAAATCCATGCCAGATCATTCAGACGCTCTAAAACAAACGCTGGAGAAAAAAAAGAAAAAAAAAACTCGGGTGGTCAAATCTGTCGTGGGAGGGGGTCTGTAAACAACGGTACACCGGCAATTCCCGCCGAGGTGACAATTGTGCTTTTGCTGCTGCTGCTGCTGCTGCTGCTGTGCTGCTGCTGCTGCTGCGCTGCAGACAATGTCCTCTGCCCGTGTTGTGGTTCCTGTAACTGTAGCCAGCCCGTTCCTGTAACACTGGAACCAGAGACGATGACATTGTTTGTGGCGGGGCCTTGCAAACTATGTCTGATTGAGAAAGACTGAAGTCACGGTGTGCTCCGGTGTGTGTGTGTGTGTGTGTGTGTGTGTGTGTGTGTGTAGTGTGTAGTGTGTGTGTGTGTGTGTTGTGTGTGTGTGTGTGTGTGTGTGTGTGTGTGTTGTGTGTTCATGTGTGTGTGTGTGTTGTGTGTAGTGTGTGTGTGTGTGTGTGTGTGTGTGTGTTCATGTGTGTGTGTGTGTGTGTGTGTGTTCATGTGTTGTGTGTGTGTGTGTGTGTGTGCCTGCGCGCGTGTGTGTGCGCGTGCGTACGTACGTGTGTGCGTGCATGCGCGCGCGCACGCGCGTGTGTATGGTGTGTGTGTGTGCAAGTAAATATTGTTGTTGCCATATTTTCCGCTGTTGTTTTACGTGTTGTTATTGCTGTTTATGTTGCTGATGCCATTGTCTCTCTAGTCGTTGGTTCTATTTCTACGGATGTTTAGGAGCTACAGATGTTATTGCTGTTATTCCTGTTGTTATTGTCGTAGTTGTCGAAGCTGTGGTTGCGGCTGTTGTTCTTGCTTTCTTACTTTGTTCCTCACGTTTTTTCCTGTCGCTGTTGCTGTCGCTGGTGTTGTTCCCGTTTTTCCTGTCGCTGTTGCTGTCGCTGGTGTTGTTCCCGTTTTTCCTGTCGCTGTTGCTGTCGCTGGTGTTGTTCCCGTTTTTCCTGTCGCTGTTGCTGTCGCTGGTGTTGTTCCCGTTTTCCCTTCTGCCAGTTATCAGACCTCAAAGAAACGAGGAAACGGAAAAAGTATCCAGACCACTTCAAACACCTCTACCAGACTGTCCTCGCTCCATAGTCTGGAAGAAACTGCCCATAATGGCCAGAAGACAAAACCAACGCAGAAATTCAGATGCAGATGGAAGACATCGGCGTAAAAGAAGATATCATCATAAAAACGAGGGTTGACTGCCAGAACCCAGTATCTCATATACATATATATATATATATATATATATATATACAAGAGAGGTACTGGGTTCTGGCAGTCAGCCCTCGCATATACAGTGACGGTTCAGTCACTAAAGTCAGTCAGGCTGGGGATACATACACAGTGATGCAAAATGGCGGAACTATCCAAGAAGACAAACGTTTCTACAGTTTTACAACTTCAGGTCGAACAATGGAGATGGAAGCAGTGACGCAAGCACTCCACTGGCTGGACGACCTATCCGAGAGGACAAACGGTTCTACAGTTTTACAACTTCAGGTGGAACAATGGAGATGGGAGCAGTGACACAAGCACTCCACTGGCTCTCCTCCACAGAGCAGGTTAGCACTCAACAAGTCATGATACTGACTGACCCCATGAACCTGTTTCTGAAGGTGGTAAGTGTGATGGGAAGCCCTGTTTGGCATGAAGTGATGTGCGGCCTTCCTTTGAAGAGACCCAGAGTGATGAATTGCCCAGGACACGCAGGTGTCAAAGGAAATGAGAGAGCAGACATACTGGCAGGCAAGCCAACGATAAGAACTGAAACACAGTTTGGCCGATCTGATATGATAAAGAAATCTGAAGAATCATTTCAACAAACAAGTTCAAAACCACTGTACCATAGATCATCTTACAGGGCTTAACATCAAGAGAGGAAGTGGCAGCACTTCCAGATATTAAAGGAAGAGGAAGAAACACCTATCTACCAGACAAATCTTGGAATCATTTCAAGACTAACGCTGCGACGCCTGCTAGAGAACGGGGCAGACTCCAACAATGGCAGACTCAAATGACCGAACATACATCAAGCCAGATAAGACTGGTGATCTCTAAGGATTCCCTTTTCTTTTCTTTTTTTATTTTTTTTACTGCAAACGTATGTCCAGTGGTAAGTGTGCATCAGTGAAGCGATGCAAATGGAGAATCCATAGATGTGTGTGTGTGTGTGTGGTGTGTGTGTGTGTGTGTGTGTGTGTGTCGTGCGTGCGTGCGTGCGTGCGTGCGTGCGTGCGTGCGTGTGTGTGTGTGTGTATGTATGTGCGTGTGTGTGTGTGTGTGTGTGTGTGTGTTGTGTTGTTGTTTGTGTTGTTGTTGTTGTTGTGTTTGTGTTATTGCTGTTGTTGGTGTTCTTACTGATGTATGATAACTTTTCCATCTTCTGAACATTCGTTTCAAGAAAAGATCAAAGGCGCGCGCGCACACCTCCTCCCTCCCCCCCCCCACACACACGCCACGTATGCGCGCACACACACACACACACACACACACACACACACACACACACCACACACACACACACACACACACAACACACACACATACACAAAACATACACATACACACACACGCGCGCACGCACGAACACTATGATTTCTGCGTATTTTAGACTGTTTTGTTTTGACTGTTGCAGTTTGATTTGTTAATGTTGATTTTGCTAAGGATTGTTCTTATGTCGTATTTCCACTAATATTTAACACACACACAGGCACACACACGCGCGCGCACACCACACACATGCACACACACACACACACACAAGCAAGCACACATGCATACTACACACTCATACACATATACAAGTAAACACTCACTTCCTGTCTAATATCACTTTAAAGTGAAAAGACGTTAAATCGAAGAACAACAACAACAACACACACACACACACACACACACACACACACACACACACACACACACACACACACACACACACACGGGCCCGTGCCCACCCACCTATGCACACACATGTACACACGCACGTGTACGCACACGGCACGCACACGTACAATGATAATAACAACACAGACAATGTTGGGTAGGTACTCAAGGTCTGGCCGGTGAATTGAGCTAATGCGCAAGTGAGTCATCTGGTAAGTCGTAGTCATGAGCCTCTTTTCTTAGCTTCTCTCAGCTCGGTCATTAATTATTTTACCCATCAGCTTTAAATCAGTGTGGTCTGGAACTTAGCCGATGCAGAGTACCATATATGGACTAGTCCGCACGCAGTGACGCCTCCTTGATTGTTGTTGTCTCGTTCGTCATTTCTTCAGATGGATCCCCCCGTCTCCTGCACAAAGGTGGCAGTACGTCGCAGGTCCTCCAGTCCTCCGTACAGCTTCCGGGTCACTGGGATTGCGTCGGGCCAGGTCTTCTCTCGGAGCGCTTGGTGGAGCGGGCAGGACTGCAGCAGATGTCCTGTTGTCTGGCTGCCTGTTCTGCAGGGGCACTGCTCTGTGTTGCCGATGCGGAGTTTAAAGAATAGGTGGTGTTTCAGGCGGTTGTGGCCTGTCCTGAGTCTGAAGATGACTACCTGCTCTCGTCGAGTCAGCAGGTAGTACGGGTCTGCCTCCTTGATCAAACCGAAACTTAAATTTAAGTTCTTATTCCTATTGTTATTGCTGTTGATGTTGTAGCTACATTTGTTATTGCTTTTGTTGTTCCTGCTGCTGCTATTATAGGTGCTGTTGTGGTTGTGATGCTGTTGTTGTTGTTGTTGTTGCTGCCGCTGTCACCGATTCGCTGTTCTTGTTGATGCTGTAAACGCTGTTTTAGCTTTTGTTTCTGCTCATGTTGCTGTGGTTTCAACTTTTGTTGTTGTTGTTATTGTTGTTGATGTTGTTATTGCTGCTGTTGTTGTCGCTGGTGTTTTGTTGTTGCTGTTATTGTTGTTGTCGCTACTCAGTTGCTGTTACTGTTGTTGCTGCTGTTGTTATATTTGTTGTTACTGCTGTTGATGCTGTTGTCGTTGTTATTGTTGCTGTTGTTGCTCCTGCTCCTATTTTTCTCGTTGCTGTCGTGATGCTGCTGTTGTTGCTTCTACTGCTACTTTTATCAGTGTCGTGGATGGATGTTTTGTTTTCGTTATTGTGTGTTGTTCCAGGGTTTGTGTTGCTGTGTCACAGAATGAGACTATAAACCAAGGTTCCGTGTGTGAACGCACGCATAACATCTTGCTCACACGTAAAATCCCATCACCAACTTTCGGAAGAGAAGGCCAGTTTGGCCGTTGGTATGGATGACACGTTACACATAGCGTGCGCCTTCCCCGAAGATGGAGTATGGCTGCCTTAATGGCGGGATGAAAAACGGTCATACACACAAAACTCCACTGCCTGTCTATACAGGCAGTGTCCGCAGGAGTATCAGCCTGCGTACGCAGAAAGAAAGAAAGAATATCATCGTGTTTTAGTTGTTCTCACTAAACTTTAACGTTGTAGTTTTATCATCGTGTTTTAGTTGTTCTCACTGAACTTTAACGTTGTAGCTTTATCAGCAGTTACCAGACCTATCACAATCAAACATGAGAGAATGACGAAGTATTTTGAGACCTACCAGCCGCCGTGGTGAAGTGGGCAGCTTCACGGACTACCGGCTGGGAGGTCGTAGGTTCGATTTCTATCAGAGCCCATTTATTTGTGACATTTTTCTGCCCCGTTCGGCTCCTCCACAGAGATACGTTTGCTGTGGTCTCCTTTGGGAAGACGTGGGACCACCACACAGCCGAGTTTCATCCACTTACCGCATGCGTCTCTGTGAGTGTTGCTTCAGTTGCCTGACTAGCTGGGCATGTGTCTATATGTCTTCAGCCTGGTGGACGCCTGGATATGTCGTGAAAGTAAGCGTAAGTCATGCAGTCTCAGATCAGATGGAAATCATCATCCATATTTCTCGTCGATGAGCACTAAAAAAAAAAGTCTCAAATTCTGCGGCGTTTCTCACCTTGCCCTGATGGTGACCTTAGTGTCGGTGTCCTCTCCCCGACTATGCCCTTGGTTGGGGTCTGTCAGGGTTACCGGCATCGGCAAATTCGTGGGGGCTGTCGTTGGACAGACGTGGTGGCGCCCTCCGGAGAAAGAGCTCACTCACGCTGGTTCCGTTACTAAACATTATTATTGTCGATCGTCAGTAGGACGATTAGTAAGGTGGCGTCCTGGCTAGAAACGGTTAATGGCTGCATACATGGCCCTTACACTCGGGTCATTGTTCACTGCAATTGCCCTTCCCCATCCCCGCCCGTTCCTGCCCCATTCCTTTCAGAAACGCAAAACAACAAAAAAAGAAATCCCAGTTAGTACCATTCATCGGGTATACTGCTGTCTTTTTGTATAGTGTTTTTTTTTTTAATGTGTGAGATCTGTACCATGTAATCAAACGCTACATGACTCCTTCCCCGTTTGCTCTACCCTCCAATCCTTTCCGTAATTCCTGTGACAGGCATTTACTTACACGTGAGTTGGAAAAGGTCCTGTTTGAGCTTTCTTTTTCTGCTTAGTCCTGTTTGAGCTTTCTTTTTTTGCTTAGTCCTCTTTGATCTTTCTTTTTTCTCTTTTTTTCTTTTTGGTTATCTTATAACACAAAAAAGAAGACAAACGCGCTTGCAAAAAGAGCACAAAGTATTCAGTCGACGGAGACAGCAAACTTCAAATAAGATGTCAGACTCGAACAGATTACATAATAAAAACATAGGTACAAAGAGGAAATTATGACCGACATATACATGTGCAGTCCTTGTAATATGAAAACACAATTCACTACTGTACGATACGGCAATGCATTGGCATTCACGGGATATCCGTTCCACCCAAACTTCGATCAGCTGTGGCAGACGATGTAACCTTGGACAGAAATCAATCCACTTGTTTCTTTGTTCACAGTATCGCTAAGCACAGACAGGTCTGGCATTGTTTTAGCTCTGGGGCTGGGTTGGGCTGGGTTCTTGTCTCTGTGTGTTGGCTTATGTCGGGTTATTCCGAACTGTGGAATCGTGTTTCATCATGTTGTACTTGTTTTGTTGTTCATGTTGTCTTGCTTCGTGTTGAGTGACTTTGTGATCGTGCCGGGCGCGGATTAGATCGCTTTGTGTCAGCTTGTGTTGTATTGATTGACACTGTGTTGTATTGATTGACACTGTGTTGTGTTGATTGATACTGTGTTGTGTTGATTGACACTGTGTTGTGTTGATTGACACTGTGTTGTGTTGATAGACACTATGTTGTGTTGATTGACACTGTGTTGTGTTGATTGACACTGTGTTGTATTGATTGACATGTGAGTATCATGACACTGTGTTGTATCGATTGACACTGTGTTGTATCGATTGACACTGTGTTGTATTAATTGACACTGTGATGTATCGATTGACACTGTGTTGTATCGATTGACACTGTGTTGTATTGATTGACACTGTGTTGTATTAATTGACACTGTGTTGTATTAATTGACACTGTGTTGTATCGATTGACACTGTGTTGTATCGATTGACACTGTGTTGTATCGATTGACACTGTGTTGTATCGATTGACACTGTGTTAGCAGCGCTTTGTAATTGTTCTGACCAGAGCGTTGGGCTAATGCATAGGTCAGACACCCGCTGAGTTGTAGCCACGAGACCCTCTTCTTCAATTCTCTCATCTTGGTTGTTCATTCATTTATCCATCAGCTTCAAATCATGCGTAGTGTGGTCTCAAAACTTAGTGGATGTGGCGTAGCGTATATGGACTAGTCCGCACGCACAGTGACGCCTCCTTGATGAAACTGAAACTGAAACTGTTCTCATCATGGATTATACTGTCTTGTATCAATTGTATTGTATCAAACAAGACTGTGTCCCACCTGACTATCTCCCTCAGCACTGCGTGCCCATGGCAACTTACCTACCGCCCTCCCTACCCCCTATTTATGTAACCTAACTCAACCCCAATGCTTCCTAGCTGTACCCTACAGCGATTTGACAGGCAAAAACAGTGCTGTGTACTTACACAAAAATTGTGAATGAAATCCTGCGCCAGGAAGTTGTTGGAACAGTCGTACTGTGGGAAATAAAAGATGTGTGAAGTGAAGAACGGAGGCGTAATTTTGACATTGACGGAAAGGTCTCTATACGTCCCCCTCCCCCCTCCCTCAACCCCAACACCCCACACCCCCCCCTCCCCCCCGCCCATCACCACCATCACATCATAACGTATCAGCGAGAAAACCGCGCAAATATATTACCGTCGTGCAAACAAAATTCAATTACAAAGTTCACAAATGAGCTGCAGTCCAACAGCTATCACATGAGCTAAACGCTGTCTGTCTGTGCTAAACGCTGTCTGTCTGTGCTAAACGCTGTCTGTCTGTGCTATAAACGCTGTCTGTTTGTGCTAAATGCTGTCTGTCTGTGCTATAAACGCTGTCTGTCTGTGCTATAAACGCTGTCTGTGCTATAAACGCTGTCTGTCTGTTCTATAAACGCTGTCTGTCTGTGCTAAACGCTGTCTGTCTGTGCTATAAACGCTGTCTGTCTGTGCTAAACGCTGTCTGTGCTATAAACGCTGTCTGTCTGTTCTATAAACGCTGTCTGTCTGTGCTAAACGCTGTCTGTCTGTGCTATAAACGCTGTCTGTCTGTGCTAAACGCTGTCTGTCTGTACTATAAACGCTGTCTGTCTGTGCTAAACGCTGTCTGTCTGTGCTAAACGCTGTCTGTCTGCGCTAAACGCTGTCTGTGCTATAAACGCTGTCTGTCTGTGCAATAAACGCTGTCTGTCTGTGCTAAACGCTGTCTGTCTGTGCTATAAACGCTGTCTGTCTGTGCTAAACGCTGTCTGTCTGTGCTATAAACGCTGTCTGTCTGTGCTAAACGCTGTCTGTCTGTGCTATAAACGCTGTCTGTCTGTGCTAAACGCTGTCTGTCTGTGCTAAACGCTGTCTGTCTGTGCTATAAACGCTGTCTGTCTGCGCTAAACGCTGTCTGGCTGTGCTCAACGCTGTCTGTCTGTGCTGCAGGCAGAACATTAATAATACCAGGCTCGGATTGAGCAGGGGGGGGGGGGACAGGTCTGCCCTTGGAGAGGGGTGGGGAAGGTCAAAGAAGAGGAGTGGGAGGGGGGGGTCATAAGTTCCAGACCCTCCACCCACTTTCACCCACTTCCGTTCTTCTCGTCCCTCCCCATCCCCACCCCACCCCCACCCCCCGCCATCACTGTTGTTGCTCTATTCAGGAAAAAAAAATGAACGAGCATTTTAAGAAGGGCATTCAATTTTTATTTTCAAGATGATCACACACACGCGTCACGAGCAATTGCCGTTGACAATACGGAAACAATGACACCTTCCCACCTTCCTCTCTTCCTCCACCTCCACCTTCTCTACCACCCCCTCCATTCAGATCCACTAATCCCCTTTCTGGTCATATCCAATGTGCTGGCGAAGACATGCTTGAAAGAGTCCGAACCTCGTACAGAAGCATACAAGTCACGTGATTAGTGTGAGTTTGAGTTCAATGTTTAAATGAATGCCAGACTGACACCTGACCCTCCCCCTACTCCTCACACCTCTCTTTCCTTCCTGCCTTCCTCGCTGCTCCACCCCGCCCCCACCCCACCCCTCCTGCCCTCCCCTCCCCCCCCTCCCCCCACCACTTCCACTACAGTCAAGTCTAGTCCCCGTAATGCTGAAGGAGAAGAGAGACTCCTGCGGTGGTGAGGGAGAGAAATGGGGGAGAGGGTGAACGGGAGGGGGGGGGAGGGGGGGCAGGGAGGGATGGGAATTATTCTCTTGCTATGCCAGAGAACGTCCATGAAGGTGTGAATGAGATAACACCTAAAAACAGACTCCGGGGATATCGATTCCATATTGGGGGGGGGGGGGGGGGGAGATGGTGGTGGTGGTGGTGATGGGGGTGGGGTTGATGATGGCGGTGGAGGAGGGAGTTGGTTTTAAGCATTCCAGCAACACAGCTCTGAATAAACCCAGTTCGCGTTTCGTCTCTCTCACCCCAACCCCAACACCATCCCCTCCCAACCCCTCCTCTCCCTCACACACACACACACACACACACACACACACACACACACACACACACACACACACACACACACTACATACACA
>CM065729.1:11864184-11881684 GCA_033310375.1 Conus canariensis
ATTACAAAGGACCATGGGGGCGTGTCATTACACTTGACATATTAGTCAAATCTGCAATGCACAGCTCGCAGAGAGAGAGAGAGAGAGAGAGAGAGAGAGAGAGAGAATATTACGAATTCCCAAAGGGGTGTGTGGTAGCACTTCACATTGTGCTGAATTCCACAGTGTATAGCTTGGTGACAGAGAGAATATAACAACTGCGAATTGCCATGTGTAGTTGCGCTTAAGACAGTGCTGAAATCCGCAGTATATAGCTCGGTAAGAGAGAGAGAGAGAGAGAGAGAGGAGAGAGAGAGAGAGAGAGAGAGAGAGAGTATAACAATTCTCATTGCGATGTGTCGTTGCACTTAACACAGTGCTGAAATCCGCAGTATATAGATCGGTAAGAGAGAGAGAGAGAGAGAGGGAGAGAGAGACAGACAGACAGACAGACAGACAGACAGACAGACAGAATATTACAAGTCATATTGCGATGTAGACTTGCACTTACCACAATGCTGAAACCCGCAGTAGACAGCCCGGTAAGAGAGAGAAGGGGAATAATTATTACACATTCAGTTCAGTTCAGTTCAGTTCAGTAGTTTTATTTAACGTCTTTTCATCGCAAGATGATCTTAGACCTTTAAACTGCAATGTACATTCCATTGTACTACCAGCACCCCCCCCCCCCAAAAAAAAAAAAAAACAAAAAAAAAAAAAACACTATTAACACACATATCTCAAATGGCTTTTTTCACAATAGTTTTGCAACTGGGGACTGAGCAATAACCAAAGCAATATAAAACAGCAAGGGTTATTTACCACACTATCAACATGGTCAGAATTATTTATAAAAATATTCTTCTCCTTATAAGCTGTGGTTGCACATTCCCAGAGGGGCGTGTGCGCAGTCAACGTATGGTGCTGAAACCCGCTGGACATAGTTCTGTGAGAGTATGAACATAACACATTCCCAAATGAGCTGTGCTGCATTTCACAGTGCTCAAAACCGCAGTATGGTGGAGCCCAGAGAGAGAGAGAGATGATATTATAGCACTTTCTCAAAGGAGGCGTGGTTGCACTTTACAGTGCTAAAATTCGCAGTATACAGCTCGGTTAGAAAGGAAGAGAATGCTACACATTGCCAAAGAGATGTGTGGTTGCACTTAACGTCGTGCTGAAAGCCACAGTATATATATATATATAGCTCGATGAGAGAGAGAATATTACGATTTTCTAACGGGGTGTGTCGCTGCACTTAACACAGCGCAGAAATCCACAGTAAACAGCTCAAGGAGGGAGAGAGAGAGAGAGAGAGAGAGAGAGAGAGAGAGAGAGAGAGAGAGAGAGACAGACAGACAGACAGACAGACAGACAGACAGACAGACAGACAGAATAGTGCCGAAATTAACTGCAACAACAACAAACAAAGAACACAAGATAGCTGCAACAAGATAAGCATGGTAAAATTGTAGCAATAACTGCAACGAGATAAGCATGGTAAAATTGTAGCAATAACTGCAACGAGATAAGCATGGTAAAATTGTAGCAATAACTGCAACAAGATAAGCATGGTAAAATTGTAGCAATAACTGCAACAAGATAAGCATGGTAAAATTGTAGCAATAACTGCAACAAGATAAGCATGGTAAAAGTGTAGCAATAACTGCAACAAGATAAGCATGGTAAAAGTGCAGCAATAACTGCAACAAAATAAGCATGGTAAAATTGTAGCAACTCCCATATACTGTTGTTGCTATTAATATAATGCTAAAATCCACAGTATATAGTTCTGTGTGTGTGTGTGTGTGTGGAGAGAGAGAGAGAGAGAGAGAGAGAGAGAGAGAGAGAGAGAGAGAGAGAGAGAGAGAGCCAAAAGTGTGAGCTGTTGTACTGAAGATAGTTCCGAAATTCGCTGTAGCAACAACAAAGCGCAAAAGTTAACCGCGGAAAGATGAGCATGGTACATTAGGAACAACACTCCCCATCCTGTAAGGTTCCCATGGAAATAATCTTTTGAAACATGACAGTAGTCAATAGGTTAGTTGTGTTTTTTTTTTCTAAAACACCAGATGATGATAAGGAACGAAGATGGGGGACATGAAGACATGGGGGAGGGTAGCGAAAGTGTGGAGGAAAAATCACGCCCCCCCCCCCCTCCCCCGCCCTCAAATTGCAGACCACGAATATCATCATCATCATCATCATCATCGTCATTATTGTCATCATGGTCGTCGTCGTCGGTGTCACCTTCATCAACAACAACACCACCACCAGCAGCAACAGCAACAGCGACAAACCAGAACTAATAAAAGATGATGGCAGCGAGGTTGCACTTTGAACACGAGGCCTGTCTCTTCCTGTTGTTAGCACCTCTCAGCCAGCGTGGCCGTCCCGCTGAACGTCGCTGTGTGACTGACATAATGGGGCCCACACTCAAGTGCAGGGCGGTACAGGCGGGTCGGCCATTTACACCAGCATGTGCCGGCATTTGCATAATTTCCGTGACGGGGGGGGGGGGGGGGGGGGGGTCTCTCCCCCCCCCTTCCGCCCTCCCCCCACCCCACCCTTCCCCTTTCCCCACCCAGGAGCATAGCATGAATACCAATCGTTGTTAATCTGAATCTCCCCCCCACACGCTGACCTGCTCCAGGTTAGCTGGGTGCGCGCGATTGACTGCACTTGCCTCATGGGAATGTGTGAGTGTGTGTGTGTGTGTGTGTGTGTGTGTGTGTGTGTGTGTGTGTGTCTGTGTGTCTGTGTGTCTGTGTGTGTGTCTGTGTGTGTGTGTCTGTGTGTGTGTGCTTTCGTGCGCGCGCGCGCGCGCACATGTGTGTGTGTGTGTGTGTGTGTGTGTGTGTGTGTCTGTCTGTCTGTCTGTCTGTCTGTGTGAATAGCATGGAGAGGGGACGATAGAAGGAGGGGGTGGGCGCTGCTGAGGTGGGGAAAGGCGTTTGACGTAATACTTGCCTTACTTCAGATGTTTGCTGATCATGCTAAACAGAATATTCGCCTTACTTCAGATGTTTGCTGATCATTCTAGACAGAATATTCGCCTTACTTCAGATGTTTGCTAATCATACTAGACAGAATATTTGCCTTACTTCAGATGTTTGCTGATCAGGCTAGACAGAATATTTGCCATACTTCAGATATTTACCTTACTTCAGATGTTTGCTGATCATGCTAGACAGAATATTTGCCATACTTCAGATATTTACCTTACTTCAGATGTTTGCTGATCAGGCTAGACAGAGTATTTGCCATACTTCAGATATTTACCTTACTTCAGATGTTTGCTGATCAGGCTAGACAGAATGTTTGTTTTACTTCAGATGTCATGAGTGCTGTTTGACTGATTCATTACAGGATATCAGATTTATTCATTCGCCTTTGATCGGATGATTGTCTAACTTCGGTTGTGATGAACCGTGTTTGACGTATATTTACTTTTACTTTGTCAGAGGATTTGTCTAACATCAGATTTTGAAAGACTGTTTGACCGAATATTTGCCTTTCTATAGATGCTACGATTTGTGTTTAAGCAAAAGTTAGATTCACCTGTTTCGCGTGTTCTGACTTATGTTTGGCCGAATATTTGTATTTCTTTGAACGTTACATTTAATCTTCTTCTGCTTCTTCTTCTTCTGCGTACGCAGGCTGATACTCCTGCGGACACCCCCTGTATAGACATCTGCCCAACAAAGGGAGTGGAGTTTTGTGTGTATGATCGTTTTTTATCCCGCCATTAAGGCAGCCATACTCCATCTTCGGGGAATGTGCATGCTATATGTAACGTGTCATCCATACCAACGGCCAAACTGGCCTTCTCTTCCGAAAGTTGGTGATGGGATTTTACGTGTGTGCAAGATGTTATGCGTGCGTTCACACACACGGAACCTCGGTTTATAGTCTCATTCGAAGGACTGTATGGGAAATGGAGTCAGAACCAATGTTAACTCCGAGGGAAAAATCCCCCTGTACCGAAACGACCCGGCGGAGATTCGAACCCGCAATCCTTAGATTACGAGTCCGGCGCTCTATCAACTGAACTATTCCGGACCCTGTTACGTTTAATCGAACTGACAGATTCATTGCTTGACTTCGGATGTGATGAATCGTGTTGGACTGAATAATTGTCTGACTTCAGATGTTATGTATTGCCTTTAGCAAAATGCTTGCCTCACTTCAGAAGTCGTGAATACCGTTTGAACGAATATTTGCATTCTTTCAGCGTGTCATGACTTTTGTTTCATAAAATATTTATCTCACTTCGGTTTTCAACTCGCGTTTGACCGAACAGTTGCTTGTCTTCAGATTTTTTTTACAAATGGTTAACTGGGTATTTGCCCTCCTTGGATGTTTTAAATCACGTTTGGCTGAATGTTTGTCATACTTCTGGTGCGAGAAATCATGTTTTACAAAATATTTCACTTTAATCGGATGATATGAATTGTGCTAGACTAAATATTTGCCTTTGAATTTTAACTGTCGCCTTTCTTTGGATTATATGATAGCTTTGGATGTTTTAAAACTATTTCTTCGGTTGTTTTGGTTTAGTGTTTGTTTTAACATGGCATGTTATGAACGGTGCTTGACCCAATGTTTGTCTGGCAGTGGATGTTGAGGATTCTCTTTGATCTGGTATTTCTCGTACTTCAGTCACTATGAATCGCATTTGAGTGACTATTTCCCTTGTTTTGGATGCTACGAGTCGTCTTCGACCGAATATTTGCCTCCTTTCAAATGTCACGCATTGTCCGTGACCAAGCATCTATAGTACTTTGGTCAGCAAGACTCGTATTTGGCTGAATAGTTGACCTGCATCGGATGTCACGAATCGTATTCAACCAAATATGACTATTCTCTGGATGCTATGAATCGTACTTGACCGAATATATATTTTAATTCGAATTTCCGTGATCGTGGTTGACTGAATGTTTACATTTCTTTGGGTGGTTTGAGTTGTGTTCGACCGAGGATTTGACTGAATATGGATTTAGGGAATCGTGCATGGACCAAAAACTTACCTCACTTATTATGAATCCATTTGACGACATATTTGCCTTTCTTTTCATCTTATGTATGTCGCTGGACCGAATATTACACTTCTTTGAAATGTTGTGAATGGTGTTTCACCAAATATTTGTGACATAATTGCCTTATTGTGATTATTTTGAATGGTGTTTCACTGAATATTTATCTTACTTCAGATGTTATGAATCATGTTCGACCGATTGTTTGCTAAGGAATAGCCTCATGAGTAATGACGACAAATCTGATGTAATCGTGGTGCGGTGTGTATCGACAGAAACGGACCTTTGAGTTTTTCTATCAGTCTGTTGCACAGTTGATGGCAGGCAGACTGCGTCATAAGAGGGACGTTGAGCAGTGTCGTCACTACCCTCATGCAGTTTGACAGAAATTGGATGCCTGAACATGACCTCTGGTGTTTCAGCCACAGTCTCTGCATCAATTTTCCTTAGCGGATCGGCCCAGCGATCTCTCGTTGCACAGTCTACGAGCGTCAGAATGTAGGTGTGTGCTGCCTTCCTCACAGGATGACGAGGGCCGACCAGATCAATTGCCCTTCTGCTTGAAAGGCGAGTCCACAAGAGGCGTCAACTGCATAGAGAGCTTGGACACTTTTCCTCTTTGGGCACTGTCTTCTGACACACACGACACGGGATGTGCAGAATCAGGTAACTTCCTTTGGGAGAGATGGCCAGAAGATATCTCCCTAGGTTTTGCCTGCAGGATTTTTATGTCCATTTGACCCCAGGTCGCGTGCTTGCTACATGACGGAACGACGTTGCATGGATGGCTGTTGCAACCGAGATAGCTAAATATCTTTCATTCTTGTTTCCGATTAATTGATGGGAAGGTGAAGCTAGAATGGGACCCCCCAAAAAAAAACAACCCAAAACCCGACCTAACTATCCCACTGATAGCTAAAGGGAAATAATCTACTTCCGCCTCAGCCCTTAAGTTCCCTAAACCACTAAAACGGGTGACGTCCCAAAGAGCAGCGGCGGTTGCACGGAAGGAGGAGATTCACATGTCCAGGCAAAAAAATCTCAAAGAAAGGGAGAAAAACTAAAAGGAAAACAAAGCACACAAAATGTTTTGTTATTCTCGATTATAAATGACGGCAGTATATTTTGGTGCCCTTAGAAAATGACCCTCATCGCTCATCCTCTGGGCAGGAACACCGCTTTCCAGTTCAAGTCTCTGAGACCTAGTTCATGAGGTCTTCATGCTTCTAATTCCCGTTGCCTTTCCTCTCTCTTCTCTTCTCTCTCTCTCTCTCTCTCTCTCTCTCTCTCTCTCTCTCTCTCTCTCTCTCTCTCTCTCTCTCTCTTGTTTCGCTTTTCACTCCCTTTTCCTTCTCTCTCAAGACCCCCTCTCCCTCCTGTCCTCTGTAGAATTTTATCAGTTCTTTCCCTTTCACACCACACTGTTTGGCGATGTTAATTGTTTCGTCCGTGCTATCAATGATAGAAAGTCTCCTCTTTGAATCAGAAGGTTTCCCTTAATTAAACGAAGTTACATATGTACGGCTTGAATACAAATAACGTTTCTTAGAGATATCAAATGTAGCTTAGCCAATCAATAATCATGGATTATGCTAGAATGTTTCAGAATTATAACGGAGCACATCCAATCACTTTGTTTAAAGGTTAAGAACCATCATGTGTTATAGCCAATGAAAATGTTCAGAACATTAAAAAAAAAAAAAATTCCGGAAGCTTCTGGCACTTTCAGTCTTATTTCTGGTACTTGGAGAGACCTCTGGAATCTTTACGCGTGCATGCTTCTTTTCGAAAACAAACATCATACTAAAATTAACTCAATTAAGGCGAAACCTAAGACATGTAGATATGCATCAACTTATGGTAGTGTTAAATGATCTGAAGTAACAGTGTGTGTGTGTGTGTGTGTGTGTGTGTGTGTGTGTGTGTGTGGAGAGAGAGAGAGAGAGAGAGAGAGAGAGAGGAGAGAGAGTTGAAAACAAAAATCTTCATTTACGAAGACAGAGAGAAAGAGATCGAGAGAGAGAGAGCTTCGTTGACATTCGAATTTTCCCGCATGTCGAAAACTACCTCCCTGCGGCGAAAGTCCATTCGGCAAAAGTCCACATGCCCAGTGAATCGGAAGGAAGCCGCTCCAGTCCCATAATGCCTGGACCGGCGCGCATGACACATAGTTTTTCATTTTGAGCTGTGGCTTTCCCCTTCCGGCCTTTACCCTCCTCTCCTTCCCCACCCCCGCCACCCCTCACCTTCCACTATCCCGTCCCCGGGCAAATCCGAGTTTCAAAGATGGTTTCTAGTTCTGACAGCTCAAATGCTCCTGGTAGATTTATTGAAGCTTTTCATGACGGACATTCTAATCTAGAGTATTTTGTCGCCAGTCAGTCACTTGCGGTACGTATTATGGATCGGTTTTCTCACGAGAACTGTCTGGATTAAGCATGTCAGTTTGTTGTTGTTGTTGTTTTGTTTTTTAGCACGGAGCCTGGGTTATTTTCTGAAGCCGTTGCAGTAGTGTTATGGAAAACAGGCGCAAAAAGAAAGGGTGTGGTACATTCCAAACCCAAGCATTTTTCTTTTCAAAAACTGGCTGTGTCACTTTGCTGGTAGTACTGTGGTACATTGTAGAATGTAGATCCAGTTATTTTCTCAAAAACTGGATGTATCTCTTTGCTGGTAGTACTGTGGTGCATTGTAGATCCAGTTATTTTCTCAAAAAACTGGATGTATCTCTTTGCAGAAGTCAGTTCAGAGTTGGGATGAGGAAGAACATTTAATCTTTAGGTTCAAGACACAGCGCGAAATTTGTTCCGATCAATGTCATAATGATGGCATAATAGGCACACAAACACACACGGTGTGTGTGTGGTGTGTGTGTTGTGTGTGTGTGTGTGTGTGTGTGTGTGTGTGTGTGTGTGTGTGTGTGTGTGTGTGTTGTGTGTGTGTGTGTGTGTGTGTGTGTGTGTGTGTTGTGTGTGTCTGTGTGTTGTGTGTGTGTGTTTGTTGTGTGTGTGTGTGTGTAGTGTGAGTGTGTGTGTGTGTGTGAGTGTGTGTGTGTGTGGTGTGTGTGTGTGCGTCTGTGTGTGTGTGAGTGTGTGTGTATGTGTGAGTGTGTGTGCGTGTGAGTGTGTGTGTGTGTGTGTGTGTGTGGTGTGTGTGTGTGTGTGTGAGTGTGTGTGAGTGTGTGTGTGTGGAGTGTGTGTGCGTGTGTGTGTGTGTGTTGTGTGTGTGTGTGTGTGTGAGAGAGAGAGAGAGAGAGAGAGAGAGAGAGAGAGAGAGAGAGAGAGAGAGAGAGAAAATGATATCTTGGGCAGGAGTGGGATGGACTTGTTGTTTTCAGAACATGAACAAAAGATGATTCTGCAGTTCCACATAACACCTGTATCAACTCTTGACACTTTTTTTTTTGTTTGTTTTGTTTTACATTAGAAGTTCACCTTTAGTTGTTCAGTTCAAGTTCCATATGTGCCTTTTCCCTTGTTTGTCTAAGAAACACTCACAAACACACACAACACACACACACACACACACACACACACACACACACACACACACACACACGGACTCATGCACGCAAGCGCGCGCGCGCGCGCCACACACACACACACACACACACACACACACACACACACACACACACACACACACACACCGAGACAAATGTGGCATTTCCCCTTACATCTAAGTAAAACCTTGGAAATCTTGCTTCTTTTTTTTCTTTCATTCTTTCTTGGACATGTCAGTTGTGGTTAACGACGTACATACAGCAAGAGGAATAACCTGTTCACCGACCTCTTTCCGTTTTGATGGAAAAAAAAAAAATTTGTAAGTGGGGGGGGGGGGGGGGGGGGGGGGGGGGGGGGTTCGCCCGAAGTCCAAGAATGGCCTGACAATGATGCATGGGTCTGCTGTAAAAGACCTGAGACTGTAGCCGATATAGGAAGACCCACAGACTCGAAGCTCAGTCTGATAATAAGGAGCAGCAGCAGAAAAGGAAACGCTCAACCTGACTTGTGGAGGAAACAGAAATGGTGGTGACTAACCCTGCCAGTCGAATAGAACGAACCAATGAGCGTACAGGCGTAACGCGTTTGGACCACGTAGGTTTTGAAACAGGCTAGACCGACAAATATAAAAACCAGAAAAGGCAAATGAATGGCTGAACTGTACTCGGGAATCGTCCTTGTTCAGCACGTGAGTAAGAAGGGTGGCCGGGATTATCTCCCTTTGGAGAAACGCAGAGTTCAGATCGGAATAGAAGAAAGACGAAAAGGTACAGGGAAAAAATCAGAGTTTATAGAAAAAAAACAACACCCCCCCTTACCCCCCCCCCCCAACCCCCACGACACCTCATACCACAAGTAAACTTACAGCGAAATGGATTTTATTTCTTTTTGAATAAGGTTTGATACAGTGAGGGACAGGATTAGGCCTAGGTTCGGTCTGACTTAGGACTAGGGTCAAGGTCAGGTCTGGGTTAAGGTCGGGGTTGTGCTAGTTTACAGTTAGACAAACCCGATTTTCTCTTCTCTGAAAGCTCAATCTCTAATGCATTAAACATGTCTCCTCCCTCTCTCTCTTTCCCCATACACTGCAGATTCGCACTGGCTTCTCTTTCCCTCGTTGTTCCAATGTAAGTCTCGTGCGCGTAGTTCAAGCGCCGTTGAAACAGACGCTGCTCTCTGTCTGGTCTGCATTACCATGGCAACATTTCGCGATTTTCAGTTTCATTCTAGGGTAAAACACGTTTCCCTGATAAAATAAAAAGTCTTGCTGGTTAGTAGGGAGTGGGCGGAAGGGGGGGGGGGGGCTGGAGTGGCGAGAGAGAGGGGGAGGGGCATAGTCACTGGTGTGCTAAGTGTGTTGGGTCAGAGCGGGCACCATTGAACCCCACCGGAGTGACTCGGCGGTAGCCATGCAGAGTCCACCGAGCTGGGTTTTTTGTACTTCCAGTTCTTATAGAACAGGGAGTACTTTACAATGGGAACGAAGAAATGCTGTCTGTCTGTCTGTCTGTTTGTGTGTCTGTCCGTGGTCAAAATGTGTTCCACTTGCTCCAGACAAAACTTCTGCGCCGATCTTTCTGAAAATTTGTAGGTATGTTCATTATGGGTCACGGATGATGCCGATGTTTTATTTTACCAGAATAGCCGTTACTAACGGCTATAACGGCCCAAAACGGTTTTTTCTTCTTTATGGAATATCTCAGTGACGAAATACATTATGACGCATGTTTGATTGTGACGTTTTTGTTTTTTTTTTTTAATTTGACAAATATCTATGAAAGCACTGTATTTGACGGATTTTAAAATGGCTTTCGATCTAATAACTGACTGGTAGATCATGGGTATGTTCATAGTAAACACGCTCTTGACATGTACACGCGTGTCCAAGATAAACTGGGAGTACGTTTATACGCTTTGCGTCTTGTTAGTCTCATAACGACTTGGTGTTGAGCAGTCTCTGTGGAATGCCGATGCTGGTGTTGCCTCAGTACAAAAGCTTTGCGTGATTGTCTCAGGGGCAAGCAGAATGAGCGGCGAGGAAATACCTAATGTGCGTGCGGAGTGGGCGGGACGGGGGGGGGGGGGGGGGGGGGGGGGGGAGAAGGGAGGAGGAGGAACGGGGCGGAGGAGGAGGAGGGCGGGCTGGGGGAGGGGGAAGGGGGGAGGAGGGGGCTACAATATCGAAACAAAATGCCTGCTCTTTTTTTTTCTCTTGTTCTAAACTGTTCTGAGAAAGCGTTCTGTCAAGTTTTAGAGATCTCTATAGAGTTTTCATGGATATGTTTGAAAGGCTCTTACCGATCCCGCAATGATGCGGAAACAGTGATCTTCCGTGTTCCATCGCGAAGAAGACGGACTGCAACACAAAAGCAAGCACGTGGGCGCGCGTGCTCGCACGCACGCACTAAAGCACGCATGCACGCATACATGCACGTGCACATGCACCCAAGCGCGCACGCGCACCCACACACACACACACACACACACACACACACACACACACACACATACATACACACACATTCTCTCTTTTCTCTCTCTCTTCTCTCTTCTCTCTGTCTGTCTTCGTCTCTCTCTCTCTCTCTCTCTCTCTCTCTCTCTTTCTCACATACACATACACACACACACACACACAAGCACGTACGCAAGCACGCACGCACGCACGCACGCACACACACACACACACACACACACACACACACACACACACACTCACACACACTCACACACACACACACACATACACACACACACACACACACACACACACACACACATACACACACACACGCACACACACACGCACGTACGCACGCACGCACGCACGCACACACACACACACACACACACACACACACACACACACACACACACACACACACACACACACAACACACACCTTCCTATGGGCTGGGAAATCTCTCTCTCTCTCTCTCTCTCTCTCTCTCTCTCTCTCTGTTGTCTGTCTGTCTGTCTGTCTCTCTCTCTCTCTCTCTCTCTCTTCTCTCTCTCTCTCTGCTTCTCTGTGTGTATGTATGTGTGTCTGTCTGTCTGTCTGTCTGTCTCTCTCGCTCTGTTTCTGTCTGTCTGTCTGTCTGTCTCTCTCTCTCTCTCTCTCTCTCTCTCTCTCTCCCTCTCTGTCTGTCTGTCTGTCTCACTTTCTGTCTGTCTGTCTGTCTGTCTCTCTCTCTCTGTCTCTCTCTCTCTCTCTCTCTCCCTCTCTGTCTTGTCTGTCTCACTCTCTCTCTCATTCCCTCTCTCTCTCTCTCTCTCTCTTCTCTCTCTCTCTCTCTCTCTCTCTGCCCAAAACCACCACCCCCTCTGAGCCAGGCCTACACAGTCCCCCCAAGTGGTACCTTTTAAGCTGTCAGAGATCCTTTCTCCCGCAGAGGGTCTTCTGGCACGGGACAAGCCGGCGTTTCCGATTGATCCCCCCAGCAATAAGGCAATGACTCCGGGACCTCCTCTGAGATGGCTGGGAATTTCCACAATGGCACAATCCTTCGGGAGAGAAGGAGATGATAGTCGGGATTGTCTTGGAAAGACCATTCCAGCGTTTCTTCAAAGAGATCGTTCGTTGGCTGGACTATCTATCCCCAGGCCAACTTTTTGTTGGTGTTGATATTGTCTCCGAGGAAGATATGTACTAAAGCGAAGCCTGCTGTTCGTTCTTGGGATGTTTTCACATAACCTCTTCGTTGATTTATTTTTCGAGTAGGACATACAAACCTACGGGTTTCCTTGTGTGTGTAGTAGTAGTAGTAGTAGTAGTAGTGTAGTAGTAGTGTAGTAGTAGTAGTAGCACTTCAGTTTTACGTCTGTTCACATATGTGATATTAGACGAAGAGAGAGAGAGAGGAGAGAGAGAGAGAGAGAGAGAGAGAGAGAGAGAGATGCATAAATGTCTGTGACTATGTAAGTGTATGCGTAATGTGGTTATCTAAGTACATATAAATGTCCCCCTAAACATCCCTACAACATACCTGCAAATAATCTTAAAGTAAATGCTTAACTGGACTACAAATTAAAGAAAAAACAACAACATTGAAGGTAAACTTTAAATCTGAAAAGACATCACATAAAGACATGCCTGATAATGGTGGTAAATGTGCTTGAAAGGGTAAACAGTCAAACAGCAGATGCTTGCTGGTTATTCTTCGTTCTCCACAGAAACATTTTGCTTTGTTTGTATATTTAGTTTTTAAGGTATCTGTGTGTGTGTGTGTGTGTGTGTGTGTGTGTGTGTGTGTGTGTGTGTGTGTGTGTGTGTGTGTGTGTGTGTGTGGTCTCAGAACAAACTAGGCTCTTTTCGCGCTTTCGGATGTCTCAACACAAACTGTTCACTGATACTCTTTGTAAGTAAGACATACAAACTCAATCCCACTTGCGTTCTTGGCACATTTCCAAATAAACGTCTTTTTTTTCCAAACGAGATGTAAACAAACAAAAGAATTTCTTTGTTGGTGTTGTTTGTTGGGCAGTGAAAAGGACAGTTGTTTTTGTTTTGTTTTATTTTGTTTGGTTGGTTGGTAGGTTGGTTCGTTTGGTCATTCGTTGCTGTTGTTGTTTTGTTTGTTTGTTTGTTTGTTTGTTTGTGTTGTTGTGTGTGTGTGTGTGTGTGTGTGTGTAGTGTGTGTGTGTGTGTGTGTGTGTGAGTGGTGTGTGTGTGTGTGTGTGTGTGTGTGTGTGTGTGTGTGTGTGTGTGTGTGTGTGTGTGTTTTGCATTTCCCAATAGGAATATGATTTAACAACTTCGATCATGTTTCTTTTTTTCAACTGGTTTATCTTAAAAGATATGCACTGATATTTTAAGATATGAAGTCTCAGAAAGGGACCCCATGGGTGGCGTTTCCGTTCCGATCTCAAAACAAAGCCTGAGCTGATCTTTCCAGTTAAGACGTCCTAAAATATTCTTTGTTTATGTGCCCAGCTGTGAAATCACAAACCAGTTTACGTGTTATTTCCAATAGAAATATATCAAATAAATAATTTTATTGATGATTCTAAAATGACTTTCTCGATCAAAGCTTAATTCGTTTATGTCTCCAGTAAGAACGTCAACAACATCTGTTTCTAATAATTCCAAAGATGTTTTAAAACAAACACTTTATGATGTTTCCAGATATGTGGGTGTCAAAACAAATCCTTCATTAATATCCCCGACGAGAATATCACCAATCAGCCCTTTCCTAGTGTTTCCAACAGGAGATATCAGTAGTATCAAGTGTCAACTAGTGTTGAGAGTGTCAACAGATCTCCAGCTGCTGCCACCATCCCCGGTCCGTACTGTGATAGATCTTTCCGGGCGCAGATCGGCCTGACCAGCCATCTACGCACTCACCTCCCGATCCCAGGATGACTAGATGGTCTTCGTCGTCTCGACGGACAACAGACATCAGAAGTATACACCAACCCAATCCTATTTTCATCTTTGAGATGAGCACTTCTCAATATAAACCATTTGCTGTTGAAAAGTAATCTTACAGAGGGCAGGGAGAAACGAAGTAGTCAATAACAAAAAAGAACTTTTGCGGTCGGGTCAAATGGCAAACACACCGATACCTCCGAACGAATGTTGCGCACGGGTGTGTCTTCTTTGTCCTGTGTGCCTTGTGTCTGCATTAGTGTTAGGTGATTTGTACCGTAAGTGAAGTATCGTTCCTTTTTGGACTTACGAGCTCATAATTGTCTGACCATGGAAGCCAAAATTATATCTGTCTTGTTTGTTATTTACCGATCGGTGATGCTTTCAGTTTCAAATCGTCATAAAGAACATTCCCTTTATATTTCACATTGATTCAACTCAAAAGACCTTGTAAAAACGACGCAAAGGAAGACAGCAGAAACGACTGCCCAACACCACTGAAGAATAGACGGAGGGTACAAAAAAAAGGAAAAAAAAAAAAACCTTTTGCCCATGATTGGCAAGCCAGGAACAAACAGAAATACCAAACTGTTTCTCTGGCTGGATTCGAAGACCAACGTAATATTGTCCGTTGCGCTGAAGAGAACAAGCTAAGTGACAAACTCGTTCATTTTTATTGTCCTATTTGTTTGTGTCTTGCCTGAAGAAGACCTAAGAGGTCGAAACGCGTCGTGTTTTGTCTTGTGACTCGTTTGTCCACGTTTCTCTTGGCGGTTCGCTAACATTTATTTAAGATTTGTTTAGATTTCCGCCTGCAGTCGTCTCACTTGCAACTAGAACGTAATATTGATCAATCATAAGCAACCGGCGACAGGGAACTAATGTCGGCGCTTTTTTGTTTCTCTGACTGGCTTCGAAGAACAACGTGATTTTGATCAATCCTAAGCAACGGCGACGGTGTACTGGTTTTAGTACTTCTAAATTTAGCTACATCACCGACTGGTACCTTTGACCCATTGGTGGAATCACTATTCAATTTACCCTTGACTCATTGGCAGAATCACTATCCAGTGTACCCTTGCCCCATTGGTGGAATCACTATTCAATATACCCTTCACCCATTGGTGGAATCACTATTCAATGTACCCTTGACCCATTCGTGGAATCACTCTCCAATGTACCCTTGACCCATTCGCGGAATCACTATCCAGTGTACCCTTGGCCCATTGGCAGAATCACTATCCAATGTACCCTTGACCCATTGGTGGAATCACTATCCAATGTACCCTTGACCCATCGGTGGAATCACTATCTAATGTACCCTTGACCCATTGGCGGAATCACTATCTAATGTACCCTTGACCCATTGGCGGAATCACTATCCAATGTACCCTTGACCCATTGGTGGAATCGCTATCCAGTGTACCCTTGATCTATTGGCTGATCACTATCCAGTGTACCCTTGACCCATTGGTGGAATCACTATCCAATGTACCCTTGACCCATTGGTGGAATCACTATCCAGTGTACCCTTGACCCATCGGTGGAATCACTCTCCAATGTACCCTTGACGCATTGGTGGAATCACTATCCAATGTACCCTTGACCCATTGGTGGAATCACTATCCAATGTACCCTTGACCCATTGGCGGAATCACTATCCAATGTACCCTTGACTCACTGGTGGAATCACTATCCAATGTACCCTTGACCCATTGGTGGAATCACTATCCAATGTACCCTTGACTCACTGGTGGAATCACTATCCAATGTACCCTTGACCCATTTGTGGAATAACTCTCCAGTGTACCCTTGACCCATTGGTGGAATCACTATCCAATGTACCCTTGACCCATTGGTAGAATCACTCTCCAATCTACCCTTGACCCATTGGCGGAACCACTATCCAATGTACCCTTGACCCATTGGTGGAATCACTATCCAATGTACCCTTGACCAATTGGTGGAATCACTCTCCAGTGTACCCTTGACCCATTGGTGGAATCACTGTCCAATGTACCCTTGACCCATTGGTGGAATCACTCTCCAATATACCCTTGACCCATTGGTGGAATCACTGTCCAATGTACCCTCGACCCATTGGTGGAATCGCTATCCAATGTACCCTTGACCCATTGGTGGAACCACTATCCAATGTACCCTTGACTCACTGGTGGAATCACTACCAATGTACCCTTGACTCACTGGTGGAATCACTGTCCAGTGTACCCTTGACCCATCGGTGGAATCACTATCCAATGTACACTTGACCCATTGGTGGAATCACTATCCAATGTACCCTTGACCCATTGGCGGAATCACTATCTAATGTACCCTTGACCCATTGGCGGAATCACTATCCAATGTACCCTTGACCCATTCGCGGAATCACTATCCAATGTACCCTTGACCCATTGGTGGAATCACTCTCCAGTGTACCCTTGATTCATTGGTGGAATCACTGTCCAATGTACCCTTGACCCATTGGTGGAATCACTCTCCAATATATCCTTGACTCACTGGTGGAATCACTGTCCAATGTACCCTTGACCCATTGGTGGAATCACTGTCCAATGTACCCTTGACCCACTGGTGGAATCACTCTCCAGTGTATCCTTGACTCACTGGTGGATCTAGTTGCAAAGCGAGAGGACTGCAGCCGGAAATCTAAACAAATCTTAAATAAATGTTAGCGAACCGCCCAGAGAACGTGGACAAACGAGTCACAAGACGAAACACAACGCGCTTCGACCTCTTAGGTCTTCATCAGGTGAGACATAAACGAATAAAACAACGAAAATTCACTTAGCTTTGATCGCTTCAGATCACTTCGCAGGGTTCAGCGCAAGGAAGAAGGCGTCTCATTCAACGCCTTCTTCCTTGCGCTGAACTCTGCGAAGTGATCTGAAGCGATCAAAGCTAAGTGAATTTTCGTTGTTTTATTCGTTTATGTCTCACCTGATGAAGACCTAAGAGGTCGAAACGCGTTGTGTTTCGTCTTGTGACTCGTTTGCCCACGTTCTCTGGGCGGTTCACTGGTGGAATCACTATCCAATGTACCCTTGACCCATTGTGGAATCACTCTCCAATGTACCCTCGACCCATTGGTGGAATCACTCTCCAATCTTATTGCGCCAGATCGTGATGTTTTCTTCTCACCAGCACCTCGTAGGTTATGTTTGGTTTTGTTTTTGTTTTTTACCCACGTAGATTTGTTTGTTTACTTGTCTGTCTGTCTGTCAACACGATTACATAAACACTATGAAACCCAGAGTAATCGAACTTGGTGGGAAGATCAATTCTTGAGCAAGGACGAAGCCTGATATTTTGATGCGGATCCAAGTCAGAAAGAATCCGTTGGCTCACAAAAACTATGATAAATTTCCACTGAACATAAATGCTGTGAAGTTATTGTTGTGAATCGATTGCTGTCTCCAAAGTTATATTTTTTCATGGAGCATTAAAACGTTTATGTTCTTCTGCACAGTCAAATCGATCGCTGTCACTAGCTTGCATCCAGTCCTGTCTCCAGCATGAAGATTAAGGATAGAAGTAGAACAGGAAACGAATGATTCTCAACTTTTAAAAAGAAAAAGGAAAAGTGCTGCTACTTGATG
>CM065729.1:11884184-11896186 GCA_033310375.1 Conus canariensis
GAGGTGGCACAGAAAGTGGGACAGCCAAAAAAAAAAAAGAAAAAAAAAAAGTCTTTGTGAAAAAGCCTTTTCTGGGTGTCTTAATTACTTTACGATTCATTGTCAAGTTTGATGTTGATCTGGCAGGACTCGTGATATGTCGGTGGAATGCGAATGAGGGACCCCCCCCCCCCTCCCCCCCCCCCCCCCCCCCCCCCCTCCCACTCTTGAACAACAGTATCGTGGGAATCCCAGTGTGAAGAAAGGAGGATGGATGGATGGTGTGAGAAGGAGGAGAGGATTAGGGACAAGGAGAGGGGGAAGTGTTGAGGTTGGGGGTTGGTGTGGGGGGGGGGGGGAGGAAAGGTGAGAGGGACGGGAAGATGTGTGTGTGTGTGTTGGGGGGGGGGGGGTGAGAGATCTTGGCGCGTCGATCAACGGAAGCAGGCACCGCAGTCAGCACTTTGACAGAGGACACCCAGGGTCAGGAGGATGCCATTTGTGTGTGTGTGTGTGTTGTGTGTGTGTGTGTGTGTGTGTGTGTGTGTGTGTGTGTGTGTGTGCTTGCGTGTACGTGCGTGCGTGCGTGCGTGGACGTACTGCGTGCGGCGTGCGTGTGGTGGTGTGCGTTCGTGCGTGTGTGTGTGGTGTGTGTGGTGTGTGCGTGCGTGTGTGTGTGCGTGCTGCGTGGTGGTGTGTGGTGTGTTGTGTTTGCGTTGTGTGTGTGTGGTGCGGCGTGCGTGTGTGCGTGTGTTTGTGTTTGCGTTTGCGTGTGTGTGTGTTGGGCGCTGTGTGTGTGTGTGTGTGTGTGTGTGTGTGTTGGTGGTGTGTGTGTGTTGTGTGTGTGTGGTTGCGTGTCTTGTATCGTGCTGTTACGTTGTCGGTGTGTTATGTAGTATGCGTGTCTCCAATATCGAATCTTTAGTCCGGAAGTGATATCGGATTGTAATGTCAAGATGTTCTCCAGAAATCAAAAGTGGTGTAGACAGGATGTGAGAAGGAATATAGATGAAATGGATCAATCATTTGTCAGACACATCCAACAAGTGGCAATTACACACAGACACACGCGGTGGCCAGCACGCGGGCAAAAAAACCAAGGACAACACACACTTTCAGACCATACACGCACACATGCACACAACACACACACACACACACACACGCGGCGCGCGCCGACGCACACACACACACACCACACACACACACACACACACACACCGCGCGCCACGCACACACAAGTAGGCGTGCACGCGCGTGCGAGCGCGCGCGCACGCGCGTGCGACGTGCGGTGGGTGCGGGGTGTGTGTGTGTGTGTGTGTGTGTGTGTGTGTGTTGTCTGTCTGTCTGTCTGCCCGTCTGTATCCTTGTATTCTTAAATGGATCCTCAAACATGGACTCAAAGACGCCCCCTCCTTCCCTTTTAGATGTATTACACGGTACTTACACTGATAGTCTTTAAACAACTTATTTACACACAGGTTTCTTTTTGTCTTCTCATTTCGCCTTACTACCACCTTTCCCTGGCTGCTTTTGGGGAGGTGTGCCCGTTGGATTTTTGGTTTTTCAAGCCTTGCTGGCGAGAATACCAGAGGATCATTGGTGATGTCTCTCCACTGGATGGCCACGGAGGAGTACCCCAACACAATCCGCGAGTTCCACCGATGAGTTGTTGTTGTGTGTTGTCGTACCCTGGCTAAAAGGCTCCAGGGATCATCCGAACAGCTGAAGCTCTTGAACACTATGGTACAAATGCATCAGCTAGGGATGAGAACATCACTGATGAGTCAGAGTCAGAGGACGAAAGGCGTGTCTTGACAGGCTGTCGACACGAAAGCCGAATGGTTTCTTTTCAAAGACAGAGTTCGCTGGTCCACAGATGCCACCGGTGAAGGATTTAGTATCTACACACTAACGCCCTCTTTTTATCATCCCGATTTTCTCTTCGCTTCCCCTCAACCCATCCTACTACTCTTCCCCCCCCCCCCCCCCACCCCTTTTTTTTTATTTTGGTCAGTCTTGGCATTTCAGTCATTATCTTAATGGCTGAGGAACTGTTAGCCCGCTCTTGTTTTCCTCCGCTACACTTGTTCAACATAGACAGATAGACAGACAGACGGACAGATAGACAGACACAGAGGGAGAGAAAAGAGAGGGAGAGAGAGAGAGAGAGAGAGAGAGAGAGAGAGAGAGAGAGAGATAATTGCATACATATACATACATACTTACATACATACATACATACATACATGCATGCATGCATGCATGCATGCATGCATGCATGCATGCATGCATACATACATACATACATACATACATACATACAGACATACATACAACATACATACATATATACAGACATCGAAACATACTTTACAGACAGTTACAGTACAGATGCACGTAGATAATTACAGACATAACTCTTATCATACGATTCACATCAGACATACAGACATCCTACTACATCTTCATTATTACATGCAGTCATTCATACATACATTACATACATACAGGACTTTACGTACATCATCTACACTTCAGACATAACATGACACAACATACAGACACATAAAAACATAAGAATACATACATAATACAAGAATACAGACATACATACATACATACATACATACATACATACATACAACATACATGACATACATACATACATACATACATACATACATAGACACACAGACAGGCAAATAGCACAGACGGAGAGAGAGAGGGGGGGGGGGAGACAGACAGATAGCCAGACAAACAGATAGACAAGCAGACTGAGAGTTAGATCGATACACAGACAGATAGACGGACGAAAGGACAGATAGATTGACCGATAGATCGATCGATAGATAGATAGATAGATCGATAGTCAGACAGACAGACAGGCAAGCAGGCAGATAGATAAACAGGTAGACAGGCAGATAGATATGTATGTTTGTAGGTAGGTAGGTATATAGGTAGAGAGATAGAGATAGAGAGAGAGACAGATAGATAGATAGATAGTTAATAGATTGATAAATAGATAAATATGTAGGTCGGTAGGTATATAGGTAGAGAGACAGATAGACAGATAGATAGATGATAGAACAGATTGAGAGAGACAGACAGACAGACAGACAGACAGTAGATAGATAGATAGATAGATAGATAGATAGATAGATAGATAGATATAGATAGATAGATAGATAGATAGATAGACAGACAGACAGACAGATAGACAGATACGCACGTGCGGGGGGTGGGGGGGGGGGTCCAGGGAGAGAGAGGGTGACCCACTTTCAGCACGTGCTCTCAACGGGTACAGCACAGTGACCCAGTTTTCGCTTGCAACAAATTGATCCCAGAAATGAAAGGCAGCAGAGAGTAGCCTACCACATACAGGCTTCAGACTGATGCCAGAAATGAAGAACAGCAGAGAGTGCCACATACAGGCTTCAGACTGATGCCAGAAATGAAGCACAGCAGAGAGTGCCACATACAGGCTTCAGACTGATGCCAGAAATGAAGCACAGCAGAGAGTGCCACATACAGGCTTCAGACTGATGCCAGAAATGAAGCACAGCAGAGAGTGCCACATACAGGCTTCAGACTGATGCCAGAAATGACGGACAGCAGAGAGTGCCACATACAGGCTTCAGATTGATGCCAGAAATGACGGACAGCAGAGAGTGCCACATACAGGCTTCAGATTGATGCCAGAAATGACGGACAGCAGAGAGTGCCACATACAGGCTTCAGATTGATGCCAGAAATGACGGACAGCAGAGAGTGCCACATACAGGCTTCAGATTGATGCCAGAAATGACGGACAGCAGAGAGTGCCACATACAGGCTTCAGATTGATGCCAGAAATGACGGACAGCAGAGAGTGCCACATACAGGCTTCAGATTGATGCCAGAAATGACGGACAGCAGAGAGTGCCACATACAGGCTTCAGAAAGATGGAGCACCAGTCAGGGCCAAAGACGTCAAAAGTCTGTCGTCTAGTTTCGTTTTTAAGGCCCTCCGACCTGGATTTGGCATTGGGAAAAAAAAAAAAAAAAAAAAACACGGCGAGACTTGACCGTGTTGTGATGAAACAAAAAAAAAAAGCGCGACCCTTTGCGAAAGCGCACACCCCAGTACAAGACTACACACAGCACAGCACAACACAGCACAGCACAGCAAAGCTCACCACTACGAAGCACAGCGCCACGCAACACAGTTGAAAGCAACACAACAAAGAGCAACACAGTGCAACACAACATAAAAGTAACACAGCACAGCACAGTGCACTAGCAACACAACACAACACAGTACAGCACAGTGCACTAGCAACACAACACAGCACAGCACAGTGCACTAGCAACACAACACAACACAGCACAGCACCGTGCACTAGCAACACAACAACACAGCACAGCACAGTGCACTAGCAACACAACACAGCACAGCACAGCACAACACAATGGCAACACAATACAGCACAGTTCAGTAGCAATACAACACAGCGCAGCACAACACAAAAGCAACACAACACAGCACGGTACAATAGCAACACAACACAACGCAGCACAACACAAGAGCAACACAACACACAGCACAATAGCAACACAGCACAGCACAGCACAACACAACACAAAAGCAACACAACACAGCACAGTACAATGACAACACACCACAGCACAGCACAGCATAACACAGCACAGCACAAAAGCAACGCATCACATCTCAGCACAGCACAGTACAGCACAGCCCAGCACAGCACAGCACAGCACAAAAGCAAGTCAACACAGCAGAGCTCAGCACAGCACAACACATCTCATCTCAGCACAACACAGCACAGCACAGCACAAAAGCAACACGACACAGCACAGCACAACACAACACAGCACAGCACAGCACAGCACAGCACAGTACAGCACAACACAACACAAATGAAGTGCAAGACTCACATTACGGACAAAATGTACTGCAGCACATCACATCACAGTACAAACGAACTGCACCACATCACATCACAGTACAAACGAGCTGCACCACATCACATTGCAGTACAAATGAACTTGAGCACATAGCATTAAAGTACAGATAGAATGCAACACATCACATCACAGTACAAATGAACTGCAACACGTCACGTTAAGGTACAACTGAACTTGGGCACATAAAATTAAACTACAGATAGAATGCAACATATCACATCACAGTACAAATGAACTGCAACACGTCACGTTAAGGTACAACTGAACTTGGGCGCATAAAATTAAAGTACAGATAGAATGCAACATATCACATTACAGTACAAATGAACTGCACCACATCACGTTTTACAGCACAACTGAATTTGGGCACATAACATTAAAGTACAAACAGAATGCAACACATCACATTACAGTTCACATGAACCATTGCATGTCACATTACAAATAAACTGTAGCAGATCACATTATAGTACAAATAATCTGGGACACATCATAATGCAGCACAAATGAACTGCAAGATTCTCGTTACAGAAGAAATAAACCGCAGCACATTCACATTACAGTGCAAATAAACTACAGCACATCACATTACGGTACAAATGAACTACAGCACATCACATTACGGTACAAATGAACTACAGCACATCACATTACAGTACAAATGAACTACAGCACATCACATTACAGTACAAGTGAACCACAGCACATCACATTACAGTACAAGTGAACCACAGCACATCACATTACAGTACAAGTGAACCACAGCACATCACATTACAGTACAAGTGAACCACAGCACATCACATTACAGTACAAGTGAACCACAGCACATCACATTACAGTGCAGTGAACCACAGCACATCACATTACAGTACAAGTGAACCACAGCACATTACATTACAGTACAAGTGAACCACAGCACATCACATTACAGTACAAGTGAACCACAGCACATCACATTACAGTACAAGTGAACCACAGCACATCACATTACAGTGCAGTGAACCAGCACATCACATTACAGTACAAGTGAACCACAGCACATTACATTACAGTACAAGTGAACCACAGACATCACATCACAGTACAATGAACCACACACATCACATCACAGTACAAATGAACTGCAGCAAATCATATTACAGTGCAAATAAACTGCAGCACGTCAATTATAGTACAAATAAACTGCAGCACGTCACATTACAGTGCAAGTGAACCACAGCACATGACAATGACAGTAAGAAACCAAACAGCAGCCAATACACATTTTGTACAAATAAAACTGTAGTGCAATCGCACGACACGGCACGGCATCTCAACCGCACAATCTATCACACTGTATAGCACGATAAAGCAAAGCATGGCACATAACGACACAGCAGTACATAGTACGTCAGAATACGTTACAATATAGAAAGAGCACGACAGCAGTAAAAGTGACGGCGTAAACTTTATAAAAAAATAAAAATAAAAAAAAAATTTTAAAGAAGAAAAGAAAGAAAAAGCAACAAAAACCCTGTGAGATATTACCGGGAATCCTAAATGGGACGAAGGGGAGTGTGATGATATAGGGAGGAGAGGGGCATAAATAATATACGAGGAAGCTTCTTTTTTTTTTTTTTAATTCTCATCTGATGGTGAGACAGTTACATACACAGGTACACATTATACCAAACCATAATACTACTGGCTTCCGGTATCTATCGCCGTATTATCCCCCCCTGGACGTGGTGTCATCAAATGAGAGCTGGGGAGAAAGAGAGAGAGAGGCACACACACACACAGAAAGAGGGGGAGGGGGCGAGGGGTGGAGAGGGGGGGGGAGAGACCGCAAGAGAGAGGGGGGGAGATGAAGAAGGAGTAAGAGAAAGAGAGAGAGAGGAGAGAGAGAGAGAGGGAGAGAAGAGAAAGAGAGATGAGAGAGAGAGAAAGAGGGAGAGACAGAGAGAGAGAGAGAGGTGAGAGAAAAAGAGAGACAGACAGAGAGAGAGAGAGGGGGGGGCACTCTGGAACACGACACCGCATCGCTCTATCATATGGTTCCAGCCTCCACGGTCCCAGAGGAGCCGTTCCATGTCTGGCACTGTTGTGATTTTATCCATCACAGGAGAGCATTGTCACGGGGAACAGTCACAGTGGCTGAGGGTGGGCAGGGGGTGGGGTAGGGTGGGGGGGGGGGGTCGGGGGGGGATCCACCTTCTATTCATGGCCGCGAAATCGCCTGCCAGTAGAGGGACAGTTTTGACGTATTGCAATGGTGTTAGATCGTAGTGTAGTGTATAGTGTTGCACTGTGTCGTATTATGTTGCATTGTATTGCGGGGGGGGGGGGGGGGGGGGTGTGTGTGTGTTGTGTGTGTGTGTGTGTGTGTGTGTGTAGTGTGTGGGACAGTTTTGACGTATTGCAATGGTGTTAGATCGTAGTGTAGTGTATAGTGTTGCACTATGTCGTATTACGTTGCATTGTATTGCGGGTGGTGGGAAGGGGGGTGCGTTTGTGCGTACGTGCGTGTGTGTGTGTGTGGGGGGGGGGGGGGGGCGGGGGGACAGTTTTGACGTATTGCAATGGTGTTAGATTGTAGTGTAGTGTATAGTGTTGCACTGTGTCGTATTTCGTTGCATTTTATTCTTGGGGGGGTGGGGGGTGGGTGTGTGGTGTGTGTGTGTGTGTGTGTGTGTGTGTGTGTGTGTGTGTGTGTGTGTGTGTGTGTGTGTGTGTGTGTAGTGTAATGTGTGTATGTGTGTGTGTTTGTGTGTGAGAGACAGACAGACAGACAGACAGACCGAAGAAGAAGGGTGGTAAGGTACGGGAAAGTCCGTGTGGAACAGCTGTTCTGCTGGCAGCGCCAGTTGGTGCAGACAGAAATGGACAGGGAGTGGACAAATGGAACTGAAAGAACGGCAGACATAGCATGGAACTGGATCCTGCCCGCAGCGCCAGGTGTGGCAGACCACAGTGAAAATACTTATATAGCGCCTATTCTCGGCTAGAGACCAAGCTCTAAGCGCTTTACAATCCACACTCGTTTACACAACGGGCTGCCTACCTGGGTAGTGCCGACTGAAGAGCTGCCAACTGGCGCTTCATTCAGTCGTTTCCCGTGTCATCCAGTCAGTAACGTTCAATATCGTTCACTCAATATCCTTACTTCCTTCATTCTTTCCATTTCTCACGCAGGGTGCATGCTATGTGCAACGTGTCTTCCATACTAACGGCCAAACTGGCCTTCTCCTCCGAAAGTTGGTGATGGGGTTTTACGTGTGTGTGCAAGATGTTGTGCGTGCGTTCACACACGGAACCTCGGTTTATAGTCATTTGAAGGACTTTTGGGAAATGGAGTCAGAACTTACGTTAACTCCGAGGGAAAAAATCCCCTGTACCGGAACAGCCCGGCGGAGATTCGAACCCGCAACCCCAGGATCACCAAGATTACGAGTCCGGCGCTCAACCAACTGAACTATTCCGGCCCCCGGAACGGCAAGCGAGAAAATGCGTGCTGACTGGAGATGGACTCAGGGTTAAGAATGAAGGAGGAGAAATGAAGTATGAAGTTAGATGGATCTCTCTGAAGTCAGGAACATGCAGGCGGACCCCAGTCCGTTAGTTATCTTTTTTTTTCTTTTTTACTTACAGCATACAAGAAGACTGTGGCAGCATAATGATGACGTCATAGAACAGGAGCGCGTGGGCACATGTCGAACGCTGGTTTGAACTTAACTAATCGTTGATTTACTGACCTCCGGCGGTTCAATGTCCGACCACCAGACAACAAAACCAGTTACAACTTGATGACGCGACAAGGGCATGCATGGGTTAAAATAGTTTATTTTAAGTGAAGTAGGTTTTGAGGTACATTTCAACAGGTACCTTAAACAGTTTTTTTTATCAGCAAAATATAAAAATTTCTTTGAGCAAGCCTGAAAAAAAATGGTAAAACTGCTATCTAATAGCTGGGTTCAGACCACATCTGTCAGTGCATGACATTACGGCTCCCCGGTCCAGGCGAATAAATCATTCATCCAACAGAACCATTGGGAAACACATCTGACCTGATCAGATAAGCCGGTCAACTTGGCCGCCATTGACCGCCTGGGGATGCGGCTGTCTGCCAGTGGCATTGGACGTAAAAATCACCAGCTACCTTTGATTTGTTTTGCAAGAAACATTGGAATGAATGTTTTCCAAAGAGACTATTGTTACTACAGCGTAAAAAATTTCGGTATTAGCGGGACAAAAAAAAAGTGGAATGACGCAAGCATGGATATGAAGTTAGGACAGAATCTGGATCAAACATGGGGCTCTGATACTGTGAAATATAACAATGGGTATTTAATAAAGACAATGTGAAGAAAAAATATACATGGAGCATTGTTTATGGCTGTAGAAAGGAGAATGGGCTTTTCAACACATTGGCGGCGATTCAAATTTGAATGAACATTACGGTTGGCCTTCGTTATAGGTAGGTAGGCTTAGTAAGTCATTGTGTCACGAGCTGATGGCTGCAGTCTTCGAGAGTGAGTCGTGTTCACCTGAAGAACTTCAGATTAGCGAAGCACGCTCGTTTACGAGCACGCGCGCGCGCGCGCGCGCGCGCGCACAACACACACACACACACACACACACACACACACACACACACACACACACACACACACAACAGACGTGCGGCGCGCGCACACACACACACACACACCACACACACACACACACACACAACATACATGCACGCACACACATACACACACACACACTCACACACAAACACACATACATGCACCACACACACAATACACACACACACAAACACACACACGCACGCGCACACACACACACACACGCACGCATGCACACGCACGCACGCACATACGCACACACACACACACACACACACACGCGCGCGCGCGCCGCGCGCACCATACGCACACACACACACACACACATACGCGCGCGCGCGCGCGACGCGCGCATATCTCTTTCTCTCTCTCTCTCTCTCTCTCTCTCTCTCTCTCTCTCTCTTTTGTCACACACACACACACACACACACACAACACACACACAAAACACACACACGCATGCACGCACGCACGCACGCACGCACATACACATTTCTCTCTCTCTCTCTCTCTCTCTCTCTCTCTCTCTCTCTCTCACACCACACACACACACACACACATACACACACACACACACACACACACACACACACACACACACACACACACACACACACGACACACACACACACACACACACACACACACACAGAGGCACGCACAAACTGCGGTCAGTCCTTCAAACACTACACCAGCGTTTGTGGCCTTAAATTTAAAAAGTTATGTCCGTAGACAGGACAAAACACAAAAAAAAAACGGATTTAACAAAGTGCATATAGCTGCTTTATTCTTATCCATTTTTTTCTTTTTTTTTTTAACTTGGTGGCTTCCTCAAGGGTCGGCTGTTACGATTTTGTAGGTAGATAAGCCTACATTCCAGTCTTTGCGCCCAATTTGAGCAGATAAGTGATGATCGTTCGTTCCTCGTTTTCATTGTCTTCAGTGTTGTTTGTCTTGCCAGAAGAAGACCACAGAGGTCGAAACGCGTCGCGTTTTGTCCTGTAGTTTGTCCTATGCCGGCTGCACACCGGCCATTCGTATGTTACTCATTCATACCTTTTAAAGAGTGAAGAAGCTCCGTGGTGGATTCCATGTCATGTGCCACTCACAATGAAACATATTCTTTTAGAGTGTTGGGACTTGCACGATGTGAGACACAAACATTTTACAGCAGATTCCATGAAAACCTTGTTCAGAGATGTTCTGCCTGACGCGATATTTGAGTTCTTGAAAGAGATGAAACTTTTTCGTAGGATCTGAGATTTTACAGTGGAAAGATTTTAAACGAACTTTCGGATGGGTTTTTCGATGTATTTTAAAGAATTGTGTGAATGAATGACTTGTGAGTTGATTTTAACGTGGTGACAGCCCTGATGTGGCCCTTTGTGGTCGGCTGGGCTATAAGCAACATTATCTTATCTTATCTTATCGTTCGGCGGTACAATGATGTTATTTTTCTCTTAACTTTGTTTCAATGTCCGCCTACAGACACCTCACTTTGAAACCGACAGTCGTGGGTCAGACAATCGCAGCCAACATTCGAGTTAAAAACACACTCATGCGTGTGGAGTGTTATCAGCAAAGCTTTCTTCCAGTAGGATTTTGTCCCGCAATTTTTTTCCCCCTTTTGGGGGGTGTCCGGGAATGAAAAAGGGGTCAAGCTGAAAATCGTTTTTTTCCCCAAAAATGTATGGGTAAGGGACAATTTAATTGCGACATTTAAATTAAAAATGGTTTTTCTTTATTTTAAAAAACCGCGCGGCCCCCCCAAAACCCCAACCCACCAACACACACCACAACCAAACACACCACACAAAAACCACAACCACAAATTAAAAACCCCAATTTTATTTATGAAAGGATTAATTTTATGTTTTAAAAAGCAACCCACAACCAAAGGGAAAAAATTTTTTTATATTTCCAATTTTCTTTTTTGGTTAAAAGTTTTTAGGGGATTGTTTTTCTTTTGGTGGTGGTTTGGGTGGCTGGGGGGGTGTTTGGGGGGGGGGTCGGGGGTTTGGGTTTGGTTCTTTGGGGTCCTTACAGGTTTGGGGTTTTGTTTTTTTGGGGGTGTTTTGGTTTTTTTTTGTTGGTTGCCCCGTGGGAAGAAAACCATCATTTCTTTGAAGACGGGGTTTCCCCTATTGCCCCTTTTTTGACATGGGGGGGTGGGTGGGGAAAGGGGGGGGGGGGGGGGTGGGTGTGTGTGGGGGATGGAAAAGGGGTTTTTTTTTTTTGGTTTCCCCCCCCATAAAAAGGGGAACCCGTATTCCCCCTCCCAACCAAGGGGCCCCCGGGGCCCCCCCCCCGGGGCATCAATTCAAGTGAAGGGACCCCCCGGAGGGCCCGCACTGTGGGGCATTTGGTGCAAACCCTTTGGGAAAAAAAACCCAAACCCCCTTCAAAACCCCACTGAGTAAATTTCTTAGTGGGGCCGGGTTT
>CM065729.1:11896286-11908786 GCA_033310375.1 Conus canariensis
TTTTACGTGTGTGTGCAAGATGTTGTGCGTGCGTTCACACACGGAACCTCGGTTTATAGTCATTTGAAGGACTTTTGGGAAATGGGAGTCAGAACTTACGTTAACTCCAGGAAAAATCCCCCTGTACCGGAACAGCCCGGCGGAGATTCGAACCCGCAACCCCAGGATCACCAAGATTACGAGACCGCGCCTCAACCAACTGAACTATTCCGGCCCCCGGAACGGCAAGCGAGAAAATGCGTGCTGACTGGAGATGGACTCAGGGTTAAGAATGAAGGAGGAGAAATGAAGTATGAAGTTAGATGGATCTTCTGAAGTCAGGAACATGCAGGGGGACCCCAGTCCGTTAGTTATTCTTTTTTTTTCTTTTTTACTTACAGCATACAAGAAGGCTGTGGCAGCATAATGATGACGTCATAGAACAGGAGCGCGTGGCACATGTCGAACGCTGGTTTGAACTTAACTAATCGTTGATTTACTGACCTCCGGCGGTTCAATGTCCGACCACCAGACAACAAAACCAGTTACAACTTGATGACGCGACAAGGGCATGCATGGGTTAAAATAGTTTATTTTAAGTGAAGTAGGTTTTGAGGTACATTTCAACAGGTACCTTAAACAGTTTTTTTTTATCAGCAAAATATAAAAATTTCTTTGAGCAAGCCTGAAAAAAAATGGTAAACTGCTATCTAATAGCTGGGTTCAGACCACATCTGTCAGTGCATGACATTACGGCTCCCCGGTCCAGGCGAATAATCATTATCCAACAGAACCATTGGGAAACACATCTGACCTGATCAGATAAGCCGGTCAACTTGGCCGCCATTGACCGCCTGGGGATGCGGCTGTCTGCCAGTGGCATTGGACGTAAAAATCACCAGCTACCTTTGATTTGTTTTGCAAGAAACATTGGAATGAATGTTTTCCAAAGAGACTATTGTTACTACAGCGTAAAAAATTTCGGTATTAGCGGGACAAAAAAAAAGTGGAATGACGCAAGCATGGATATGAAGTTAGGACAGAATCTGGATCAAACATGGGGCTCTGATACTGTGAAATATAACAATGGGTATTTAATAAAGACAATGTGAAGAAAAAATATACATGGAGCATTGTTTATGGCTGTAGAAAGGAGAATGGGCTTTTCAACACATTGGCGGCGATTCAAATTTGAATGAACATTACGGTTGGCCTTCGTTATAGGTAGGTAGGCTTAGTAAGTCATTGTGTCACGAGCTGATGGCTGCAGTCTTCGAGAGTGAGTCGTGTTCACCTGAAGAACTTCAGATTAGCGAAGCACGCTCGTTTACGAGCACGCGCGCGCGCGCGCGCGCGCGCCACACACACACACACACACACACACACAACACACACACACACACACTCGCCCCACACACACAACCCCCCACACACACACACACACACACACACACAACACACACCCACACACACATACACACCACACACTACACACCCAAACACACACAACACCATACATGCACCACACACACAATACAACACACACACAAACACACACACGCACGCGCACACACACACACACACGCACCATGCACACGCACGCACGCACATACGCACACACACACACACACACATACGCGCGCGCGCGCCGCGCGCATCCAAAAAAGGGCGCGCAATTCCTTCTCTCTCTCTCTCTCTCTCTCTCTCTCCTCTCTTTTTGTCACACACACACACACACACACACACACACACACACCAACAAACACACACACACACACACCACGCTACGCACGCACGCACATACACATTCTCTCTCTCTCTCTCTCTCCTCTCTCTCTCTCTCTCTCTCACACACACACACACACACACACAACACACACACACACACACACACACACACACACACACACACACACCACACACACACACACACACACCACACACACACACACACACACAGAGGCACGCACAAACTGCGGTCAGTCCTTCAAACACTACACCAGCGTTTGTGCCTTAAATTTAAAAAGTTATGTCCGTAGACAGGACAAAACACAAAAAAAAACGGATTTAACAAAGTGCATATAGCTGCTTTATTCTTATCCATTTTTTTCTTTTTTTTTTTAACTTGGTGGCTTCCTCAAGGGTCGGCTGTTACGATTTTGTAGGTAGATAAGCCTACATTCCCAGTCTTTGCGCCCAATTTGAGCAGATAAGTGATGATCGTTCGTTCCTCGTTTTCATTGTCTTCAGTGTTGTTTGTCTTGCCAGAAGAAGACCACAGAGGTCGAAACGCGTCGCGTTTTGTCCTGTAGTTTGTCCTATGCCGGCTGCACACCGGCCATTCGTATGTTACTCATTCATACCTTTTAAAGAGTGAAGAAGCTCCGTGGTGGATTCCATGTCATGTGCCACTCACAATGAAACATATTCTTTTAGAGTGTTGGGACTTGCACGATGTGAGACACAAACATTTTACAGCAGATTCCATGAAAACCTTGTTCAGAGATGTTCTGCCTGACGCGATATTTGAGTTCTTGAAAGAGATGAACATTTTTCGTAGGATCTGAGATTTTACAGTGGAAAGATTTTAAACGAACTTTCGGATGGGTTTTTCGATGTATTTTTAAAGAATTGTGTGAATGAATGACTTGTGAGTTGATTTTAACGTGGTGACAGCCCTGATGTGGCCCTTTGTGGTCGGCTGGGCTATAAGCAACATTATCTTATCTTATCTTATCGTTCGGCGGTACAATGATGTTATTTTTCTCTTAACTTTGTTTCAATGTCCGCCTACAGACACCTCACTTTGAAACCGACAGTCGTGGGTCAGACAATCGCAGCCAACATTCGAGTTAAAAACACACTCATGCGTGTGGAGTGTTATCAGCAAAGCTTTCTTCCAGTAGGATTTTGTCCACGCATGAGTGTGCTTTCGCCTCCATTGTCGGCTGAAACTGGCTGTCCGGGAAATGAAAGGGCAGTCAAGCTGAAAATCGTAAGGCCTGAAGAAATGTGATGAGGCTACCCAGGCGACAATTTGGATCAGGATAAAGCAAGACATTCTCACCTAATTAAAAATGGTTTTATCTGTACGTTTTACACACACACACACTCGCGCGCGCTCTTACACATACACACACACACACACACACACACACACACACACACACACACACACACACACACACACACACACACACACAGAGTGAGTGAAAATGACAATTGTTTATTGATAGAAAGGCAAGCGTCCCTCAATGAAGATGTATGTGTTATAAACAGCTAACCCACAACGAGCATAAGCGGATAAACAAAATAGTATTATGATGTTGCCTAATCTCTCATCTGAATGGCCTTGTAAAAGTAAGTGTAAGTCGGTCACTTGTGTGCGTGTGCGTGTGCATGCGTGCGTGAGTGTGTGCATGTGTGTGTGGGTGTGTGTGCGTGCGTGCGTGCGTGCGTGTGTGTGTGTGTGTGTGTGTGCGTGTGCGTCCGTGCTAGCATGCGTGTGTGTGTGTGTGTGTGTGTGTGTGTGTGTGTGTGTGTGTGTGTGTGTGTGTGTGTGGTCTGCCCCCGTAGAGGACACGAACTCGGGACCTGGGATCATGTACCGTTGAAGACGAAGGTGTTACCCACCTGGCCACCTTGCCACCTACATACAGCACAGTGGTGGAAGGCGAACTGTGGATGGGGAAGGAGGAAGGGGGGCGGGGGAGCTGGGTGTGTGTGGAAGAGGCATGGCAGACCATTAGAACTTTTTTTTTTTTTTTTGCTGTCCCAACCTCTGCGGCACCTGAGAAGCAGTGTACCCACGCCGCTCATTCCGACACCAAGTCCACAGCCACAGCCCAGTCGGCCCCGCCGCAGCCCCGGCACCAGCAATCCAAAGGGAGCAGTCAATGTCAAGTCGTCAAGAGGCAACCCACCGGAGGAGACACTGCACTGCTGCCGAGTCACTTCGGTGGTGTTCAGTGGCGCCTGTTCTGATCTAACATACGCATGGACACCACCTACTAAGCCCCCTACTGACGACAATAATTGCTTAGTCGCGGAGCCGTTGTGAGTGAGCTCTCCCTCCGGAGGGCGCCACCACGTCCGTCCAAGGACAGTCCCCATGGACTCGCCGATACCGGTGACCCCGACGGAACCAAACCAAGACCACAGACATGGAGAGGACATCGCAACTGAGGTCACCATGAGAGCAGGGCATGAAGGGCCACAGAATTTGAGACTTCTTTTTTATGCTGATCGATGAGGATGATTAAGATGATGCTACGGATTTCCATTTCGGTCTCTGAGACTGCATGACAGGGCTGTACTCTACGCTTCCTTTCATAATATATCCCGGCGTCAACCAGGCCCCAGAAATACAGGCACCTGCAGTGTTGGTCAGGAAATTTGAGCAACACTCTCAGAAACGCATCCATTAAGTGGATGAAACTCGACTGTGTGGTCCCAGTCTTCCCAACTGAGTCCGCAGCAAACTCAACTCTGGGTAGGAGCCGGTCGGGGCAGAAAAACCCACATGACTCTGATGGGATTCGAACCCACGACCTCCCAGCCGGGAGTCCGCGACGCTAACCACTTCGCCACGGCGGCTGGTGACCATTAGAACTTAACTGGAAATGATTCCTTGTCTCATTTCTAGCTTGCTCTCTTTCTTCCTCGGTTACAGCTCCAAAGACGGCCCACAGTGGTAAGATGATGGCGTATGTGACGGGTCTTTTAAGTAAATGTTAGCGAACCGCCAAGAGAAACGTGGACACAACGAGTCACAAGACAAAATACGACGCGTTTCGACCTCTTAGGTCTTCTTCAGGCAAGACACAAACAAATAGGACAATGAAAATAATGAACGAGTTTGTCATTTAGCTTTGATCGCGTCAGCGCAAGGTAGGCGTTTGAATGTGACGGGTTTTTTTTCTTTTCTTTTCTCTTTTTAAACCCCACAAATAAGTAGCTGCATACCATCTTCGGAGATAATATCTCAACGTGATACCAGCGTGCAGTTATTTCATTTTCATTTCCACCTCTCCCACTGGCACGTGTTCGCGTGCTCTTTTCCGAAAGCTGGAATGGATGCATGCCAGGTTGTCAGCATCTTGCGTGGAAGCAACCGCAGGACCACGATGTTACAAGTCTCATCTAAAGGACTGGAAGCAGACCGAGTCTGCACGGGTATTATCTCTGAAGAGAAAACCGCTTCAATTAAACCAGGATGTCTCAAGTGGGGAATCGAACCCCGGGTCCTCAGGAGCAAGAATCTGCAGCCTTACCCGCTAGGCCAACGAGGTACCTCCTTTCCGCCTCTCAAAGACCGTGTCCGTCTTTGATTGCAATCAAAGCGGAAGGGAATTGTGATAGACAGGATGAAACTGAATTAGACACGGTACTTTTGAAGTTTGTTTTTATATTTTGTCATTGTCAATGCTGAGGAATTACTACTACTACTACTACTACTACTACTACTACTAACTACTACTGCTGCTGCTGCTGCTGCTGCTGCTGCTGCTGCTCTATTACCTACTACTACTACTGCTACACTACTACTATACTGCTGCTGACTTCTGCTGCTGCTGTGCTGCTGATGCTGCTGCACTGTGTACTCTATACTATACTACTACTCATGCTGCTGCTGTACTCTACTACTACTACGCTGCTACTCTACTACTACTACTACTGATGATATGTGCTGATGCTGATGTCAACTGATATACTGTGCTGCTGCTACTACTCTTGCTGCTGCTGCTGCTACTCTACCACTACTACTACACTAGTCTTCCAGTTCTACTACGTACCCGACTACGCCTGACTGACACTACTACACTATAATACTACTACTACTACATGATAATGATAATGATGTGATGATGATGATGATGATGAGCTACGGCTACTGCTGCTGCTGCTACTACTACTACTACGAGTACTACGTCTACTACGACGACGAACGACGAACTACTACTACTAGATACTATACACTATACTACTACTACTGACTATATACTTACGTATTGTAGAACATGGAAGCCCAAGGAACTTACCTATCTATATTTGGATAGTTGTAATGAATCATTGGGGGGGGAAGGGGGAGGAGGAGAAGGCAGATGAGCGGAAAGGGGGAAAGGGTGAGGGAGGGGTTGGGGTTGGGGGGAGTAAGTTGAAGGGAGGTGTTCACCGAACCCGTCAGGCAGCTCGTGTGGATGACTGCACGTGCCCCACATCAATGGACAGACCACAGAGAGGATCAATGAACCGATCACATGGTTTGATCCTCAATGCGGAAAACATTGATCGAAGGGTGGCCCCCAGACAGAGAGAGAGAGAGAGAGAGAGGAGAGAGAGAGAGAGAGAGAGAGAGAGAGAGAGAGGAGAGTTAATAGAACACACACATCATACATGCATACATACATACATGCATACGCGAACGCACGCACGCGGACACGCGCGCGCACGCACGCACGCACGCACACACACACACACACACACACACACACACACACACACACACACACACACACACAACACACACCGAGTGAAGATGAGAGAGAGAGAGAGAGATGTAGACAGACAGACAGAGGGGAAAAATGATAGATAAAAGGGGAGGGTTGGGGTGTTTTGGGAAAAAAAAGAATGGTTGCAGAGAGAGAGAGAGAGAGAGAGAGAGAGAGAGAGAGATGTGGGATGAAAATATAGAGAGAATGAGCATGAGTGAAAGAGAGCAGAGAGAATTCAAATGCAAATGCTTGATTGCGGGTAAAATAGAAGAAATATAGTAAGATCGGTTACAACATGCCTTAAACAAAGTAAAGAAAAAGAACAGAAACCGGTCTAATTTTTGGTCAGCGAGAGAGAGAGAGAGAGAGAGAGCGGGAGGGAGGGGAGAGAGAGGGGGGGAAGAGAACTTATCTAGGCCTTCGATGCCCCAGTACTTTTTCTCAGGGTCATTTCACGCCCCATTACTTGACCTCCATTCTCGCTTCCAACCTCCCTGCCCCCCCCCCCCCCTCTCTCTCTCTCTCTCTCTCTCTCTCTCTCTCTCTCTTCGTCCTGCACTCCCTGCTTCGTTCAAATGTTTTTCACACACACACACACACACACACACACACCACACACACACACACACACACACACACACACACGTGCACGCACGCACGCACGCATACACACACACACACACACACACACACAGACACGTGCACGCACGCACGCACGCACACACACATACACACACTCACACACATGCACGCTCGCACGTGCGCGTGCGCGCGCGCGCTCACACACACACACACACACACACACACACACACACACACACACACACACACACACACACACACACACACTGGTCTTTCCTCCTTCTCTGTGTTTGCGTGTGTGTGTTGTGTTGTGTTTGTGTGTGTGTGTGTGTGTGTGTGTGTGTGGTGTGTGTGTGTGTGTGTGTGTGTGTGTGTGTGTGTTTGCACGCGCGCGCCCGAGTGTGCATATGTGTATGTATGCATGCGTGGGGGGGGGGGGGGGGGCATGTGCAGTGTGTAATATAACAGCATCCTGAAATTCCACTGGAACAGGAAACATCTGCACCAAGCGGCGCAAGTCAACGTTATTTTCATTATTTTTAAATGTCTTTATACAGGAAAGCGAGTCACTTTTCCCTGACCCCCCCCCCCCCCTCCACTCTCCTCCCTGACCGCCATCACCCGTCAACCCCCCCTCCCCGATCCACCCCTTGCTCCCCCTTCCCCCACGTCTCTGCCCTCTACTCTTCACCCCCCTCCTCCCCCCCCCCCCCCCCGTCTCCCCCCAACATGCTTGAAGCACTGTCATTGTAGTTATCAAGTCGCTGGGTCGCAAGGCTCTTTAACTCTAAGTGCACTGTTCACACATATAACGCTGACTGTACGGCCTGAAACCACAATGAGTCAGCTATCACCCATTGCTTACCACCTGTCACCCATCACTTACCACCTATCACCCATCACTTACCACCTATCACCCATCACTTACCACCTGTCACCCATCACTTACCACCTATCACCCATCACTTACCACCTGTCACCCATCACCACCTATCACCTATCACTTACCACCTGTCACCCATCACCACCTATCATCCATCACTTACCACCTGTCACCCATCACCACCTATCACCCATCACTTACCACCTATCACCCATCACTTACCACCTGTCACCCATCATTACCACCTGTCACCCATCATTACCACCTATCACCCATCACTTACCACCTGTCACCTATCACTTACCACCTATCATCCATAACTTACCACCTATCACCCATCACCACCTATCACCCATCACTTACCACCTATCACCCATCACCACCTATCACCCATCACTTACCACCTGTCACCCATCACCACCTATCACCCATCACTTACCACCTATCACCCATCACTGACCACCTGTCACCCATCATTACCACCTGTCACCCATCACTTACCACCTGTCACCCATCACTGACCACCTGTCACCCATCACTTACCACCTGTCACCTATCATTACCATCTATCACCCATCACTTACAACCTGTCACCCATCACTTACCACCTATCAGCCATCACTTACCACCTGTCACCCATCACTTACCACTTATCACCCATCACTTACCACCTATCACCCATCACTTACCACCTGTCACCCATCACTGACCACCTATCACCCATCACCACCTATCACCCATCACTTACCACCTGTCACCCATCACCACCTATCACCCATCACTTACCACCTATCACCCATCATTACCACCTATCACCCATCACTTACCACCTGTCACCCATCACCACCTATCAACCATCACTTACCACCTATCACCCATCATTACCACCTGTCACCCATCATTACCACCTATCACCCATCACTTACCACCTGTCACCCATCACTTACCACCTGTCACCCATCACTTATCACCTGTCACCCATCATTACCACCTGTCACCCATTATTACCACCTGTCACCCATCTTTACCACCTATCACCCATCACTGACCACTTGTCACCCATCACTGACCACCTGTCACCATCACTTACCACCTATCACCCATCACTGACCACCTGTCACCCATCACTTACCACCTGTCACCCATCATTACCACCTATCACCCATCATTACCACCTGTCACCCATCATTACCACCTGTCACCCATCATTACCACCTGTCACCCATCACTGACCACCTGCCACCCATCACTGACCACCTATCACACATCACTTACCACCTATCATCCATCACCACCTATCACCCATCACTTACCACCTGTCACCCATCACCACCTATCACCCATCACTGACCACCTATCACCCATCACTTACCACCTGTCATCCATCACGTACCACCTATCACCCATCACTGACCACCTGTCACCCATCACTCACCACCTGTCACCCATCACCACCTATCACCCATCACTTACCACCTATCACCCATCACGTACCACCTATCACCCATCACTGACCACCTATCACCCATCACTGACCACCTGTCACCCATCGCTTACCACCTATCACCCATCACTGACCACCTATCACCCATCACTGACCACCTATCACCCATCACTGACCACCTATCACCATCACTTACCACCTATCACCCATCACTGACCACCTATCACCCATCACGTACCACCTATCACCCATCACTGACCACCTATCACCCATCCCTGACCACCTATCACCCATCACTTACCACCTATCACCCATCACGTACCACCTGTCATCCATCACCACCTATCACCCATCACTGACTACCTATCACCCATCACTTACCACCTGTCACCCATCACGTACCACCTGTCACCCATCACTTACCACCTATCACCCATCACGTACCACCTATCACCCATCACTTACCACCTGTCACCCATCACGTACCACCTTCACCCATCACTGACCACCTATCACCCATCACTGACCACCTATCACCCATCACTTACCACCTGTCACCCATCACGTACCACCTATCACCCATCACTGACCACCTATCACCCATCACTGACCACCTATCACCCATCACTTACCACCTATCACCCATCACTTACCACCTGTCACCCATCACGTACCACCTATCACCCATCACCACCTATCACCCATCACTTACCACCTGTCACCCATCACTGACCACCTATCACCCATCACTTACCACCTATCACCCATCACTTACCACCTATCACCCATCACTTACCACATATCACCCATCACTTACCACCTGTCACCCATCACTGACCACCTGTCACCCATCACGTACCACCTATCACCCATCACTTACCACCTGTCACCCATCACGTACCACCTATCACCCATCACTGACCACCTGTCACCACATCACTGACCACCTGTCACCCATCACCACCTATCACCCCACTCACTTACCACCTGTCACCCATCACCACCTATCACCCATCACTTACCACCTGTCACCCATCACTTACCACCTATCACCCATCACCACCTGTCACCCATCACTGACCACCTATCACCCATCACTGACCACCTATCATCCATCACTTACCACCTGTCACCCATCACTGACCACCTGTCACCCATCACCACCTGTCACACATCACTTACCACCTATCACCCATCACTTACCACCTGTCACCCATCACTGACCACCTATCACCCATCACTGACCACCTATCACCCATCACTGACCACCTGTCACCCATCACTGACCACCTGTCACCCATCACTTACCACCTGTCCGAGAGTCTCGAAGACCGTTCGGGCGCAACAGAAGACTTCGCAGCCAGCTTCCTCCACTCCTCCTGGTTCTCAGACGCTCTTAGGCAGTTGAGGCCAGTCCATTCATTACTACTGTCCCCCCCCCCCCCCCCCCCCCCCCCCCCATCTTTGTCTCTGTCTGCCTCTCTTTCTGCCTCCACACACTGTTCCTTGTAGAATGGTTTTGGCAAGTCCTGTTGATCTTGATACATGACCATACCATCTCATTTTCCTTCTTTTCACTGGGGAAAACAGGTCTTCGTATGGTCCAGTGGCTTGCCCTACTCTGGTCCGGACCTCCAAGTTGGTTATGTGGTCTTTTTTGTATGAGATGCCAAGGATCTTGCGGAAGCATCTCATCTCTAATGCCTGAATCCTTCTTCTCTCAAGTTCAGCTGTCAGAGTCCACGTCTCACAGGCATAGAGAAATATGGCAATGACCAGGGAGCTCCTCAGTCTGATCTTGGAACTGATTTGTGATGTTTCTGTCATTCCAGATGGGTTTTAGTCTGGCTGGCGCTACTGTCGTTTTTTGCGAAACTCTGGAGAGCACTCCAGGTTCTAGTCCCTCATCTGAAACAATTGCCCCCGAGGTACTTGACGAGAGATTAATCTCTGTGTATATTGACTGATTAATCTCTGTGTATACGGACAATGAGTACAAAATAACACGAAGAAATACTGATTGCAAATAGTTACATAGGCTGGAGGCTAGAGGGTTCACGTTCCCATAGCTTATTGGCCGCAAGGCGCAGTGAACTGTCAGAAATTCATCGTGTCTTATAGTACGGCCTGATGAAATGCAGGACCCTTCCCTCTCCTTCTGCCGTCTTTCACCTGCCCTGAAATGAATCAGGTACCCATTTATTGCTGGGTAAACAGAGAAGGGTTTCCAGCCGAGAAAAATCCGATCCCTGAGTGGTTCGAACTCACGACCCGCCAACTCCGCGGGCGAACGCTCTGATCATCTGACCACGGGGTCTTCTGTCCTTTTGTGACGTAACAGAAACTGGGTTCAATTCGAAGGCAAATTTTCGATTTAAAGTATAATGTTTTCAAACTCATTCAAAATCGAGACACAAATATTATGATGTGGACATCATCTCTCTCCCTCTCCTCTCTCTCTCTCTCTCTCTCTCTCTCTCTTCTCTCTCTCTCTCTCTCTCTCTCTCTCTCTGGCTGGTTGGCTGGCTCTCTGTCTGGCCCTCTTTCTCTCTCTCTCTGGCTGGCTGGTTGTCTCTCTCTCAGTCTCTGTCTCTCTCTCTCTCTCTCTCTCTCTCTCTCTCTCTCTCTCTCTCATTTCTCTCTCTCATTCTCTCTCTCTCTCTCTCTCTCTCCCACACACACACACACACACACACACACACACACACACACACCCCACACACACACACACACACGCACACACATTATCTCTCTCCCATTTTCTGGTCAAACACGCCACATAGTTTCAGAAATGCACAAACGACTTGTGAACTGTTAAGTGGACATCCTCCTCCTCCCCCTCCCTCCCCCTCCCCGATCCCACCCCTAACCGTCTCATACCCCACCCCTACACCCTTTCACGACAAACCGATAAAACTGATAGAATCGCCGCTGATTGGGGTACTCAGCGCAAATGTAGTGATGCCTTGTCAATTGTCAACTAAAGCACAACCCCCCCCCCCCTCTCCCCATCCAAACTCTCCTCTCTAATGATTCATAGATCTGTGGATTGATTCATCAATAGATTGGAGCACACAGACACCCCCCCCTTCTTCCGCCCTACCTCTCCTCCTCCCCT
>CM065729.1:11926286-11943786 GCA_033310375.1 Conus canariensis
CCATTACAGAACCTCCACCAAAGGCCACCTTTTCTTGGACAGTGGCGTCAGTAAAGCGTTGCCCTGGGCGCCTCCAGACCCTCAGTCGGCCGTCGTTGTGGTGAAGGGTGAAGCGTGATTCATCACTGAACAGGACCTGGGACCATTGCTGACGTGTCCACCTCACGTGACGTGCGCAGAAGGCGCGGACTGCTGCCCTATGGGCTGGAGTTCAGCGTGGCCGTACTGCTGGGCGACGAGAACGGAGATTAAACCCATGTAGGCGGTTCCGTATGGTCTGCTGGCTGATGTTGATGTTAGTAGCCACCCTGAACTGCCTTTGAATTATGCTGGAAGAGGCTGTTCTTGTCTGCAGGGCTTGTCGTTCAATGAGACGATCGTCACGTGGGGTTGTCTTCTTCGGTCGACCAGATCTGCGTCTTTCATGGACAATCCCAGTGGCTGTGAAGCGTTGAATCAGTCGGACAATGACCGAGATGGACACATGAGGTCGCCTGGCCACTTCTCGCTTGGGAACACCATCTTGGAACCATGCAACAGCTCGTCCCCTATCCAACTCGCTTAATTTTCGTCGTGGAGGCATTGTCAGATCAGGCCTGCTACTGGTGGAATGTCTTCTTATATAGCCAAGCGAGCGACAGCATCTCACACATAAACAGCAGTGCTTGCACGTGCATAATGGTTTTTCCATCTGGCAAGTGCAATGTGTTCAGGCAGAACGGTCCAAAACAAGGTCATTTTTCGCAAGTTTCCGCTTTTCCGTTTGCGGCCCAGCTCAGTAGTAGAGAATCCCGTGCAATTTTCGCACTAACACAACATCGCCCACTTACAGCTGAACAAGAATTCATGACAATTTGGCTGGACTAAGAAATAAATAACAGTAGCGAACTGAGTTTATTACGCACCTGTTTTCACATACCGATCCTTAACTTTTTGTGCGTAGTATATTTTGTCAGAATCCCAGAGAGAGAGAAAAAAAACAAAAAAACACTGCGTGTCTTTCAATTTAATTAATATTTATGCACGTTATGTGATATTAGACAGAATTTTTTTTTAATGCTTTATTTTCTTCGTGTGTAGTGTGAGAGAGATGTGTCGGTTTTTTTTGTTTTTTTTTCGGGCATAGCTAGAGAGATGTGTTGTTTTCTTTGTGCATGATTAGATAGAAAGAGATCGTCGTTTTCTTCCTGCTTAATTATTGAAGTGTGGGGGGGGGGGGGGGGGGGGGGGGGGGGGAGGGGGGGGGGGGTTCGTGTGTAATGATTAGAGAGGTGTGTCATTTTTCTTCATGCATTTTTAGAAGAGATGTGTCGTTTCTTCGTGCATAATTAGAGATATGTGTCGTTTTTTTGTGTGTGGATACTTGGAGAGATATGTCGTCTTCTTCGTGCAGAATTACATATGTGTCGTTTTCTTCATGTCTAATTAGAGAAATGTGTCGTTTTCTTCGTGTCTAATTAAGATATGTATCGTTTTCTTCGTCATAATTACAGATATATCTTTTCTTCGTACAGTTTACAGATATGTGTCGTTTTCTTCGCGCATAATTAGAGAGTGTCGTTTTCTTCGTGCATAATTAGACACGTGTCGTTTTCTTCGTGCATAATTAGACACGTGTCGTTTTTCTTCGTGCATAATTAGACACGTGTCGTTTTCTTTGTGCATAATTAGACACGTGTCGTTTTCTTCGTGTATACTTAGAGGATATGTGCCGTTTTCTTTGTGTATTCTTAGAGGAGATTTGTGTCGTTTTCTTCGCACATACTTAGAGATGTGTCGTTTTCTTCGCACATACTTAGAGATGTGTCGTTTTCTTCGTGCATACTCAGAGGAGATGTGTCGTTTTCTTTGTGCATACTCACAGGAGATGTGTGTCGTTTTCTTTGTGCATACGCAGAGGAGATGTGTCGTTTTCTTCGTGCATACTTAGAGGAAATGTGTCGTTTTCTACGTGTATACTTAGAGGAGATGTGTCGTTTTCTTCGTGTATACTTAGAGGAGATGTGTCGTTTTCTTCGTGTATACTTAGAGGAGATGTGTCGTTTTCTTCGTGCATACTCAGAGGAGATGTGTCGTTTTCTTTGCGCATACTTAGAGATATGTCATTTTCTTCGTGCATACTCAGAGGAGATGTGTCGTTTTCTTTGCGCATACTTAGAGATGTGTCATTTTCTTCGTGCATACTCAGAGGAGATGTGTCGTTTTCTTCGTTCATACTCAGAGGAGATGTGTCGTTTTCTTCGTGCATACTCAGAGGAGATGTGTCGTTTTCTTCGTGCATACTCAGAGGAGATGTGTCGTTTTCTTTGTGCATACTCACAGGAGATGTGTCGTTTTCTTCGTGTATACTTAGAGGAGATGTGTGTCGTTTTCTTCGTGCATAGTTAGAGGAGATGTGTCGTTTTCTTTGTGCATACTCAGAGGAGATGTGTCGTTTTCTTTGTGCATACTCAGAGGAGATGTGTCGTTTTCTTCGTGTATACTTAGAGGAGATGTGTGTCGTTTTCTTCGTGCATAGTTAGAGGAGATGTGTCGTTTTCTTTGTGCATACTCAGAGGAGATGTGTCGTTTTCTTCGTGCATACTCAGAGGAGATGTGTCGTTTTCTTTGTGCATACTCAGAGGAGATGTGTCGTTTTCTTTGTGCATACTCAGAGGAGATGTGTCGTTTTCTTTGTGCATACTCAGAGGAGATGTGTCGTTTTCTTCGTGCATACTCAGAGGAGATGTGTCGTTTTCCTCGTGTATAGTTAGAGGAGATGTGTCGTTTTCTTCGTGCATACTCAGAGGAGATGTGTCGTTTTCTTTGTGCATACTCAGAGGAGATGTGTCGTTTTCTTCGTGCATACTCAGAGGAGATGTGTCGTTTTCTTTGTGCATACTCAGAGGAGATGTGTCGTTTTCTTTGTGCATACTCAGAGGAGATGTGTCGTTTTCTTCGTGCATACTCAGAGGAGATGTGTCGTTTTCCTCGTGTATAGTTAGAGGAGATGTGTCGTTTTCTTCGTGCATACTCAGAGGAGATGTGTCGTTTTCTTTGTGCATACTCAGAGGAGATGTGTCGTTTTCTTCGTTCATACTCAGAGGAGATGTGTCGTTTTCTTCGTGCATACTCAGAGGAGATGTGTCGTTTTCTTCGTTCATACTCAGAGGAGATGTGTCGTTTTCTTTGTGCATACTCAGAGGAGATGTGTCGTTTTCTTTGTGCATACTCAGAGGAGATGTGTCGTTTTCTTTGTGCATACTCAGAGGAGATGTGTCGTTTTCTTCGTGTATAGTTAGAGGAGATGTGTGTCGTTTTCTTCGTGCATAGTTAGAGGAGATGTGTCGTTTTCCTCGTGTATAGTTAGAGGAGATGTGTCGTTTTGTTCGTGCATACTTAGAGAGATATGTCATTTTCTTCGTGCATACTTAGAGGAGATGTGTCGTTTTCTTCATTCATACTTAGAGGAGATGTGTCGTTTTCTTCATTCATACTTAGAGGAGATGTGTCGTTTTCTTCGTGCATCCTTAGAGATGTGTCGTTTTCTTCGTGCATCCTTAGAGATGTGTCGTTTTCTTCGTGCATCCTTAGAGATGTGTCGTTTTCTTTGTGCATCCTTAGAGATTGTCGTTTTCTTTGTGCATACTCAGAGGAGATGTGTCGTTTTCTTCGTGCATCCTTAGAGATTGTCGTTTTCTTCGTGCATACTCAGAGGAGATGTGTCGTTTTCTTCGTGCATCCTTAGAGATTGTCGTTTTCTTTGTGCATACTCAGAGGAGATGTGTCGTTTTCTTCGTGCATCCTTAGAGATTGTCGTTTTCTTCGTGCATCCTTAGAGATGTGTCGTTTTCTTCGTGCATCCTTAGAGATTGTCGTTTTCTTTGTGCATACTCAGAGATGTGTCGTTTTCTTCGTGCATCCTTAGAGATGTGTCGTTTTCTTCGTGCATCCTTAGAGATGTGTCGTTTTCTTCGTGCATACTCAGAGATGTGTCGTTTTCTTCGTGCATACTCAGAGATGTGTCGTTTTCTTCGTGCATCCTTAGAGATTGTCGTTTTCTTCGTGCATCCTTAGAGATGTGTCGTTTTCTTCGTGCATCCTCAGAGATGTGTCGTTTTCTTTGTGCATACTCAGAGATGTGTCGTTTTCTTCGTGCATCCTTAGAGATGTGTCGTTTTCTTCGTGCATCCTTAGAGATGTGTCGTTTTCTTTGTGCATACTCAGAGGAGATGTGTCGTTTTCTTCGTGCATCCTTAGAGATTGTCGTTTTCTTCGTGCATCCTTAGAGATGTGTCGTTTTCTTTGTGCATACTCAGAGGAGATGTGTCGTTTTCTTCGTGCATCCTTAGAGATTGTCGTTTTCTTCGTGCATCCTTAGAGATGTGTCGTTTTCTTTGTGCATCCTTAGAGATTGTCGTTTTCTTTGTGCATACTCAGAGGAGATGTGTCGTTTTCTTCGTGCATCCTTAGAGATTGTCGTTTTCTTTGTGCATCCTTAGAGATGTGTCGTTTTCTTTGTGCATCCTTAGAGATTGTCGTTTTCTTTGTGCATACTCAGAGGAGATGTGTCGTTTTCTTTGTGCATCCTTAGAGATGTGTCGTTTTCTTCGTGCATCCTTAGAGATTGTCGTTTTCTTTGTGCATCCTTAGAGATTGTCGTTTTCTTTGTGCATACTCAGAGGAGATGTGTCGTTTTCTTCGTGCATCCTTAGAGATTGTCGTTTTCTTTGTGCATCCTTAGAGATTGTCGTTTTCTTTGTGCATACTCAGAGGAGATGTGTCGTTTTCTTCGTGCATCCTTAGAGATTGTCGTTTTCTTCGTGCATCCTTAGAGATGTGTCGTTTTCTTTGTGCATACTCAGAGGAGATGTGTCGTTTTCTTCGTGCATCCTTAGAGATTGTCGTTTTCTTTGTGCATCCTTAGAGATTGTCGTTTTCTTCGTGCATACTCAGAGGAGATGTGTCGTTTTCTTCGTGCATCCTTAGAGATTGTCGTTTTCTTCGTGCATCCTTAGAGATTGTCGTTTTCTTTGTGCATCCTTAGAGATTGTCGTTTTCTTCGTGCATACTCAGAGGAGATGTGTCGTTTTCTTCGTGCATCCTTAGAGATTGTCGTTTTCTTCGTGCATACTCAGAGGAGATGTGTCGTTTTCTTCGTGCATCCTTAGAGATTGTCGTTTTCTTCGTGCATACTCAGAGGAGATGTGTCGTTTTCTTCGTGCATCCTTAGAGATTGTCGTTTTCTTCGTGCATACTCAGTGGAGATGTGTCGTTTTCTTCGTGCATCCTTAGAGATTGTCGTTTTCTTCGTGCATACTCAGTGGAGATGTGTCGTTTTCTTCGTTCATACTTAGAGAGATATGTCATTTTCTTCCTGCATGGATTACAGATGTGTCGTTTTCTTCGTGCATAGTTACCCCGCGAAACTTTCCACCCTATAGCGCACAAATTTCCACAGGCGCAAGCAGCAGCAGCAGCAACAGCAATAACAACATCCAGGCCAACACAAGACAACAACGGCTTCAAACAATGCATGCCGCCGCCACCGGCAAAACACTACGAGAGAGCGAGCAAGCAGCCGCCGCCGCGCAAGCCTTCCCTACCCAGCCCCGCTGCCGCCGACTGTTGGCAGCTCGAGCGACGTGCGATACGAACCGACGACGTGAGACACGCCTTTTCAATGACGGGGAGAAGGGAGGGGGGGGGGGGGGAGCTGAGCTGTGTGTGTGTGTGTGTGTGGTGTCTGTCTGTCTGTGCGTGTGTAACTCTGCGGGTAGATGAGAAAAACTTGGCTGTAGATCGGAGGTAGATAGATACAACGGCAGTTGGAGGAAGAGACGTGCGCGCTCAGGTAGTTTAGTTCGTTCGTTCGCCCACTGCGGCTCCTCCGCATGTGTGTGAGAGCAGGTTTGGAATATTATGTGTGTGTATATGTGAGAGAGAGGCTTTTCAGTTTGGGTTTACCTGTAAACACTTACGGAAAAAAAAGGGGGGGGGGGGGGGAGACAATTGTGACTTGTTCTGATTTATGTGTAGTGTTTGTGTGTATGTTTTTTTCTTTTCTTTTTTTTCTGTGGGATTTTAAACATGTTTTATAACTAGAAGAGCGTTTGAGTGTGTGTGTGTGCGTGTGTGTGTGTGCGTGCGTGCGTGCGTGCGTGCGTGCGTGAAGCATATCAACTTTCCAATACGTAAGAAGCGTACCGTACCTCGAACGACGATGACTCAATCTTCACCTCAGCTTTGGGAATACTCGACAGCGAACAGTGGTGGCCAACGTAGGTTCTGCTGTTTGCTTTGCGAACGAAGGGAGGGAGGGTGGATGTTTCAAAGCGACAGTCTGTCATTCTCATTCATCAAAACCCACTATACAATCTGTGACTCACCCCACCTTTTGGAATATTCTGCATTGACGACAACAAAAAAAGTTCATACCTAGACATGTAGGCCTAGCTGTCATTGGGTTTACTTGTCCAGAGAGGTGAGAGAGCCTAGCACCTGTATACTTTGCAAGGCAGTGATGCGTTCGTTTTCTGACTTTTTTTGTTGTTGTTAAGGTTTCTGTGCCAGAGGAAAACATCATTATTGCCATGACAATACAGGAGTGTCACTGTGTGTGGTGCCGTCATCCTTTCTGTACATATGTTCTTCCCAAACTAGTGATTTCTTTTTTTCGCCTGAACTTTTTTTTTTTTTTTTTTTTTACAACCGAAGTGGGAAAAAAGTGCATTTTGACCAGAGTGTGAGATCGTGTGATACTGAACCCGATTTTTCAGATCAATAATTTTGCGCTTTTAAGTTGTTTTTTTTTTATGCTGAAATCAATAATATACATCATTTTTATTATCATTATTATTATCATTATCATTATTATTATCGTTATCATTATTACTATTATTAACATTACTATTATTATTGTAGCCTCAGACAAGATTGCACACCAAGTCTCCAAGATGCTGGAACCTGTAGGGTTTTTTTTTTGTTTGTTTGTTTGTTTTTTTTACAGATTTGGTGGTTGTTTTTTTAACACATGAGAAGTGACAGATGATGCCACTCATTTTGTTTCCTTGTCAATAGAACGAAGAACCAGCCTGCAGAAATCTCCGAAAGTGAAACCTTTTGTTTTCGTACGCGAAAGTCCCCCCCCCCCCCCCCCCCCCCCTTCTCATTGTCCTTTCTAGCCATAATAACCTCCTTCACTTTTATTAATGAATGCAGCCTTCATTGTGGAGCTCCCGGAATGTTCTCCACCCAAACAGTGAAAAAAAAAAAAAAAAGAACACGCCTGCTATTTTGCCCGTCGGGAAATTATGTGTGAGCTCAACTGTGACGACACGCAAGACCCAAAACTGTCTGCACGTTTGGTCGTAAATCCTACATGGTGTGCTCGCATTTTTGGTTTCTTTCCGTCTTTCCGCTGGGGTGTTTGTTTGTTTTTTTTCGTCCTTTTTTTTTTTCCTTTCTTTCCCTTTGTTTTTTCTTTTTTGCGTTGTTCCTTTTTTTTTTTTTTTTAATTATTATCATTATTTTCCGTGAGTCGCAGGGATTTTCTGCATAACGTGATCGTCGGTCTGCAAGTCTCGGTCGTCAAAAATACTCCATATCACCATTCTTGTCGCCGATCTTCTTCTTCTTCTTCTTCATCGTCGAAGTCGCTACTGTCATACATTAGTTCTCTCTGTGCCTGCGTGGAGTATATCGACAGCTCTCTCTGTGTGTGTCGCTGTGTGTTTGTGTCAACCGGAAGATTTTTTTTTTATTTTGTTTTTCTTTCTTTTTTTTTTTCTTCATCTGACACGGTAGAAAATTTGCATATTCACCTGGGAGCTGCGAGCTCTGTCTGTAAGCAGCAGCACATTCCAGCAGTGTGTGTGTGTGTGTGTGTGTGTGTGTGTGTGTGTGTGTGTGTGTGTGTGTGTGTGTGTGTGCGTGCGTGCGTGCGTGCGTGCGTGAGTTGACTGGAGGCTGGGGACGTTTGACAGCAGCAGCAGCAGCAACAGTGCCGTGAAGAGACACAGGGGCTGCAGCAGCAGCGGCAGCAGCGGCAGCAGCAGCAGCAGCAGGCGGCGGGCAGTTCGTCAGTCACAGCGCGGCACGTAGTCACTCAGTCAGTTTTGTCCTAGTGTCGTGGGCTCGGCGCTGTGCCATCTCTGTAGGCCTATCTGTGTTGTGTGCGTACAGTGCAAGTGGCTTCAAGCTTTTTCACAGGGAATACGTTGCCACAGCTTCGCTCTCTGCTCTCTGTCTCTGTCTCTCTCCCACCGTGTCTGGCTGGAGGAGACCTGCCTGTTGTTTTCTCTCCACGGAATTCAAGGTAAGAATCGATTTCTGTTTTTCTTTTTTCTTTTGTTTTTGTTTTCGTCCCCCCCCCCCCCTAAAAAAACAAACAAACAAACAAACACTAGCTCTGTTTCTCAGCTTTAATACGTATTTACCTGTCAAAGCAGTGTTCTCTTCAAGTTCACTTTTTTTTTCTTTTTTTTTTTTTTTTTTTGATTTTATATCATTGTTTTTTGTTGTTGTTGTTTTTTCATATTGTTATATCCTGGGGCATGGATGTTACAAGCTTGGCTTATACAATAAGGGACAAAAAAGTAGGTAGAAAAAAAGTGTTGGTGAAGCGCTACGTTGGCATAATGTGATCATGGATGTCAAAAGTCTTGTGGTGTGACATTTTTTTTTTTTTTGCGTCCTTCGCAACCAAGTCGGGGGTGGGGGATGGGGAGAGGGGGGAGTGTGAAGGAGACACGGGGAGGTTAAGAGGGAGGAGGAGGAGGGTAGGGTGGGGGGAGGAGGGGGAGGAGGAGGAAGATGGAAGAGGCTGAGAAGAAAGGGAACGATGCTGCATGGTTAAAGATGCAAAAGAGAAATCAGCCCGGTTTGCAGAGAGTGAGGGACTTGAGGTAAGCAAGTCTGCATCTCATTAACACACAGAGAGAGACAGAGAGAGAAAGAGCCGAGAACAAGTAGGCGGCTGGCTAAACGCTGCATCCTCTCTCTGCCTGCCAGCCTCCCCCCTGTCAGTACCAGACTTTGGTCGACATGCCTCCGCCCCCCCCCCCTCACCCCTACCCCACCCACCAACCCCCACCCACCCCCACCCCCGAAAAGACAAGAAAAAATCTAGATCACAGAAGGCTTTTGACTCTGATCCCCCCCCCCCCAACCCTCCCCCCCCCCCCCCCCCCCCCCCCCCAACCATCGTTATGTTAGTCTTTTTTTTTCGTCGTTGCCAACTTCAATAGTTTGTTTCATGTTGGTAAAATCTTTTTTTTTAAGCGAGAACGTGTAAACGCACACAGAAAAAAACTGCAGTTTACAAACCCTCCTATATTCGTAAATATTGGTTTGCAGAAGAAGAAAAAAACTTGGAGAGTCTGAGACACGTTAGGGGAGATGTACAAGATAATCTTCCTTTTTTTCCTCAAACTAATTGTTGGGAAAAGTAAGATTTTTTTTTTTTGGTCGATCATGAAGTGAGATCATCTTTAAAAGCTAAATGAGATTCCATAAAAAAGAAGAAAAAAAAGGTGTTGTTTGGTATGGTTTGACTGTTCGGTCCTCCTTGCAATACACCCCATTTTGCGCAAACTCTCTCTCTCTCTCTCTCTCTCTCTCTCTCTCTCTCTCTCTCTCCCTCTCTCTCTCTCTCTCTCTCTCTCTCTCTCTCTCTCTCTCTCTCTCAGTGTCACATGACATAATGCTCCGTAGAGCAGTGTGTTCATGTTCACGCCTGTTTTTCTCCCACCTCTTAACACTGCTGCAGCCCACTATGTCCCAAACTCCAAGTTGTCCCAAGTGGACAACGCCGCGTGTTTGATAGCCGCCCGATTTCACCAAACCGTTGGTTCATGTGTATTAGAATGCTGAATTGCCCACACGACCCCGAGTTCTTTGGAGGGTGGGAGTAGGTGTGGGGGTCTCAGAGGAGGGGGGTGGATGGGGGAAAGGGGGAAGGAAGGGGCAGGATGTGATGAAGAATAAAGGCACACAGACAGACAAAGATGGAGGAGGTGGTCGTGAGGGATGCAGGAAAGAGAGGGGATCGGGTGGGGGGGGGAGGGGTGGAAGGGGGGGAGAGAAAGGGATAGAGACAATGTCGATGGGATAGAAAGGGCGTGAATAGGGAAAGAAACACAGAGAGGAAGAGAGAGAGAGAGAGAAAGAGAAAGAGAGACAGAGGGGGGGAGGGGAGAGAGAGAAAGAGAGAGAGAGAGAGAGAGAGAGAGAGAGAGAGAGAGAGTCTATACGATATAGTCAGAGATATTGATAGCTGATATTCAGACTTAATTTGTTAAGCTGGCGTCACTTTGATCAATTTCGTCTTCTCAACCACAAAACAAGATCATTGAAACCAAAAACACCATCATACCTGTCCGTTTGTTTTGTTTTTGTTTAATTTGTTTGTTTGTTTTTTGTTTTGTTTTTTTCCAAACGCCGGATAAACAGTGTTGCTTCCAGAGATCGGGAGGGAGGCTGTTTGAGACTCAAAGAGTCGTTCAGCTGTAGAAATCGCTTCTTTAGACAAATCGGGATGTAACGTCCTTTCGCTCTCTCTGGGGAGGTAATCAGCTCTTACGTATAGACAGACCTGACGGTATGGTTCTTTGCCCAGCGACATTCTCCATGGTGGAGAGACAAGAAAGTACAGTATTCTGTCTGCCTGTCTCTTTGTATGTCTGTCTGTCTGTCTGTCTCTCCTCTTCCACCGTCTTCTTTCTCCCCACTCTCTCTCTCTCTCTCTCTCTCTCTCTCTCTCTCTCTCTCTCTCCTCTCGCTCTCTCTCTCTCTTTCATACTCTCTGTCTGTCTGTCTGTCTCTGTCTCTCTCTCTCTCTCTCTCTCTGTCTCTCTGTCTCTGTCTCTCTGTCTCTGTCTCTGTCTCTGTCTCTCTCTCTGTCTCTCTCTCTCTATCTCTCTCTCTCTCTCTCTCTCTCTCTCTCTCTCTCTCTCTCTCTCTACCTCAAGTATAGATTACTTTACCGCCAAACGAAAGGAATGAAAATATCGAAAAATACAAAAGCGACACGTTTCGGCCAGTAGGCCTTCAACAGGCAAGGCATACAAATGTGACAAATAAGGAAAACAAACAACCACAAAAAAAAGTTAGAAGGAAGAAGAAGGAAGAGGAGGAGGAGGAAAATGATGTTGCTACAAAGAAAATGTCTTCCCTGTGGGAAGTGTGGTGAGAGTTATGTTCTCTTAGGTGATTGAGATTAAGGAATGATACGCAGATGGGCGAATTCATGAATGAATGAATACAGTGGAATACATTTTTTTTTAAATAATACGGCTAGGGGCAATTGAAGAAAGGGAATACTAGAGAACCAACTTAAAATCTAAATTTTGAAAATGATCCAAGGTGGAGATAGATACACTTTCAAATATTTGGACTGAAAATAGTCAACAAAATAGAAGGGAGTGGAGGGGGTGGGGGGGTTAAAAGAAGAATGAGAGAGAGAAGGAAAAGGAGATGAAGAAGACGAAAAAGCAGAAGAAGAAGAAGAAGGAGAGGAAGAAAAAGGAGAAGGAGAAACAGGAGGAGGAGGAGAAGAAGAAGGAGAGGAAGAAGAAGGAGAAGGAGAAACAGGGGGAGGAGAAGAAGAAGAAGAAGGAGAGGAAGAAGAAGGAGAAGGAGAAACAGGAGGAGGAGGAGGAGAATGAAGAGGAAGAAAAAGAAACCGGATCTTGGGAGAAAACGTTGCATTGATGTTTAGCGTCCATACTGCGAACCTTTAGTGGAAACGTGGGTCTGTGGATAGTGACGCACTCGACTGGGAAAGCGAAAGGATCGAAAGTCTTTGGTTCGCATCTGGCTTGCATAGGGCAGAGGGTGTTGCTTTTCACACACACACACACACACGCACGCACGCACGCACGCACGCACATACACTTTTTCCCTTCCCAAAAGATGTTCAAGTGGTAGTCGATGTTCTAGTCTTTCGATAAACCGAGGTGCCGTGTGCAAGTCATGCACTCAGACAGAGCACGTTAAAGAATCCACGGCAACAAGAAAGACGTCAACAGTAAAAACTCTTGACCAACAATCCACTTCGACAGGCCAGCGAGAACTACACACAATGACAGAAAAATAAAGCCTCATGGGGGGTGTTACACTGTGTTGCTGTAGTCTGCACATGTTCACCGAGACATCAGTAATGACGATGACGTCATCAGCACAAGACACACAACAACACCACAAGTGAAATGACACTCGGTGCAGGGGGGAGGGGTGGGGTGGGGGAGGAGACAGGGTGTGGACGTAGTAGAGGTCAAAGGCTGAAGTCTCACAGCCTAATGACGCATAGCGACAGCAACCAGTCACCTGTTCCTCCTGTCTTTGGCATGGCAGGATGGACGGCGACGCCCATCCCCTCCCCTTCCGCCGCCTTTCACATCCCTTAGCTGAGTCAGGTAGGTTTCACCATTGACTGCTGGGCAGACAGAGAGGGTTAGCAAAGCTGGGAAAAACAGTCTGACCCACAAGTGGTTCCAACATTCGTCCGTCTGCTCCGCAAGTACACGCTCTAACCATTTGGCGACAAGAACAAAATTTTTCTGATGGAAAAAAAGTCTTAAACCTGAGGGCAGCAGTTTCACTCGGCCGTGTATGTACTGCAGAGAAAAAAGCATTGTAGGAAAACAGGGTTCCGATGTGATGGCATCTTTGCACGAAGATGACTGCAATGTAGGCGGAGAGAAAAAAAAATGTTCCAGACACAACTAAGTCTTTAAAATATGGTCATCTGTATTTGACAGTAAATGTAGCGCAGACAAAGAGGAAATGTTCCACTTTATTAAAAAAAAAAAAAAAAAAAGCTGTAGGGAAGCCGGTTTTGAAGCAACTGTAGTATAGACAGAGACAGAAAATATCGCAAAGAAAACTGTACGCTGGAAGGACAGGGAATTGAACCTAGAATCCGAACAAAGAGAAAACAAAGTCCTAGGAAAGCAAGTCTTTAAAGAGAGGGTTTTAAGAACAAACAGCACCAAAAAATTCGAAGGAATTAAACCAAGCCCTTATCAGCAGAGATTCTTTGTTTAGCTGGGAGCAGGCAAGGACACGTCATTTCCAGAAAAAAAAACCCACACAAGGGTATAGGGGGTAGTCTACACACAGAGAAACTCTCTCTCTCAGAAAACAAGTCTTTCAAGGGGTGGAACCTTTCCAGGGAGGTAAATCTAATACAGATACAGACAAAAATGTTCCAGAAAAAACAAGTCTTTCAACTCAAAAAGTCTTTAACGGGAGATAAATCTGGAACAGATATGGATTGAATTTGGAGAAAAACATATCTCTCAAGGGAGGGTCTCTTCATTGGGTAAAAACAAAGAGGAGTGTAGTGTACACACAGTCAAAATTCCCAGGAAAAGTCCACAGGAAGCCAGTCCTTGTTGCAAGGCATACCTAGCAGGGACAAAGACAAAACGTTCAGAAAACAAAAGGTCTGTGGAGGGAGAAACACTGTATTCGTAGATTAATGTCGTGCAGACAAAGACAGGGAAAAAGAAAACCGTTCCCAATACACAAGTGCTTAAAGGAAGGGAGGCTTTACTGGGAGCTAAATCCAGCACAGACAAAAGGCAGAAATATTCCAGAACGTGGTCTTTAAATGGAGAGAGGCTTTATTGAGGGATCAGTTTGGTACAAGTAAAAAAAATATACAGAAACTGAAGTCATTTGTTTGACAAATTGGGAGTGTCAGTTTGAAGGAAGATCCACCACAAAGACAAAACTGTTGCAGCAAAGGAAAAAAAAAGAGAAGGTCTTTAGAGGAAGAGATTCTTTGCCGGAGTCCGTTGTCTCAAAAAATGTTTTTAGAGGAGTCTGAAATCAAACGTTTGGAGCGTTCTGCTGCCGAGTCGACGATGGCGAACTCCAATCCCCCCTCCCCCCTCGTGAGAACAAATGTTTACGGCTCTATAACTGTACCCACCCACCCAGCAGTTAAGGGGTACGTGATTCAGTTCAGGGGTGGTTAAGACAGGCGGAAGAAGATGGATGGACAAAGGAAGGAAAGGTAATGTTGCTTATAGCCCAGCCGACCGCAAAGGGCCATAGCAGGGCTGTCACCTCGTTGAAGTCAACTCACAAGTCATTCATTCACACAACCCTTTAAAAGATACCTTCTAAAACACACCAGAAATTTCGTTAACAAAATCTTTCTACTGTAAAATCTCAGATCAGATGAAAGATGTTAAATGTTTGTTTGTTTTTTCAGAAATTCAAAGAGCACATCAGGTGAGACATCTCTGAACAAGGTTTTCATGAAGTCTGCTGTCATTGAAGGATAGGCACCGCCTGCCTTAATGCCGTGCCCTAGACACGGGTGAACTTTTAACAGTTCACTGTAGGTTCGGCCATTAGGTTATGGTGCTTAGCCTTTAACCTTTCACCTCCAGTGACAAACGATTAGGTTAAAAATTTTCCTGTTAAATGTCTTTCAAGAGACAGAGGGTTCAGATGGTGAGAAACTTTTTAAAAACAGATGAATACAAATCCAGCAGGGAAAAAATCAAGTGTTTGAAATGGATTGAGCGTCTTCTAGGAGAGTCATCTAAGTAAAGTCAAAGAGAAAAAAAAACGTTCCAGGGGGGGAAAAACCCTTATCTTCAAAGGGCAGAAGTTTTAATTTGGAGGTAGGTAGTCTTCCTTATGGCCCAGCCGACCGCAAAGGGCCATATCAGGTCTATCGGAGGTACACACAAAGAGAAACAGGTTCCAGGAAAGGGTTATTAAGGGGGGGGGGAGGAAAGGGGGGGAGGAGTCTATTGGGAGCAATATATAGTACAGACAAACACACAAAAAATGTTTTCCAGAAAAACAAGTTTTTCAATGGAATCTTTATTGGACGGTAAATCTAATAAGGCGGACAAACTGTTCCTGAAATTAAGGCATCAAGGAGGGAGGGAGAGGTGGGGGGGGGGGGGGCTGTACTGGGAAGGAAATCCGGTGGCGTCAAAGACAAAAATGTTCAATGTAAGTCATTACAGGGAAGGTGTCTGTATTGAAAAGGAAATCCTGTAGAGACAAAGACGAAAATGAAAGGAAAAATAACTCATTCAAGGGAAGGTTTCTCTAACGGTAAGAAAATGTAGTAGAAACAAGGACAAAAATGTTGGAAATAAATCATTAACGGAAGGATTTCTCTACTGGGAAGGAAATCCAGTAAAGACGAAAAATGTGAAGGAACAATATGTCATTAAATAGAGGATTTCTCTACTGGGAAGGAACTCTGTGGAAAAAATGACGAAAATGTTAAGGAAAAAGAAGTTATTAAAGAAAGGACTTCTCTATAGGGAAGGAAACCTGGTAGAGACAAAGACGAAAATGGTAAGGACAAATAGCCCATTAAAGGGAGGATTTCTGTATTAAGGAAGGAAATCTAGTAAAGACAAAGACGAAAATATCAAAGACAAATAGCCCATTAAAGGGAGGATTTCTCTATTAAGGAAGGAAATCTGGTAGAGACACAGACGAAAATGGTCCAGAAAAAGTCTGTAGAAGTCCTAACTGAAGTAAATCCGCTGTAGACAAAAAGAAAAAAAGAAGTATTCCGGCAAAACAAGTCTTCATGGGGAGACCACCTTTATTGGCAGGACAGTGTGTGTGTGTGTGTGTGTGTGTGTGTGTGTGTGTGTGTGTGTAGACGAAAGGAAAAGATGTTCTTGCAAAACAAATCTAGGAAGGGAGGTAGCTCTCACTGATAGATCAGTTTTTGTATAGACGATGGCGAACGCTCTTCTAGCAAAACAAGTCCAGAAAGGGAGTCTTTATTAATATGTCACTTTGTGGGAAAATGTTCCAGCAAAACAAGTATTGAAAGGGGGGGGGGGGAATCTCTATTGGTAGATACATTTTGTGTAGACGAAAGGGGGAAAATATTCCAGTTTTGTTTTATTAGTGAAAGGGAGGTAATCTTTATTGGTTGGTCGATTTTTGTATAGATGAATGAGAAAACTGTTCCCGCAAAACAAAGTATTGAAAGGGAGGAAATCTTTATTGGTAAGTCAGGTTTTGTGTAGACAAAGGGAAACATTTTTTTTCATATAAGAAAGCCTTGAAAGGGAGAAGATCTTTATTGGTAGGCGAATTTTGTGAAGGCAAAAAGAAAAAAAGAAAACCCCAGCAAAACAAGTCTTACATGGGAGGAAATCTTTTAATTTTATAGACGAAGGCAAAAAAAATGTTCCAGCAAAAACACATCTTGTGAGAAGGAAACGTTATTGGTAGGTCAACTTTGGTATAGATGAAGGCAAAAAAAAAAAAATGTTCCAGCAAAAGACATCTTGTGAGAAGGAAACGTTATTGGTAGGTCAACTTTAGTATAGACGAAGGCGAAAGGGAAAAAAAAACCCGGTCCATCCAAATCCAGTTTTAAAGGGAAGTTTGTTTTGTGTTATGAGTGAGAGGTGAATTTGATGCAGAAAAAGAGGAAGCGATGCAATGTGCCAGCAAAACAAGTCTTTCAAGGTAGGCGGGTTGGTGGGTGTTGGTGGTCTCTATAAGAGATGAATCCAGTACATACAGAAATAGAGCGTTCCCCCTTCTTCATCGGGATGTAAATATAGCACAAAGAGAAACGAACGCTCCTGGGAAAACAGGTCTTAAAAGGCAGGCTGTCCTTACTAGAAGGTAAACCTAGTATAAAAAATTTAGAAAAAATATTTTTTTTTAAAAATCAGACGAACAAACCTTTAAGGGAACTAACTCTTGATTGAGGGGTCACCCTACTACATACAAGGAGAACCCCCCCAAAAAAAGTTCAAGAAAAACAAGATTTTAATGAGAAGGAATCTTTGCTAGGGAGTATCATTCTGTTCATTGCCATCCTACCCTGCGCGCTGATGTACCATGACGGAGCAGGGTATTTGACACTCTGTCCTGTCTGTATATCCCCCTGTCCGATCGCATCATAACAAGGCAGAAGGGAATTTTTTTTTTTTAATTAACGGGAATTTGTAGGAACTGTAAGGTTGTGGAGGAGACTGTAGACGATAAACGAAATGTTGCAGACAAAAAAACCCAGTTCCACTTCGTTTGTTGTTGTTGTTGTTGTTTGTTGTTTGCTGCCTCACTGACCTCCTTCCCCTTTCGCCTTTTCCCCATCCCCCTGCCCCTCCGTCATGGCATTATCCGTATCCCGGCTTCACCATAGGCAGTCACTCCCTTTGGTGTGTGTGTGTGTGTGTGTGTGTGTGTGTGTGTGTGTGTGTTGTGTGTTGTGTGTGTGTGTGTGTGTGTCTGTGTGTATGTTGTGTGTGTGTGTGTGTCTGTGTGTGTGTTTGTGTTAGTGTGTGTGTATGTGTGTGTGTGTGTGTGTGTCTGTGTGTGTGTATGTGTTAGTGTGTGTGTCTGTGTGTTTGTATATGTGTGTGTGTGTGTGTGTGTGTCTGTGTGTGTGTGTGTGTGTGTGTGTGTGTATGTATGTGTGTGTGTGTGTGTGTGTGTGTGTGTGTGTGTGTGTGTGTCCCTTGATTGTCGTTTTGGGGCAATAGAAGATCTCAGCGTGGAAATA
>CM065729.1:11963786-11973786 GCA_033310375.1 Conus canariensis
AGTCAGGGCCATTCATTGTGTTTGTATCAACAATGATCTGTTTGTATCGGCAATGATCTGTTTGTGTCGACAATGATCTGCTCAGTCAGGGCCATTCATTCTGTTTGCGTCGACAATGATGTGCTTAGTTGTTGTTGTTGTTGTTGTTGTTGTTGTTGTTGTGTTGTTTGTTGTTGTCGTCGTCGTCGTCGTCGTCGTCGTCGTCGTCGTCATCGTCGTCGTACCCTGGCTAAAAGACTCCAGGGATCATCCGAACAGCTGAAGTACTTGAACACTATGGTACAAATGCATCAGCTGGGGATGAGAACATTACGTGTGTGACCGTTTTTGATTACCCCCACATGGGCAGCCACACTTCGACTTCGGGGATTTTGGAGACTGATAATGTTATGCTAGGAGCTTGTCACAACTGAAGACAATCCCCGCATAACTATGCAGAGCATAACAACATTTTGATGTAGCCTTGGTGTTCTAGCCTATGTCAATTGGTCCTGACACAGCCTTAAGCCAATGCTGATCTGCTTAGTCAGGGCCATTCATTGTGTTTGTATGGACAATGATCTGCTCAGTCAGGGTCATTCATTGTGTTTGTATGGACAAATGGGATTTATTTTTTTTCAGTCGAGTGGCCATTCATTGTGTTTGTATGGACAATGATCTGTTTAGTCAGGGCCATTCATTGTGTTTGTATGGACAACGATCTGCTCAGTCAGGGCCATTCATTGTGTTTGTATGGACAACGATCTGCTCAGTCAGGGCCATTCATTGTGTTTGTATGGACAATGATCTGTTTAGTCAGGGCCATTCATTGTGTTTGTATGGACAACGATCTGCTCAGTCAGGGCCATTCATTGTGTTTGTATGGACAATGATCTGTTTTGTCAGGGCCATTCATTGTGTTTGTATGGACAATGATCTGTTTGGTCAGGGCCATTCATTGTGTTTGTATGGACAATGATCTGCTTAGTCCCGGGCCATTCATTGTGTTTGTATGGACAATGATCTGTTTCAGTCAGGGCCATTCATTGTGTTTGTGTCGACAATGATCTGCTTTGTCAGGGTCATTCATTGTGTTTGTGTGACAATGATCTGCTCAGTCAGGGCCATTCATTGTGTTTGTGTCGACAATGATCTGTTCAGTCAGGGCCATTCATTGTGTTTGTGTGACAATGATCTGCTTAGTCAGGGCCATTCATTGTGTTTTGTCGACTAATGATCTGCTCAGTCAGGGCCATTCATTGTGTTTGTGTCGACAATGATCTGCTCAGTCAGGGCCATTCATTGTGTTTGTGTCGACAATGATCTGTTCAGTCAGGGCCATTCATTGTGTTTGTGTTGACAATGATCTGCTTAGTCAGGGCCATTCATTGTGTTTGTGTCGACTATGATCTGCTCAGTCAGGGCCATTCATTGTGTTTGTGTCGACAATGATCTGCTCAGTCAGGGCCATTCATTGTGTTTGTGTCGACAATGATCTGCTCAGTCAGGGCCATTCATTCTGTCTGTGTCGACAATGATCTGCTTTGTCAGGGCCATTCATTGTGTTTGCATGGACAATGATCTGTTTAGTCAGGGCCATTCATTGTGTTTGTATGGACAATGATCTGTTTAGTCAGGGCCATTCATTGTGTTTGTATGGACAATGATCTGCTTAGTCAGGGCCATTCATTGCGTTTGCATGGACAATGATCTGCTTAGTCAGGGCCATTCGTTGTGTTTGTATGGACAATGATCTGCTTTGTCAGAGCCATTCATTCTGTCTGTGACGACAATGATCTGCTCAGTCTGAGCCATTCATTGTGTTTGTATGGACAATGATCTGCTCAGTCAGGGCCATTCATTGTGTTTGTATGGACAATGATCTGCTTAGTCAGTACCATTCACTGTGTTTGTGTGCGACAATGATCTGCTTAGTCAGGGCCATTCATTGTTTGTATGGACAATGATCTGCTTTGTCAGAGCCATTCATTGTGTTTGTATGGACAATGATCTGCTTTGTCAGGGCCATTCATTGTGTTTGTGTCGACGATGCCCTGCTCAGTCTGAGCCATTCATTGTGTTTGTGTCGACAATGATCTGCTCAGTCTGGGCCATTCATTGTGTTTGTGTCGACAATGATCTGTTCAGTCAGAGCCATTCATTGTGTTTGTGTCGACAATGATCTGCTTTGTCAGGGCCATTCATTGTGCTTGTGTCGAGAATGATCTGCTCAGTCAGGGCCAAGAGCCTTCCCAAGGGATCGGGGTGGGACCGGAAGCTAGAATGTGTGTGTGTGTGTGTGTGTGTGTGTGGAGGGAAGGTGGGAGAGTGGAGGGAGGGGGGAGGGGGAGACGGGGCTGCACAGAGATTCATTTTAGTATGATGCGTGTAATGCAATGCTCAGGTTTATGATGTCCTCCACCGTCGTTGGTCAAAAGAGGATGATCATTTCCATGATGGGCTCACGGTCTGTGTGGCGTTTGGCAGTCTCCTTCGCCCGCGTCTGCTGCGATTCTCATCCGCATCTGCAGTGTCACCTTTGGTGAATGTGTGTGCTCAGTCCCGATCTGCTGGCCTTTTCAATGTTGATGCTGTTGCTGCTGTTTGTTTGTTTGTTTGTTTGTTTGTTTGTTTGTTGTGGTTTTTTAGGTAACACACCTCCAACCGCTGAGCCACTCGCCAGTGGCTTGTAACATCGTTCTTTACATTCTGAGCCACTCGCCAGTGGCTTGTAACATCGTTCTTTACATTCTGAGCCACTCGCCAGTGGCTTGTAACATCGTTCTTTACATTCTGAGCCACTCGCCAGTGGCTTGTAACATCGTTCTTTACATTCTGAGCCACTCGCCAGTGGCTTGTAACATCGTTCTTTACATGCTGAGCCACTCGCCAGTGGCTTGTAACATCGTTCTTTACATTCTGAGCCACTCGCCAGTGGCTTGTAACATCGTTCTTTACATTCTGAGCCACTCGCCAGTGGCTTGTAACATCGTTCTTTACATTGTAACATCGTTCTTTACCTTGTAACATCGTTCTTTACCTTGTAACATCGTTCTTTACATTGTAACATCGTTCTTTACCTTGTAACATCGTCTTTACCTGTAACATCGTTCTTTACATTGTAACATCGTTCTTTACATTGTACATCGTTCTTTACATTTCCTTTCCTGTACCGCACCCACTCCTCACTTCTTTCACCCCTCCCCTCCGCACTCCACCCCCCTCCCTCAACCCTCGCTCCCTCGTCCGCCTCCACACCCGCCCCCCCCCTTCCCTGTAACCACCCCCCCACCTCCCCCCCCTCCCCCCCACCTCCCCCCCCCCCCCCCCCCCAGTTGATGTTTGGCGCCATCCCGGAAAAGACTTATGACTTCGTAACTCCGTTCTCAGAAATGTGTCCTGTTGATATCACACCCATGTTAGCTGTCAGGAGAATAGACGCCCCCTCCCCCCCCCCCCCCCCCACCCCTCTTTCTCTCTCTGTCTCTCTCTGTCTCTCTCTCTCTCTCTCTCTCTCTCTCTCTCTCACACACACACACACACACACACACACACACACACAGCACACACACACACACACACACACACACACACACACACACACACACACGCCACCCCACTTCATGATAAACCTCTCGGTCACAACGATCCATCATAAACAGGTACTCTATCTGATCATCGCTGAGCGGAGATCCTACCTGTTGCCACAGAGCTTACCATTTTTTTTTTTTTTTTTTTTACGGAAAAAACCGGCAGTCGGATGCAAATAGCAATATACAGGCTATGAAAGAAAGAAAAACGAGAGAGAGAGAGAGAGACAGACAGACAGACAGACAGACAGACAGACAGACAGACAGAGGATAAAAAGAACAATGGCAAGAAGAGAAAGAGAAAGCGTAAAGAGCTCCATCAATGATCCTGACGTGAAGAATCCATTTTGTCTTCGCTGCAAACAAGATGAATGCTGCAGCTGAGGACCGCAGATCAGATAAGACATATTTTCCAATTGCGAGCGGTCTGTCGCCAACCGTTCCTCCCCCTCTTGCCCCCCCCCCCCCCCTTCCCCCCCCCCCCCCCCCTCCCTCCCCACCCCCTTTAGTTCAAACCCATATGTCAGCAAAAATAGCAGAAGAATGGTGCATGACTTGTGGTACACTCATTATATTTCTACGCCATTGGTAGTTTAGGTAGGGCACAAGGATTTTGGGGTGAAAAGTCCAGCAGATGACAGGAAAAATGAAGGGTCACGTGGATCGTCCTTGCACTGATGAAGAAACGGACATTGATGAGACCTGCCTCAGAGTCAGGTATGGTAGGGGTCAAGGGCTGGACTGGGCGATGACCGTGTTTTGGTACTGGCTGATCTGATGAGAAAAGCCAAGTGCAGCTTTGAGTGTAATAGAGAATATATACGCACGCATACACACACCACCCCACTTCTTTAGTTTATTGTTATTAGTTTAGTGTGTGTGTGTGTGTGTGTGTGTGTGTGTGTGTGTGTGTGTGTGTGTGTGTGTGTGTGTGTGTGTATTTCTCATGTTTATGACATATTCCCCCCATTTTCTTCATCTTCAGTTGTTGTTTTTTTCTTTCTTTCTAAACGTTCAAATCTTTGCCAAGTCATTACTATGACTGAAGAATTGTTAGCCTGCACTTGTTTTCCCCCACTACTTAATTGTTCAGCATTATATATATATATATATATATATATATATATATATATATATATATAGCGTTTTTGACCTACACTGTAACTGTGGACGCGGACATGCAGACAGATGGTGATCGCCGTTTTCCGTTCGGCGAACGTTTACTTGCCGAACTTATTCGGCGAACCTTAGTCAACCTGGCTGATCCAGGCCGCTCTGCTTGGACCACAACTGCTGTTTCCTGAACCTTAGACTTTTACTTTCGCAAATTTTGGCGAATTTTTTTTTTTAAAGAAGGGAAGAAAGGAAGAGAGAACACAAGGCAGAAAGAGAGGATAATAGAAAGAAGAAAGAAAGAAAGAAGGAAAGAAGGGGGAAAAGGAAAGAAAGAAAGAAGGAAGAACATAACTAACGAATAGAAGAAGAAAAAGAAAACCAGATCCAAAGAATAGAAAGAAGAAACGAAAGAAGGAAAAGCAAGAAAGATGGATAGAAAGGAGAGAAGAATGAAAGAAGGCAAGGACAGAACACGAGCAAATAAATCAAAGAAGGAAAATAAAGAAGAAAGGAAAGAATGATCAAAAGAACAGAAAGATTTTTTAAAAAAAGGGGGGGGGAGTTTGGTCGAGGAAAAAAGAAGAAAAAAAATGCAAAAGAACAGAAAGAAAAAGAAAGCTACAAATCCAAAAGAAAAAAATAAAGAAAAAAAATACACAGAAAGAAAGGACGAGAGAAAGAAAGAAAGAAAAAAGAAAGGAAGGAAAGGAGAAGAAAGAACCCAAAAAGAATTTTTAAAAATTATGGAAAGAGAAACACACACAAACAAAAGAAATAAAGAAAACGGGCAGAAAGAAAGAAAGAAAAAAACAAACAAACAAACAAACAAAGAAGAAACAACAGAAAAATCAACACCTCACTACACATTGCCTTGAAACAATCCTACCCTTAAGAGAAGGTATTTTGCACGCGCCTACAGCCTGGGCGAGCGTTGCATGTGCTTCTCTGGCCCTCCTTGACGTCGGATCTGTCACAGGGGGAATCGCTAAGAGGATCACCTTCCCACAGTACGCTCTCTGACTGCCACAGCAAACAGACCGGGCCCCGACAGAACTGCAACGGCTCGAATCGGACATGAAACCCGAGATCGGCGTTGCTCACACACAGACACAGACGTACACACAGACACAGACACACAGACACACACGCACGCACGCGCGCGCACGCACACACACACACACACACAACACACACACACACACACACACACACACACACACTCACTCACTCACTCACTCATGCGCGCACACACGCACACACGCACGCGCACACACATACACACACACACACACACACACACACACACACACACACACACACACACACACACACACAACACACACACACACACACACACACACACACAAATACATACACACGCTCATATTCGCGCACACACACACACACACACGTGCGCGCGAGCGCGAACGCAAACACACACACACACACATACATACATACATACATGCACGCATGCACGCACGCACGCGCTTGCGCGCGCGCGCACACACACCACACACACACACACACACACACACACACACACACACACACACACACACACACAACTGGTTAAGAAAACATTGGTCCGCGTTCACATGAGAACGAACCGAACTGTACTACTCAGCCAAAGTACAATGTAGTACATCCCACACAGCGCCTCTTCACCCTCCCACCTCTCTGGGCATTTTGGTCACGTGGGCAGCGATTCCAGTCCAGCCAGTGGCGGACGTCTGGAACCTGACGTCAGGGAATGAGCAGATGATGTACACGTCGTTCCCGATGCCCGCTGCCTCACAACAAGTTTTCAGGCTGTTCAAGACCGCTCTTGATTCCACATATATCCCTACCCAGGACTATGGACACCAAAGACCGCTCTTGATTCCACATATATCCCTACCCAGGACTATGGACACCAAAGACCGCTCTTGATTCCACATATATCCCTACCCAGGACTATGGACACCAAAGACCGCTCTTGATTCCACATATATCCCTACCCAGGACTATGGACACCAAAGACCGCTCTTGATTCCACATACATCCCTACCCAGGACTATGGACACCAAGACGGATGCGACGCACGGATAAAGCCGGCATGACAACGACCAAAGCAGCTGCTGCTGCGTTGTATTAAGACAGGCAGCTGACTACCATAGTGTTAGGAGTGAGACAGACCGAACATGGAAGGCGTCCTGAAAATGGCAGGCTCCTCTCCCGTCAGGACATATGTCAATGGCGATGCATCGGCCGTCTACGAATACCGAATACGAATGTGTCTTCAGATAACGGCTAAGGCCCTTTGCTAGAGGGTCTTGCAAGAATGCAGCGTACGGTACAACAAAAATGATTTCTGGACTGCCAGCAGTCTTCCTTTTTCACGACTAAGAACTTTCTTTGAGGATGCTCTGAAGACTTCCCATGGAAATAGAAGAACAGAAACTGTGGACGTTTAGAAAGACCATTTTTTTGGTGTCATCCGTCCCGAAGACGGTCTACGACTTAAACGTCCACAGTTTCTGTTCTCTTATTTGTGTGGAAAATCTTCACGGATGACAGTTTCCTTACGTGTCAGAACTGAAAGATGAAACGGTGCAAATCTGTAGCTTAACGGAGCGCATGATTTTAGTCTGGATTCTCTTGTTTACAAATGTACCTTACCTACTGCACAACAGTTTTCTCTTTTCTTATATTGCAAGAGACTAAGCCTGAAACTGCATGGCTCGGTGTGATATTTAGGCTGAAAATGTTTTATTTAAAGATCATCACAGCAAGACAACAAACAGAGACACGAGTTTATCTTCTCTTTTATCTATTACACAAGCGACATATCAGTTTATTTTCCTTAACGGCACTATACATTAAACGATAGCGTGCAATGCAAACACGCCACACCAATATCTTTGGTTCATGCACATTACGATAGCTGTTCATTTTCATCTCGGTATAGGGTTATGAAGTGCGTATTGATTTAAAGAGTTTATATTGAGCGAATCTGTCACTGTTACCTAGTGACGCAGACAATGTTAGGTAGGCACCCACTATCAGACGCGTTGGGCAAACACACAGTCAGACATCTGTTAAATCGTATCCACGAGATCCTCGTCTTAAATCCTTACATGACAGTTCATGCCAGTCCCGCCATCGGCAGTCTGGGAGAGAGAGTGAGATAGAAAGCCCATGTCTAAACCTTCAGTATCCTCTTCTGAACTGTCGCAACAATCAGCAAACCAGAATGAACTCGCAGTGACATATGTCACACCATAATGTTTCCGAAGCAGCACGACACCCCGTGTTTCTTGAAATTTTGATTTGATTATCTATAAGTATTTGAGAAAATGAGAGAACGAGAATGAATCATGCAAAGAAATTGAAAGTGAAAGTGTTTGAGAAGCGCACTTTTTTTTCTCTTAATTTGAGACCGTTGCGATGGTCATTGCGTATTGATTTGAAAACCTTCTACTGTAATTAAAAAGTTCGAACTTGTTTCCAGAGTACGAGTCGATCTTTTCTCTGTCCAGATCGATTCAACGAGAGTTCAGAACCAACTCTTGTTCACCCATCTTCACTCTCTGTCCAGATCGATTCAACGAGAGTTCACAACCAACTCTTGTCACTCTCTGTCCAGATCGATTCAACGAGAGTTCAGAACCAACTCTTGTTCACCCATCTTCACTCTCTGTCCAGATCGATTTAACGAGAGTTCACAACCAACTCTTGTCACTCTCTGTCCAGATCGATTCAACGAGAGTTCAGAACCAACTCTTGTTCACCCATCTTCACACAGTGTCCAGCTGACTGAAGCATCAAAGACCAGGAGCTGGATTCTTCAAAATGGCCACAGTCAGAACTGTTATCATGACGTACCACTGTCGTCATTTTTTTTTTTCTTCTATCCACCATGAATAGTAACCTCCCCTGGTAGTGCATGGCATGATGAGGATTCTCACTCTCTTTACCATGTAATGATTTTAAGATAGGGACAATGGCCTAAATATGAATTAAACATCTGAATCTGATTCTTAAGACAGGCCTGTCCAGTTCTCCTTCTGCTGTATGAGTTTCACAGACAGTATTGTGTCAGCCGAGCTGTTCGTTGGCTCCTAATGCTACATCACTTCAACACGTGTACAGTTCACCAGAACAAAGTCCTTTTGTGAAATGACGACCGCGGTCGAAATTACTGTCAAACCGTTTTTTCCCACAAACATTATGTCAGACGGAAAACGCGGGCAGTAGCAACACACTGGTTTTGAAAGGAAACCTTGGTTTTCGACATGCCGTGTAATACAGGCTTTAGGCAAGCGTTTAAGGAAAGATGGTGTTGAGGAACACAAGAGCCTATAGTACACAAAATACCGGGAGTTCAACTGTTTGCCCACCGGCTTTGCATTTCAAAGAACAAGAAGCATTGTTTGGTGAGGATTATAGACTGCGTTGGCGGTGTGTCTGTGTGTGTGCATTGTGTGAGGGGGTGGGGTGGGGGCCGGATGGTGTAGGTGTGGGTAGGAGGGAGGGTGGGTGGATGTATGTCTGGTGTAGATGGAGAGAGGGAGACGGCAAACATAGGAAAAAACACGAACATAAAAAAAGGGGAAAATGAGCGCGCGCGCGCAAACACACACACACACACACACACACACACACACACACACACACACACACACACACACACACACACACATGCACACGCACACACACACACACACACACACACACACACACACACACACACACACACACACACACACACACACACACTCATGCGTATGTAAGTTAGTCGTGCAGGTAACGTGCATACGCACGCGCCTTAGACAACATCCCTATCAGATACTACCTACGTTCAAACAAACCCCACCTGCCCACCCACACACAGACGTCAACAGAGCGAGAGAGCGAGAGCGAGAGAGAGAGAGAGAGAGAGAGAGAGAGAGAGAGAGAGAGAGAGAGAGAAATTCGAACAGAAATTCGACTCTATCGTCAAGCAAGCTGCAGGAGAATATTGTTCACCGTAACCAGTTTTCGTATCACCTTCTCTCCTCTCTCTCTCTCTCTCTCTCTCTCTCTCTCTCTCTCTCTCTCTCTCTCTCTCTCTCTCTCTCTCTCTCTCTCTCTCTTATGCTGCTTTCTTAATGGGTAATTCATGTCTTTGTAAGAAAGAGTGTACCTCTCCTCTCTAAAAGCCATTCTCTTTACCGAAGAAACCATTCATTCATTCAGCCAGTTCATTTACTCATTCATTCATTCATTCATTTTCTCCTCCGCACACTTAATACCAATATGCTAAGGGTTGTTTATGCGTGTGTGTGTGCGTG
>CM065729.1:11983786-11996286 GCA_033310375.1 Conus canariensis
AGGATCGGTATGTGAAAACAGGTGCGTAATAAACTCAGTTCGCTACTGTTATTTATTTCTTAGTCCAGCCAAATTGTCATGAATTCTTGTTCAGCTGTAAGTGGGCGATGTTGTGTTAGTGCGAAAATTGCACGGGATTCTCTACTACTGAGCTGGGCCGCAAACGGAAAAGCGGAAACTTGCGAAAATTGACCTTGTTTTGGACCGTTCTGCCTGAACACGTTGCACTTGCCAGATGGAAAAACCATTATGCACGTGCAAGCACTGCTGTTTATGTGTGAGATGCTGTCGCTCGCTTGGCTATATAAGAAGACATTCCACCAGTAGCAGGCCTGATCTGACAATGCTCCACGACGAAAATTAAGCGAGTTGGATAGGGGACGAGCTGTTGCATGGTTCCAAGATGGTGTTCCCAAGCGAGAAGTGGCCAGGCGACTTCATGTGTCCATCTCGGTCATTGTCCGACTGATTCAACGCTTCACAGCCACTGGGATTGTCCATGAAAGACGCAGATCTGGTCGACCGAAGAAGACAACCCCACGTGACGATCGTCTCATTGAACGACAAGCCCTGCAGACAAGAACAGCCTCTTCCAGCATAATTCAAAGGCAGTTCAGGGTGGCTACTAACATCAACATCAGCCAGCAGACCATACGGAACCGCCTACATGGGTTTAATCTCCGTTCTCGTCGCCCAGCAGTACGGCCACGCTTAACTCCAGCCCATAGGGCAGCACGCCGCGCCTTCTGCGCACGTCACGTGAGGTGGACACGTCAGCAATGGTCCCAGGTCCTGTTCAGTGATGAATCACGCTTCATCCTTCACAACAACGACGGCCGACTGAGGGTCTGGAGGCGCCCAGGGCAACGCTTTACTGACGCCACTGTCCAAGAAAAGGTGGCCTTTGGTGGAGGTTCTGTAATGGTCTGGGGGGCCTTCAGCCTTCACCACAGAACACCCTTGTATCATGTACAGGGTAACCTGACTGGCATCCGATACTGGCATGAGATCCTTCGACCGCTGGCTGTGCCTACACTGCAGCAGATGGGACCGAGGGCTGTCTACCAGGATGACAGTGCTCGCCCCCACAGGGCAAGGGTGGTCAACGACTTCCTGCAGCAGTCTGGAGTCAACAGAATGGAGTGGCCAGCATGCAGTCCCGATCTCAACCCGATTGAGAACCTCTGGGATGAGCTGGATCGCAAAGTGAAGAGCCACCCCCCTCCCAGGGATGCCCAACACCTCTACCAGATGCTGCAGGCTGAGTGGCAGGCGCTTCCACAGAGGATCTTCACCAACCTGGTCAACTCAATGAGGACTCGCTGCGTCGAGTGCCAGAACAGCCATGGTGGTTACACGCATTACTGAGCTTTTGGGAGCATCAGTATGCCCTGTCTTGTGATTTCAATGACTTTGGGAAATCAAATTTGGATACGTACCCACTTTAATCAAATGTACACACCAAACGATTGCTCGAGATTGAAGGCAATTGTGTATCGTTATCACTAAAGAATGGAATTAAATGTTGGCCAAACTTCAACGCATTGACTTTATTATTTTGACAGTTATGAATGTTTGTGAAAGTGATCCTTAACTTTTTGTGTGTACCTTATGTTTCATTGTGAGTGGTACATGACATGGAATGCACCATGGAGCTTCTTGACTCTTTAAAAAGTACGAGCGAGTTATAAACGAATGGCCAGTGTGCAGCCGGCAAAAAGCGTTTCTTCTTTGCGACCACCAGAGGTAGATGAGAGGAACTCTCTTAGGTCTGGACGGATCTGGAAAGGTTTGTTCTCCGTCTGTGTATTCCAGTCCTCCTGCCAGAGGTCTCTGACATAATCATCAATACTTGGACTGATCAGTCGTAATTCCCCAATGCCGATCTTTTCAACCAATTAGAGTTAAGCTAGACAGTTTACACTAAAACAGGTCAGGGAGGACGGATGACGGCACGGAATACAATCTCTCTCTCCTCTCTCTCTCTCTCTCTCTCTCTCTCTCTCTCTCTCTCTCTCTCTCTCTCTCTCTCTCTCGAGCATCTCACACTTGAAGCCCACAAGAGAAGCATGTATGTTCCAAACTCTTGACTTGATCCCGTTGGGAAGTCCTATATTACTGTGCTGAGCTAGCACACACACACACACACACACACACACACACACACACACACACACACACACACACACACATGTGTATATATATATATATATATATTATATATATATATATGACATGATTGCAGTTGATCTTAAGACCAAGATGCGGTATGATGATACTGGTAGTTCACTGGAATAATTAGATATAAGATCTGAACGGTAGGACTTGTGACGATGAAGAAAGGGTATAGAGGTGGGGGGAGAGAGAGAGACAGACAGACAGAGAGAAAGGGAGAGAGAGAGAGAGGGTGAGACAGACAGACAGACAGACAGAGAGAGGGAGAGAGAGAAAGGGAGAGAGATGGACAGACAGAGAGAGAGAGAGGGGCGGGAGGGCAATGTTGCCAAACGAAGCGATGTCAGGATTTAAAGCTGCTAAAATAGACCGCAGAGAGAGAGAGAGAGACAGACAGACAGACAGACAGACAGACAGAGGCAATGTTGCCAAACGAAGCGATGTCAGGATTTAAAGCTGCTAAAGTACACCCATCACACATTCAAGGGAGCAAAGCGATGTCAGGATTTAAAGCTGCTAAAGTACACCCATCACACATTCAAGGGAGCAAAGCGATGTCGGGATTTAAAGCTGCTAAAGTACACCCATCACACATTCAAGGGAGCAAAGCGATGTCAGGATTTAAAGCTGCTAAAGTACACCCATCACACATTCAAGGGAGCAAAGCGATGTCAGGATTTAAAGCTGCTAAAGTACACCCATCACACATTCAAGGGAGCAAAGCGATGTCAGGATTTAAAGCTGCTAAAGTACACCCATCACACATTCAAGGGAGCAAAGCGATGTCAGGATTTAAAGCTGCTAAAGTACACCCATCACACATTCAAGGGAGCAAAGCGATGTCAGGATTTAAAGCTGCTAAAGTACACCCATCACACATTCAAGGGAGCAAAGCGATGTCAGGATTTAAAGCTGCTAAAGTACACCCATCACACATTCAAGGGAGCAAAGCGATGTCAGGATTTAAAGCTGCTAAAGTACACCCATCACACATTCAAGGGAGCAAAGCGATGTCAGGATTTAAAGCTGCTAAAGTACACCCATCACACATTCAAGGGAGCAAAGCGATGTCAGGATTTAAAGCTGCTAAAGTACACCCATCACACATTCAAGGGAGCAAAGCGATGTCAGGATTTAAAGCTGCTAAAGTACACCCATCACACATTCAAGGGAGCAAAGCGATGTCAGGATTTAAAGCTGCTAAAGTACACCCATCACACATTCAAGGGAGCAAAGCGATGTCAGGATTTAAAGCTGCTAAAGTACACCCATCACACATTCAAGGGAGCAAAGCGATGTCAGGATTTAAAGCTGCTAAAGTACACCCATCACACATTCAAGGGAGCAAAGCGATGTCAGGATTTAAAGCTGCTAAAGTACACCCATCACACATTCAAGGGAGCAAAGCGATGTCAGGATTTAAAGCTGCTAAAGTACACCCATCACACATTCAAGGGAGCAAAGCGATGTCAGGATTTAAAGCTGCTAAAGTACACCCATCACACATTCAAGGGAGCAAAGCGATGTCAGGATTTAAAGCTGCTAAAGTACACCCATCACACATTCAAGGGAGCAAAGCGATGTCAGGATTTAAAGCTGCTAAAGTACACCCATCACACATTCAAGGGAGCAAAGCGATGTCAGGATTTAAAGCTGCTAAAGTACACCCATCACACATTCAAGGGAGCAAAGCGATGTCAGGATTTAAAGCTGCTAAAGTACACCCATCACACATTCAAGGGAGCAAAGCGATGTCAGGATTTAAAGCTGCTAAAGTACACCCATCACACATTCAAGGGAGCAAAGCGATGTCAGGATTTAAAGCTGCTAAAGTACACCCATCACACATTCAAGGGAGCAAAGCGATGTCAGGATTTAAAGCTGCTAAAGTACACCCATCACACATTCAAGGGAGCAAAGCGATGTCAGGATTTAAAGCTGCTAAAGTACACCCATCACACATTCAAGGGAGCAAGGCGATGTCAGGATTTAAAGCTGCTAAAGTACACCCATCACACATTCAAGGGAGCAAAGCGATGTCAGGATTCAAAGCTGCTAAAGTACACCCATCACACATTCAAGGGAGCAAAGCGATGTCAGGATTCAAAGCTGCTAAAGTACACCCATCACACATTCAAGGGAGCAAAGCGATGTCAGGATTCAAAGCTGCTAAAGTACACCCATCACACATTCAAGGGAGCAAAGCGATGTCAGGATTCAAAGCTGCTAAAGTACACCCATCACACATTCAAGGGAGCAAAGCGATGTCAGGATTTAAAGCTGCTAAAGTACACCCATCACACATTCAAGGGAGCAAAGCGATGTCAGGATTTAAAGCTGCTAAAGTACACCCATCACACATTCAAGGGAGCAAAGCGATGTCAGGATTTAAAGCTGCTAAAGTACACCCATCACACATTCAAGGGAGCAAAGCGATGTCAGGATTTAAAGCTGCTAAAGTACACCCATCACACATTCAAGGGAGCAAAGCGATGTCAGGATTTAAAGCTGCTAAAGTACACCCATCACACATTCAAGGGAGCAAAGCGATGTCGGGATTCAAAGCTGCTAAAGTACACCCATCACACATTCAAGGGAGCAAAGCGATGTCGGGATTCAAAGCGGATCTAAAGCAAGACCTATGACACATTCAAGGATGACAACTCCCACTGTCACAACAAGTCAATGTTCAGCATTAACAAGTCAATGTGTGTGAGTGAGATACCAGGACAGCATCAAAGAAAAGGGGAAAGAAAACGTGGAAGAGGCGGGGTGGGTGGGGGGGGGGGAGGTGGAGGGGGGGAGACAATATGGGTAGGAAGGGGGTGGGGTGGGGGTAAAACAGCTTGTAGAGTTGACAGGTGTGCACAGAGCAGACTCGGCTGACCGGGCCCCATTTACCGCGGGAAGAAGGACACAATCCCCCCAGTGATTTACTGCGTGGCAAAGCCCTCACCAACCAAAGGCCTTCCTGACCCCTAGGGCCCTGTTGGGGATGGTGGCACGTGCACTAATGGGAGCCCGACACGGGCACTGACATTTGGCAGGAGGCGACCTCTGAGACACACTCCTCTGGAGCTCTGGAGCTGACGAATGGTGTTCAGGGGAAGGGAGACAATCGATTGGTGGAGAACAGCCGCAGACACAGACTCGACACAAAGCTCTTTTTCCCCCCCACAGAATACAGGCTTATCTGCGTATGGAAGTTTTTGTTTTCAGCTGCGTCAGTATGATTATGTCAGTTCGCTTGTTAACGAGATTTTGCAAAAGTTATTGAACCTGTTTTTAATCAGACTTCGTGGAAAGCTGAAACATGGCCCCAAGGACGAACACACACACACACACACACACACACACACACACACACACACACACACACACACACACAATGTTGGTGCTGATTTGTGGTGCGGATCTGGATCATAAAGCGAATCCAGAATCTGTTGAGCACAATTTTGACTTTTCCAGTGAATATGCAAAATACTTAGGTATCTGTACACCAAGTTAATACTTTCTTTAAAGCAATATATTGTAATGAAATATGATAACTTTTAATGATAGGAAACGTCAAACGGTCTGGTTCTTTTGTTCTTTATGTACCTCTCTTTTGAAGTTCATTGGAAGTAACTCTTTCAGTCCCTGCCTGCAGATCACTTCCCTTGGCGAATGATAATATTTGTTTTGTTTTTGCTCATCAACTGACACAACTCACAAAAGTAGTAAGAAAGCTTGCCTACGTAACTTGTTTTTCTCTTATGCAACAGTGAACGCACTATTCGCATTCCTTACCTCTCAGCTTAGTGCATATGAGGTCAAAGGGCAAATCTAGACTCTGTCTGATGCTGTCCAGAGGTCAGCGGACTGCTGAGTGCCTTTCTAGTCTGGTAACGTGTGTTAAGGAAATAAAAGGTATCTTAAACCGTCTGCACACCCCCTACTATAAAGGTCTGCGCTATCTTTGTGTTCTACGGCTTCTCCTGCTGGTTGAAAATGACCAATTTTTTCATAGGTCATAATGTTTACGTCTAAAATTCATGCCTGACTCAGCATGGACACATACCTATCAGCTCCCTCTGATCTGACAGCCCCAGAATGAATCTGTGCCTCGCTGTTGCAGACCTCTGCACATTTGGAAGCATGAACATCGTCCAGTAACCTGACTATCGTAGAAAAGCAGCTGTATTGGCTTTGTGGTCAGCAGATACGACAGCAATAACGGCACTGGAAGATAAGATGGCTGCTGCTCTGTTTGAGTTGTGTGTTTAGACACGCTGCATGTCCAGAAGATGTCGTCTCGTTGTATGTTAGGGTCCAGTGCCCCCTTTTTTTTTCGTTTAATCCATTGCTGCATTCAGGAAGAGAGATACCGGGCCCTGCTGGTTCTGAAACCTACTGACATCATTCTGTCAAGAGTAGCACAATGCAAGAAGAATCGGGAATAATGTTATAAAAATTACGCCAAGAGCATATGCTCTGGACGCGAATATGTCTTTAGGTCCCATTTGTTGACGGCTCACGACCACGGCCCAGAAGAAACAAACAGTATGATTCAAACAAGGCCAGAATTCAGGAACCGTCACTTAATTCGGCTACAGGAGACTTTGCAGACCTCTGCAACTGACCGGCCCCTACATCCCCTGAATGCTTTTACTATTCGGCAAGCGTTCCATCCCTTGACCGCTGATTGCCTGTGGGGGGGGGGGGAGGGGGTCAGCAAGTTGACTAATGAGGTCATGACACGGACACGGGCCTGAGGCAGAGGATCCTCATCTCTGACGTTGGTCTCGGGGGGGGGGGGGGGGGTTGGACTCATGGAGGGTCTGGAGAATGGCGATGAGAAGCTGCTGCAGCAAAGAGATGAGGAGAATGTGGAGGGGGAGGGGGGGGGGATCATGGCAGTGTATGAAGAGGTCGGTAATTCCATGCTGGAGATAGCACAAGAAGAGGGAACGAAGGCGTGGCGTGCGTTTCAAAATACGAATATGTCTTAACATGGAATCCATTTTGACGGTTTGACAGTTCCAATATGGCTCCCTGCGATCAACTTGGCTAGAAACAACGCTAATTGACTTTGACAATTCCCTACTTACACTGAAAACACAAAAAAAAACACCAGCTCGTCAAAACAGGCTGTTTACAATCCAATCGACCACAGTGGATATGTAAAGACTGCAAGGAAGAGAGGGAGAGTGATGAAAAGGTGGACATCGAAGGAACGAGATCGAATATTCTCCACATGATTACAAAACCGCCTTCTCTGGGGTGCTGTGTTCCACACAACTGTACATCAGGACTGAACATGATTTTAGTTGGTGATTTTCATTTAAACAAAGAAAAAGGTTTGGAGTTCCTACCGTCCATGAATTTCACTTATTGAAAATGAAAACCTCTCGATGCTACAGTGAAAACCACTGGAGAAAAGGAATGATGTCAAAGTAGAAACTATTCAGTGGTCCTGTGTAATGATGAGTCCAAGAGTGAGTGACCATGTCCCAAAAAATTACAAAAGAAAAAATAAGATAGAGCAGATTCACTTTTGACATGTTTATGTCTAGCAAAGAGCAGACGCAGTCAACAATGTCGTACCTCTCTTAGACTTGCACGGTCCCACCCTTTTTTTGAGACAGGAGACGCTTCGCAGACGTGACCCTCGCTGAGCCAATGAACGATGGGGGATTCCCCATAGGTTTTACCGTGTGCAGAAATATTCAGTCAGCGAAAGGCTTTGTCCCGGATCCCTGGTGTACGTTTAGTTAGGCTAGGAGGTTGACTGATCGGAGAAGACACAGGCACAGGCATATGACAGGGCGGCCCCTCAGATCTTGCTGTTTCCCACAGGTCCAGTTTGCACTCAGTTCTTGTCTACACGTCACAAGAAGCGGAGACCAGTGGTGATGCAGAAGGCGGGAGAAGGCAGCGAACAAGCAGGCTGTGCTGATTTGACCCCACGCATCACATGAACGAAGAACAGAACGCCCGCTAAGATTTTCCCTGTGGTGAATCCGCCAGTGGTGAGAGGTCTTCTCCTTGACCCCTGATGCATATTTAGTGACAGCACGTCACCTCTGACTGCTCTCAGGAGATGCAGGCTAACAGAAGAAGTTCTGGCAGCACGGGAATCAAGGCAATGAACACTGTCAGACCACCAACATTAAAACAGAAAATGGAACACACGATGGCCTTCCATTCTGTTTCAAGTGTCGGGTAAGGAAGTTCGTATGAGCAGTGCCACAGAAAAATACCGAAACTTCACGAACCGATCAGTTTTGACTTTATCAAAGCCCAGTCGACCATTTTGTGGTTATTGGCTACACTCAAAAAATTAATGCGCCGAGGCCCTGCTCAATAAGGTGTCGAGTATTTATAGACAGGCACACTGAGATTGTTTGGGGAACTTTTCTTGTGTCTGAAAGTTGATTCTCCTTCTTTTCTTTAACATGCCTATCAAAGTACATGCCAGGTGGTTTCAAGCAGAAAGATTACAATGAAAGGAATGGAAAGATTATAATGAAAGGAATGGAAATATTACAATAAAAGGAATGGAAAGATTACTATGAAAGGAATTGAACTATTTTGAGGAGACCTAGCGCAAAGATAGGGTCACGGGTGAGTTCGAAGGCCTGACATGTGACGTGAGGTAAAGAGGAGCTCATGCAAGTCTAGATCGTAAATGATGTCATCGGCGGAAACCCTTGAATATAACTGAAAAGATTATGATGTGTTCATATGATCTGTTATCAGTTTGATATAACTTTATGGCTTAAAATTATGCTATGCCTCAAAAGGCTCACATGGATTATAGTGATTTGGTGCAAAAAAAAAAACCTCTAATTTGGCGTGTGACCTGTTGAAGCTGCACATAATTTGCATTGTTCATCATTTGAGTGTTTTCTGTTCCAAGCGGAGCCTTAACACACTGTTACCCAGTGTGAATTCATACATCATCTTCATGCATGTTTTGGTGTGTGCGTTTTTCTCCCATACCACCTTTCTGAAACATAATTTTGGGCCATGAAATGCAATCAAGAGCAGCATCCAAGATCCCCAAAACATACCCTGCGCACTCTGAAGTGCTTGTTCGCACAAGATACAGTTCTGCGTTACAAGTGTTGTTTGTTTGTTTGTTTGTTTTTTACCAATGTCAATTTTCTTCCATGATGTACCAACACACTACCGGGTGTCGTTACGGTATCTACACACTGACCCTTCAAACTACCCGGGAGATCTGATGAAGAGCCACACGACTGACTGTCTTATTCCTCTGTGCCCAGGCAGGGGGGGGGGGGAGAGAGAGAAGAAAGAGATACACCCACACATGCCGGTGGGACCCACAGAAGTACTGTCCTCGCTTGGTGATGGCGTCTTTCGCCGCTGGGCTCCGCAGTCATGAAATATGGGCTGGTGCACCCTTGGGGGGGGGGGGGGGAGGGGGCGCATCCATGAAGGTTTTGTCTTGTCGCGTCTGGTTGTCACACACACTAGCATGTGCCAGGGATGAGTTAGGTCGATCCCTTGACGCCGTAATGGAATGCCCTGTGCGTGCCTGCACCCTATGTGAAGGCAGCGCAGGCTTCCAAGGAAACGGATCGCTTCCGGCTGACTGGTTGGGCAGTTGAGGACAGCGCTTCTCTGGGTGTATCTCTTTCTTCCCCTTTTGGAAGTTCTGTGCTTGTAACTGCTTCTTTTGTGGTGGTCCTCTTTCACAACGTATATTTTTTCATTTCTATCGCTATTATTATTATGTTTGTCCCTGTTTACTGTCTTAAACTGTTTTTCGTGTCTTTGTGGATCATTCTCTTGGAAGTGTTCTGGAAACGTTTTAACAGTTTTCTGCTCACAATTGATGATGTGACAGATTTATCTTTATTGTAGTCTGGCATTGATGTGATGAAAATTGTACACACTGTCCAGAGTGGACATTAGCGGCTTTATTACAGTGTCCATTTGCCAGTAGGACTTTTCTGCGTATTTCTTGTTATATGCTATTTTTATTCGCTATTTTGGCCATTGGAGCACACCTTAGTCTCATCTGCCTCAAGGGTGTCAGAACTTTAGACACCAGTGATTATGTTGTTCGTTACTTTTTTTATGTAATCAATTTTTCTCCCGAAGTATTGACACCACGCAGAGGCCCTGTGTGATTGGCTAGGCTGTGATGATGTAAGAATCAAGTGCCCAGGTAAACAAACCAACAAAAAGCAGTCCGTATCAATGGATCCATCTCTGACACTGGTGCTCAAATTCTCAGACCCAAACTGCAGATGTTTGCTTTCCCCCAGACCCAAACTGCAGATGTTTGCTTTCCCCCCAGACCCAAACTGCAGATGTTCACTTTCCCTCAGACCCAAACTGCAGATGTTCGCTTTCCCCCAGACCCAAACTGCAGATGTTTGCTTTCCCCCAGACCCACACTGCAGATGTTTGCTTTTCTCTCCTTGCATGAAACTTTCTTTCCCATGCACTGACAGTCCCGAGCAAGATGCCTTGTGTGATGGGCTTGGCTATCAACACGAAGGAATCAAGTACCCCAGGCAGACAAAACAAGCAAAGCCCAACCCCTACGTGAATGCATCCATCTTTCACAGCGTCGCCCTCATTGTCTGACCCCAACCTGCAGTTGTTTCTGTCGGTCTTGGTCAATGCCAGGATTGTTATCAAAGGAGGCAGAGAGCACCGCCCCGTCATGAAGTCCCTCTCTAAAATGGAACCCCCCCCCCCCCCCCCCCCGGCAGTATCTTCACCATCCTCATCCTCGTTCACCGTCATACATCAAAGAGGCAGGACCCAGCAATTCTCTGCTAGCCACGCTATGTAAGCGTGCAGGAGAATCAGATAGCATGTGCACGGGCATAGTGAGGTCCAGCTTTTTTTCTTTTTTTGACTTTCCACTTTTGAAATCAGTACTCAGACAAGAAACTATTCACCAACAGAAAGAGAAAATGGATGTCTCTCACATACTACTAAACAAAGGACATCTCCTAGACAACGCTATGATTTTGTGATTCTAGTATGAAAAAAAAAGAATGTCATTATTTTGGATTTTCAAGTTTTGCAAGCGCCATGTAGTCTCCTGGGAGCAGAGACCCTGCTGTTCAGAGAGCTGCTTGTAGATGATCTTGAATCACAATCAACCCTGTAGTAATGCCAGTGATGCTGCCAGTAGAAATTGTCTCCCCGCCTTGTGAAAGTTCTGTACAAGTAATCTCCTCTTTGTCGGTCACTAACTTTGACTCTGGCATTTTGTTTCGGTCTTTTCTTTTACTTTCATCCACTTTTTTTTCCAGTGTGTTCCCTCCTTTAGTGTTTATTTCAGAAAGTCTTTTACTTTTTTTTTGTTCTCGGGTAACAATCTGTAATGTGCCAGTTCTTGTTCCTATTGAAAGAGAAAAAGATACACCCGAAGGTGTGAGCAGGACCCAGAGAAGTACTGTCCTCGACTGCCAAACAAACCAGCTGGCACCAATCCTGCACCCACCCTTGGAAGCCTGCGCTGTGTTCACAGTGGGTGCAGGCACTCACAGGGCATTCCGTTAACACGTGAACAGTTCTTATCCTTATTGTTGTGATCTGACGGCAAGCTAGGGAAACTGGGCACATTTGTTCAGACAGGACATCAGCTGTCCAGTTTGCAGAGCCAATGTGCCTGTATGGCTTTTCATGTATTTTCTTGCATTTCATTTCATTTTCGTTATGTTTGTTTTTACTCTTTTTTTTCTGTGATCTGGGGGCTGAAATCCAGTGGAATGGCCGGTGCCTCTTCTAACAAAACCTAGTTCTATCCGCCTTGATGATGCCAATGGTGTATTTACATTCAATGGATGTGAACATGACAATATTCTCTTTCTTATTGGTTTCCTTTTCAAGGTGGGACTTCTTTGCTCAGTTTGGTGGTAGCCCTGACAAACTCCCGGTGTGGGTCGGCACTTTGTGGTGATAGCCCTGAAAAACTCCCGGTGTGGGTCAGCACTTTGGTGATAGCCCTGAAAAACTCCCGGTGTGGGTCGGCAAATGATAGAACTGGCACTAGAGTCACAGCCTGAGGTTTGATTCCACTCCATTTTGGCAACTTAAAGACGTCCATTTATTTCATCCTTTTCTGGCCCAGTTGCCAGGAAAAAAAAACTGTGACCCGGGCTGCCTTGCATAAAACAGCAGTGCAGACAGAAAAAATATGAACATTCAAAATTTCAACGCCGTGACATCACACGTTCGATTTTCTCTAGGAAAACTACAGAAGCAGAACTAGCGGTGAAACGCGGTTCTAACTGAAAATAATCGGAGCTGCCGAAGTATTTGGAACACACTCTCTGTTTCGAGTTATCTCC
>CM065729.1:12011286-12021286 GCA_033310375.1 Conus canariensis
TAACTTGTGTGACATAGTTACTGTAGTTGTCCTCAATGGTGCTGGCTTTATTCACAACTGTTCACGAAGTAATCTTTTCTCAAGGAATGTTAAAACTGCCCGGTGATGTAAATGTTGACTTTCTGTCATCTGCATATCTTACTAAAAAAATTACGTTGAAACCTTTCAGTGAAGACTATAGTAATCACTATCATAATAACTAACTCTTTTCTCCAGAATGTAGACTTAAAGCAACAACAAGCACATATGCACGCAAACTCTAAACAATTTTGCAAGTATAAACAAGAAACAGTCTAGTGCGTTCAAAGTTTGATGGGTTAAGTCGTAAGCTTCACGAGACACATGAAGCTTACATTCATTTTTGAAGGTGTTCATGCTTCGATGGTTCTGAAAGAGAGTGACAGGGAGTTGCAGAGAACAGGTGCTTAATGGTGGGATGATTTATATATTTGTGATTTTTCTTTTTTTTTTTTTTTTTTTTTTTTGGACACACAGTAGTTTTTTGTCTGAACTGAATCTGAGAGAGTGGGATAGCTGAAAGAGCTGAATGGAAAAAAGAAAGAAAGAGAGAGAGAGAGAGAGAGAGAGAGAGAGAGAGAGAGAGAGAGAGAGAGAGAGTGGTAAAGATCCAATGGATCCATTCAAACAATGGACAGCCAGCACAGCAATTTTTAATCTAATTTGAGATGCAACCGGCAATCAGTGAAGTTTAATTAATCAATAGTGGAATAGCATGATCTTTCTTTGATATCGGAAAATCAGCTGGGAAGTATTATTTTAAATACATTGAGGACGAGCCTGAGAAGACAGCGTGGAGTGAGATACAGGACGACTCAGAATCAGAGAAACGACCAGTTGTATGACAGGTTCTGGAATGAGAAAGCTGGAAGCTGATGTGATTTTCTTCATTTCACAGTGGGCAGAGTGACATATTTGACTGAATTGATTATACATGACACCTACATCATGCCCAGAAGTTTGAAAAGGAATTACAGTCACCCGCACAATTAAAACTCTGTGAAACGAGAGACGGGGACCCTGAGAGCCAGCACAGGGTGCTCAGTTTTGCTATCGTTCAGACAGAGTTTATTTTGCAGTCTTATCCAATCTTTGACAGAGAAGACGCGAAGGGAGATAATGTGAAAAATGGCAGGCACATGACAAGATGGACCTGAATCTTCAAGCTGAGTGCCATCGGTATGTTTATGAAAATGACAGCCATGTTCAGAAATAACATTGAATAGAGGCCGAGTATTCCACGTGAAAAGAACAGGCCCAAGCACAGCGCCCTGTGGGACACCATACACTAGAAGCCCAGTGGAGGAAAGATGGCCACCACCGGCGGTAACCCGTTGCCAAACACAGGCGAATCAAGCTAGAGCAGTACCTGACGTGGCAAAGGTAAGGTTTAGTATGGACAAGAGGGTAGAATAGTCCAAAGTGTTGAAAGCTGCAGAAATGTCCGGAAGGGTAATAACAGAAACTTCCCTAATGGCAACACTGGAGGGCACGAGATCAACGTTAATTTCAGTAGAGAGGAACTTTTTGTATGACGACTGAAAAAAAAAAAGTCTTCAGGGATATTCTCAGAAAAAATGTCCAAACCAATTATCGGGCCAAATTTCCTTGGCGACAAAAGACGTTGATTTACTCATAAACTGGCCCAGCTGATGGACCCAAGGTTCGTTTGACCTTGGTGGAAGTCTGCGCTCCCCGATGCGCCCTTCCAGTGAATATCATCACGATGTTGACTTGTTGTGATCAGTTCTATACGTAGTAGTGGGTTGTATCCTCCATGTTGACGTGTTGTGATCAGTCTATACGTAGTAGTGGGTTGTATCCTCCATGTTGACGTGTTGTGATCAGTCTATACGTAGTAGTGGTTGTATTCTCCATGTTGACGTGTTGTGATCATTCTATACGTAGTAGTGGGTTGTATCCTCCATGCTGACTTGTTGTGATCAGTCTATACATGGTAGTGGCTGTCTCCTCCGTGCCAGGAACGCGCAACAACAGTGGTTAAATCGTGGCGATCCTCTGTCCCTTGTTCTCTTTCTTTTTCTACTTCCACCCCCACCCCACCCCCACCCCCACCCCGCCTCAGCCTACCCCCGCATCTACCCATACCCACCTCCCCACCAGACAACCGTCGCTTCCGTCTCCTCTTTGTCCTTTGATCTGCTTTCCGTTTTTATAACCTTCTTGTTGTTGTTGTTGTTGTTGTTGTTTTTCCTCCTTTTCTGTGCCTTTCCTGTTCTTTCTTTTGTCTAATTACTTCTTTCGTTCTGTCTTTCTGAAAAAAAACAACAACAACAAAAGAAAAACGTTTTCTTGTTGAATTCCTTTGTTCCAGTTTTGTTCATGCCTTTCACTGATTCATTCATTTATTTATGTGTTTATTTATTCATTTGTTTATTTACTGTTATTGTTGTTCTTCATAATTTATTTGCTATTTCTTTGTCTTTATTCCTTTGATGTGAAACAAAATCTTGTTGAATGCTAGATGATGTGGAATATGCTTACTCAACGATCCACAGCGCTTTTTTTTTTTTTTTAATTGAACTGAATTCACATGGAGTAAATCGACGTTGCCGGCAGGCTTTGAGCATTTTGTTCCGCTAAATGCAAGTGATTGTGTGGGTTGTTCTTTTTTTTTTAACTCTTCTTACCCTGCAGTGGTGTGTGTGTGTGTGTGTGTGTGTGTGTGTGTGTGTGTGTGTGTGTGTGTGTGTGTGTGTGTGTGTGTGTGTGTGCATGTATTTGTGTGCGTCAGTGTGTGTGTGTGTGTGTGTGTGTGTGCGATTCCTCTCTCTCTCTCTCTCTCTCTCTCTCTCTCTCTCTCCCTCTCCTCCCTTCCTCTCTGTCTCTCCCTCCCTCCCTCCCTGCCTCTCCCCCCTCCCCACACACACACACCCTCTTTCTCTCTCTTTTCCTCTTTCTTTCTCTCACCCCGTTCCCTCTGTCTTCCAAGACACACCTGTCTCTGTCTTTATTCTTCATTCTTCTCCTCGGCCTGCTGTTTCACCTGGAGGTGGGAAGGGGGGGGGGGGAGTGAGTTCCTGTGTCAACAGTTCGGAGCCGGAGGACCCTGGCTCTACACCCCAGGGACATTGCCGTGCTGGAAGGAAGGGGACGGCAGAGAGTGCGTGGGGGTGGGGGGTAGTCCGGGGAGTGTGTGCGTGGGGGGGGGGGGGGGGGTCGGGGTTGTGCGTGGGGTGGGGTGGTGGAGGAGGGCTAGGGGCTTGTGCATAGCGTCCCTTGACAGACAGACGATCCTCGGGAACTTGCCTGCTGAAGCCTCGTGCCCTCTATCAGGATCATCTTTCTTGCCGGCTTGAGGGATCCACTACGTAAGGGTAGGGTCACGGACTAAGATCTGTATGCTGTCGTGTAGCCCACGTGCAAGGGCAGGTTGTTTCTGAGCCAGCTGAGGGGGTTAAGGGGTTAAGAGGTTAAGGGGTTAATTAAAGGCCGAGGCAAACCAACCTGAGGTCCGCGCAGTCTGAGTGACGACTGTGTGTGTGTGTGTGTGCCACACGTCCGCATCCAACTCATTCTTGGAGATGGCCCGCCTGTCTCTGTCTCTCTCTCTGTCTCTCTCTCTCTGTCTCTGTCTGTCTGTCTGTCTCTCTCTCTCTCTCTGTCTCTGTCTGTCTGTCTGTCTGTCTGTCTGTCTGTCTCTCCTCTCTCTCTCTCTCTCTCTCTCTCTCTCTGTATGTGTGTGTGTGTCGCGCACACACACACACACACACACACACGCGCGCGCGCGCGCGCGCGCGCGCGCGCACTCACATTCACACGGACACACACACACACAAACACACACACACACACACACACTTACACACACATGCACGCACACGCGCACGCACGCACGCACACACACACACACACACGCGCGCGCGCAGAGAGAGAATGAGAGAGAGAGAGAGAGGTGAAAAAAATACAAACTGAATATAATTATCACTAAAAGCAGAAGGAAAACTTATTTCAAAACAATGTGCAACAAATTAAGATTATAGCAATTATAAACTAATGCTTCTTCAGCCTGACTGTGTATTTGCGGAATTATTTCTGGTGTATGTAAGTTCTAGCTCCCCCCCCCCCCCTTTTTTTTTTTTTTTTTGGTTTAAATCTGCGTGGCCAGGTGTTTGTTCAATAGTACTGAGCAAATATGTGTTGTGGAGTAATGTAGGTGTATGCCATCTAACAGGTTAATCAACAGGCCTGTCATGAAATGGATTGAGTCAGTGACACTGTGAACGCCTAACATTTGGAGCTATATCCTCCAGTGAGTGGTATGACGATCCCACTCTGTCATATAGGCTTCATGTACCTATCCTTCTTTTTCATACTACAGATTGTCCGTCAATGTTTGTGGTTTGTGTGTGTGTGTGTGTCTGTGTGTACATGCATGTGTGCGTGCGTGCGTGCATGTGTGTGTGTGTGTGCATTTGTGTGCGTGTGTGTATGTGTGTGTGGGCGATAGAGAGAGAGAGAGAGAGAGAGAGAGAGAGAGAGAGAGAGAGAGAGAGAATTAAAGAAAGTATAACAAAATAAGTAATTCATTAGAAGTCTTCGAAAAGCCTGCTTCCTGCCGTCTTTTTCTTTGGTGTCCATTAAGTCATTGTTTTTTGTTTGTTTGTTTGTTTGTTTCGTTTTCTTGTTTGTTTGTTTGTTTTGTTTTGTTTTTTTTTTTTTTTGTTTTTTTTTTTTGTTTTTTTTTTTGTTGGTGGTGGTGGTGGTGGTGGTGTCTCATTCTTTTTCTGTTTTTCGTTATTCCTGCTTCCGTTTTGTCTCATCTCTCTGTTCTCTTCGAAGTTCCATTATCCTTGTCTCCCCATCTTCTACCTCATACCTCCACCCACCATCCACCCCACCAGCCTCTCTCTCTCTCTCTCTCTCCTCTCTCTCTCTCTCTCTCTCTCTCTCTCTCTCTCCGTCTCTCTACCCCTTCCCCTCTCAAGCACCCAGCCCTTAATATCCTCTCCACTTCCGTTCCATCCTCCTCTGTCGGCGAGAGTATTCAGGGGAGGAAAGCAGGAAGGAAAGGTGTTACGGAACGGAAACATCCCCCTTTTAATTTTGACCCTCGCCGGAGAAGTTTGGATGTGGTTTGTGTGTATAGAAATGCTCCTCTCTCTCCTTACGCGTAGCATTGTCAAGGAAAAGATCAGATTTGATCTGAACTCCCGTCATTTCCCTTCCCATCTTCCCCCCTCCCCCCCCTCCACCCCCCTCCCCTCCCCCCCCCCCCCCCACCCACCCCGCCTTCCCTAACTCGCCCTTCTCTTGTTCTAGATAAGACCTGTATTGCTAGCATCTTTTGTGTTCTTAAGAAGGCTACAGATTCATTAAAAAAATATACAAGATCGTTGAGAGAGAGAGAGAGAGAGAGAGAGAGAGAGAGAGAGAGGAGCGGCATTTTATCCAACATGATACACAACACCCTCACCTCCCACCTCATCGACCTTCTCACCACCTCCCACGCCCCGCCCTGCCCCCCCCCCCTCTCCCCCCCTCTCTCCCCCCCCCTCCTACTCTCCCTCTGCCTGCCTGTCTGTCTGTCTGTCACTCCCTGGATAGACACTGTAAACGCCCGGTGTGTTATTTCTGAAGGAGGGGGGCGGGGCGGGGGTGGGGTGGGGCAGGTGTACAAGCGGTGCCCTATACAGGGATAGAGTCCATCACATCAGCTGCTAGTCGGGGGCCTGGGAGAGAATGCGCAGATCAGAGGCTTTGTGCTCCGCCTTTGAAACTGCAAACTTCATCAAACTGGATCTGGCCAACAGGAGACAAGGCTTCTACGCTGCGGAACAGTGGGGTGGAGGTGGATAGGGTGAATGTGAAGAGATGGGAGAGAGAGAGAGAGAGAGAGAGAGAGAGAGAGAGAGAGAGAGAGAGAGAGAGAGAAACAGAGAGAGAAGTGCGGTGGGGGGGGAGGGGCGTGGGGGGAGTGACTTAATAAATGCTTGAGCAACCGAACCCTCTTTAAGCTGCTCCACACCACCAGATTAAAACTGGAAGTGCATTGGAACTCTCGCCAGGGACAGAAACACACACACACACACACACACACACACACACACACACACACACACACACACACACACACTCACACACACACACACACACACACACACACATACACACACTCACACTCACACACACACACACACACACACACACACACACACACACACACACACACACACACACAGGGGTGCGGATGGGGGTGTGGGGGGGGGGGTGATTTAAAAAATGCTTGAGCAACTGAACCATCCTGAAGCTGCTTCAAACCACCAGATTAAAACTGTGAACACTAAATGGAAGTGCACTGGAACTCTCTCCAGGGACAGAAATACACACCGACACACACACACACACACACACACACACACACACACACACACACACACACACACACACACACACACCACAGATTCAGATTCAGATAATTCGTTTGAAATAGGCCATAGTTCCTAAAGAGAGAGAGAGGCATACACGCACGCACGAACGCACACGCACATACATAGAAAGAGACAGCGAGAGAGAGAGAGAGAGAGAGAGAGAGAGAGAGAGAGAGAAGCATACACGCACGCACGAACACACACGACACGCATACAGATACGGACAGAGAGAGAGAGAGAGAGGGTGGGGAGAGAGAGAGAGAGAGAGAGAGAGAGAGAGAGAGAGAGAGAGAGAGAGAGAGAGAAAAGCATACACGCACGCACGAATACACACGCACACACATACAGAGGAGAGAGAGAGGGAAGATAGAAAGAGAGAGAGAGAGGACAGAGAGAGAGACAGAGATAGACAAAGATACAGACAGACAGACAGTCAGAGACAGAGAGAGAGAGAGAGAGAGAGAGAGAGAGAGAGAGAGAGAGAGAGAGAGAGAGACAGAGCACGAGACTTGACCCGGTGTAACAGCCCGTTCTTACCCCCTTCTGGAACTTACCCCGGGGTAAGTCTGGGCTAGCCTGCTTTTACCCCCGGGGGTCATTCTAGGACTAGCTAGAACTTACCCCCCCCCCTCCCTAGTTGGAACTTACCCCCGCGGGGATAAGTTTGGGCTAGCCTGGATTTACCCCCCCCCCCAAAAAAAAAAGGGTCAGTCTAGGACTATTTGGAATCTTCCTCCACCCCACCCCACCCTTCAAACAAGAGAGGGTTATTCAGGGTTTTCCTCTGCCTTTTCCCAACACGCACACCCGCCTTTAAAAAAATTGTGTTAGCCTGCATGTTTACCCCCCCCCCCCCCCCCCCCTTCCCATTTCCTATATACAGTCTGTTGGGTTTAGACAAAGTATAGGTCTAGACTCTTCTCAATAGATGGACCTCCTACTTCCCCAAAATGTCGTTGTGACCACGTGTCGTTGTGACCAAGTACCGTTGTTGCTTCATCCCGGTTTGCCTCTTTTAACTATTTTACAGCTATTTAGTGTCTTGAGTACCTGTGTACCTTAGCTTGTACAATGCAGATAACTAGTGGTCAGTGCCACCGACCACTGGTCATTATGACGTAAATCGGAGATTCTAACTATTTAACAGCTAATTAGTGTTTCCCGAGTGCTTGTGTACCTTGTACAATGTAGATTACTTGTGGTCAGTGCTACTGACTACTGGTCATTATGACGTAAATCGGAGATTTTAACTATCTCACGGCTAATTATAGTCTTCCGAGTACCTGTGTACCTTGTACAATGCAGACGACTGGTGGTCAGTGCCACTGACCACTGGTCACTATGACGTAAATCAGATATTTCGACTATTTCACAGTTAATCAGTGTCTCATGAGTGTTTGTATACCTTGCGCAATGCAGAGAACCAGTGGTCAGTGTCACTGACCATTGGTCACTTTAATGTATGTCAAAGTGTCACACTGTGCATAAATGCATGCCTGCACTCAGCCCAGCATTCACTCCGTGCACACGCAATCTCTCCAAACAACCAGAAGGCGCACTACAATAACTCTTCTTCTCCCCCTCCTTCTGTGATCACGTGTCACAATAAAGGATATTGGCAAATCCCGATGGCTGAAGCAGACAAGGAAAAAACAGCTTTTCAGACACCTTTTGGACTGTTTCAATGGACGAAAATGCCATTTGGTTTACAAAACGCCCCAGCTTCTTTTGCCAGAATGATGCGCGCACTAAAACTTCATGAGTGTGGAGCAGTAAGTTTTTTTGATGACATTTTGCTTGCTGCAAAGTCATGGAATGATCTGGAGAAAAACTTGAGAGCTGTTTTTTGTAAACTCCGGAATTTTGGTCTGACGGCTAGACCGTCCAAAATTCGTGCTGGATTCCAGACTCTTGAGTTTTTGGGTCATGTCATTTCTGTTGGGAAAATGACACCAGACGAAAAGAAAGTAGAAAAGATCTTGGCCTTGAAGAGACCCAGTACAAAGAAACAGATCAGATCACTCATTGGATTGTTGTCCTATTACAGAAGATATGTACCACACTTTGCGTCATTGACAGCCCCTTTGAGTGACTTAACAAAAGGAACAAAAAACAAAAGTATCGTCTGGTCAGATGAGTGCCAGAAAGCTCTGGAATGTGTTCAAGATATCCTCAATTCATTCCCTGTGCTGCTTTTGCCCTCTCTTTCAGAGGATTTTGTTTTGAGAACTGATGCCAGCTCCAAAGGCATGGGAGCTGTACTATTGCAGGAAAAGAATGGATTGTTACACCCTGTCCAATATGCAAGTAAAAAGTTCTCTAACACACAAGTCAAATACTCAACAATTGAGAGGGAGTGTCTTGCCATTGTTTGGGCTTGTGAGAAATTTGCCAGATTCCTGACTGGAAGACAGTTTCGGTTACAAACCGACCACAGGCCATTGATGTTTTTGCAGTCGTCCAAGACCAAAAATAGCAGGCTGTTAAGATGGGCCTTGTCATTGCAGGAGTTCAAGTTTGACATTGAGCCATTACCTGGCACTCAGAATGTCATGGCAGACTTTCTGTCTCGTGCGTGAGTGCACAGTATCCTTTGTGCTACTGTAACTGCTGTTTGTTTTCATTGTGGACAGACTTTATCATTCTGCTGTTTGTTTTCATTGTGGACAAACTTTATCATTCTGCTGTTTGTTTTCATTGTGGACAGACTTTATCATTCTGCTGTTTGTTTTCATTGTGGACAAACTTTATCATTCTGCTGTTTGTTTTCATTGTGGACAAACTTTATCATTCTGCTGTTTGTTTTCATTGTGGACAAACTTTATCATTCTGCTGTTTGTTTTCATTGTGGACAAACTTTATCATTCTGCTGTTTGTTTTCATTGTGGACAAACTTTATCATTCTGCTGTTTGTTTTCATTGTGGACAAACTTTATCATTCTGCTGTTTGTTTTCATTGTGGACAAACTTTATCATTCTGCTGTTTGTTTTCATTGTGCACAAACTTTATAATTCTGCTGTTTGTTTTCATTGTGGAAAGACTTGATTGATATTTTGGCAGGGTTATGTCTGCTAACGTCAGTCTGAATTGATAAGTAGTTGTGACTGGATCTTTCTCCAAAAGTGCATATGTAGTGGCATTGGTGGCTCATTGTAGGATGCTGTTTTGTGAATGTGTGCAGAATACTTCATTTGATGTCTTACAAGTGGTTTTTTTTCACGTTGGTCCATTGTGAAGAATGGAAAAAAATGTTTAACTTTCGAGTGGACTACTATATTGTATATTTTTGCTTGATCAAGGACTTTTCACTTGCCAAATTTTTCTCATCAAGTGAGTCATGATGAAATTCTCATTTTGTGAGGATGTTGGGACATATGTTTTTGTGGAAAAAAGCAAGAAAAACTATGTTTACATTTTGGTATATATAAACATGAATCGCATTTGGAATAATCAGTATCATTATGTGTTCTTCGTGTATGTGTGACTTGTGATTTGTGGTGATGGAGTATGAATTTGTTTTTTAAAAAAACTAAACAAAACTGATTGGGTTTTTTTTCTCAAACTAACATTTTGGAATGTGATTTTGGAT
>CM065729.1:12031286-12038786 GCA_033310375.1 Conus canariensis
GCAGAAAGCCTGCGCTCAATGCTCCGTTTAAAAAAAAAAAAAAAGAAAAGAAAGAAAAAAACAAAGGAATAAATGGAAATATAAAAAAAAAATAGAAAGAAAATGAGAGTGGACCCCCCCCACCCCCACCCCCACCCCCCCACCCCCACCCCCTCTCCCGGCAGGAGAACATGGAGTCTTGAATTAACCTGTTTCACCGGCGCGATTCGGAAATGGGTTCGCTGATTCATCACTGAAGGCCTTTGCCCAGCTGAAAGGCGAAACGTGTGGGGGACAATTACTTCGATACATAGCTCGCTACTTTTTTTTTTTTATTAGGCGCTGTGTTAAGAAACATAGCTTGGTGCTTTTTCATTAGGCCTGATCTGATATACATAGCTTGGTACTTTTTCATTAGGCCCGATCTCATATACATAGCTTGGTATTTTTTCATTAGGCCTGATCTCATGTACATAGCTTGGTGCTTTTTCATTAGGCCCGATCTCATATACATAGCTTGGCATTTTTTCATTAGGCCTGATCTCATGTACATAGCTTGGTGCTTTTTCATTAGGCCCGATCTCATATATATAGCTTGGTGCTTTTTCATTAGGCCCGATCACATGTACATAGCTTGGTACTTTTTCGATAGGTCTGATCTCATGTAGGCCTACATAGCTTGGTACTTTTTCATTAGGCCTGATCTCATGTATATAGCTTGGTACTTTTTCATTAGGCCTGATCTCATTTACATAGCTTGGTACTTTTTCATTAGGCGTGATCTCATATACATAGCTTGGTACTTTTTCATTAGGCCCGATCTCATGTACATAGCTTGGTACTTTTTCATTAGGTCTGATCTCATTTTGTTGTTGTTGTCGTTGTTAGTGTTGTTGTTGTTGTTGTTGTTGTTTTTATTACTGAAGTTCTGGTTGGGTTTTAACTGAAAACATATTCTGTATTCTTTACAACACATCGATCTCTGCTCTAACACTAGAATAACAAGGGTAGTAGTGTACACCATAGTCCTCTTCTCCTTCATCTTGAAAGGGAATCAGCACCATCTGTTTTCCCATATTTTCTCTACAACCCAACACGTTCTGGCAAAGTGAGAAAAAGCGTGGAGAGTGTGTGTTGGGTGGGGGTGGGGGGGGGGGGGGAGTGTAAGGGCACCTCCAAGCTTTCTCACACTTGGCAGGAAGTTGTGGGATTGCGAGAAAGCATGATCGTTGCCCTGCAACGCTTTCTTTGTCATTGTAAGAAAGTGGGAGAGTCGAGGTAGGGGATGGAGTTCCTCTCGCAGGTTTTTTTTTTTTTTTTTTTTTTTTTTTTTGGTTGTTGTTTTTGTTTTTTTTGTTTTTGCAGTGTCTAAAAGCGTAGGAAGTTCCCTTTATCTATTTTTTTTTTTCTTTTTACAAAAAATGTTCTCTTTGTCATCACGGTTAGTTTCGTATCTTTCTTCCAAAAGAAATCTTCACACACACGCGCGCGCGCGTGCACGCACGCACGCACGCACGCACGCACGCACACGCACACACACACACACACACACACACACACACACACACACACAGAAAGGACAACAACACACATAACAACGTGTGGCTTCACACATTACAGCACACGACATTGTACATAGCAACATACAACATCACACATAAAACACGACATCAAACGTAACAGCTCACGACGTCACTCGTAGAAACACATGATTTCACACATAACAACATACAACATTACACATAACAACATACAACATTACACATAAACAACACAACATCACACATAACAACATACAACATCACACATAACAGCACACAACATCACACATAACAGCACACAACATCACACATAACAACACACAACATCGCACATAACAGCACAACATCGCACATAACAGCACACAACATCACACATAACAGCACAACATCGCACATAACAACACACAACATCACACATAACAGCACAACATCACACATAACGCACAACATCATACATAACAACACAACATCACACATAACAACATACAACATCACACATAACAGCACACAACATCACACATAACAGCACACAACATCACACATAACAGCACACAACATCACACATAACAGCACACAACATCACATATAACAGCACACAACATCACACATAACAACACAACATCACACATAACAGCACAACATCACACATAACAACACAACATCACACATAACAGCACACAACATCACACATAACAGCACACAACATCACACATAACAACACAACATCACACATAACAGCACACAACATCACACATAAACAACACAACATCACACATAACAGCACACAACATCACACATAACAGCACACAACATCACACATAACAACACAACATCCACACATAACAACACAACATCACACATAACAACACAACATCACACTTAACAGCACACAACATCACACATAACAGCACACAACATCACATATAACAGCACACAACATCACACATAACAGCACACAACATCACACATAACAGCACACAACATCACTATAACAGCACACAACATCACACATAACAGCACACAACATCACACTATAACAACACAACATCACACATAACAACACAACATCACACATAACAGCACACAACATCACACATAACAGCACACAACATCACACATAACAGCACACAACATCACACATAACAGCACACACAACATCGCAATAACAGCACCACATCACACATAACAGCACAAACATCACACATAACAGCAACAACATCACACAAACAACCAACATCACACATAACAAACAAAATCACAATAACAGCCCACAACATCACACATACAAAACAGCACACAACATCACACATAACAGCACACAACATCACACATAACAGCACACAACATCACACATAACACACACAACATCACACATAACAGCACACAACATCACACATAACAGCACACAACATCACACATAACAGCACACAACATCACACATACACACACAACATCACACATAACAGCACAACATCAACATAACAGCACACAACATCAAATAACAGCACACAACATCACACATAACAGCACACAACACTCACACATAACAGCACACAACATCACACTAACAGCACACAACATCACACATAACAGCACACAACATCACACATACAGCACACAACATCAATCAGCACACAACATCCACATAACACACACAACATCACACATAACAGCACACAACATCACACATAACAGCACACAACATCACACATAACAGCACACAACATCCACACTAACAGCACACAACATCACACATAACAGCACACAACATCACACATAACGACACAACATCACATCACACAACATAATACAGCACACAACATCACATAACAGCACACAACATCACATAAACACACACAATAACAGCACACAACATCACACATAACAGCACACAACATCACACATAACAGCACACAACATCACACATAACAGCACACAACATCCAATAACAGCACACAACATCACACATAACAGCACACAACATCACACATAACAGCACACAACATCACACATAACAGCACACAACACACATAACAGCACACAACATCACAATAACAGCACACAACATCGCACATTAACAGCACACAACATCACACATAACAGCACACAACATCACACATAACAGCACACAACATCACATAACAGCACACAACATCACACATAACAGCACACAACATCACACATAACAGCACAAACATCACACATAACAGCACACAACATCACACATAACAGCACACAACATCACACATAACAGCACACAACACACATAACAGCACACAACATCACATAACAGCACACAACATCACACATAACAGCACACAACATCACACATAACAGCACACAACATCACACATAACAGCACACAACATCACACATAACAGCACACAACATCACACATAACAGCACAACATCACACATAACAGCACACAACATCACACATAACAGCACACAACATCACACATAACAGACACAAACATCACACATAACAGCACACAACATCACACATAACAGCACACAACATCACACATAACAGCACACAACATCACACATAACAGCACACAACATCACACATAACAGCACACAACATCACACATAACAGCACAAACATCACACATAACAGCACACAACATCACACATAACAGCACACAACATCACACATAACAGCACAACATCACACATAACAGCACACAACATCACACATAACAGCACACAACATCACACATAACAGCACACAACATCACACATAACAGCACACAACATCACACATAACAGCCACAACATCACACATAACAGCACACAACATCACACATAACAGCACACAACATCACACATAACAGCACACAACATCACACATAACAGCACAAACATCACACATAACAGCACACAACATCACACATAACAGCACACAACATCACACATAACAGCACACAACATCCACATAACAGCACACAAACATCACACATAACAGCACACAACATCACACATAACAGCACAACATCACACATAACAGCACACAACATCACACATAACAGCACAACATCACACATAACAGCACACAACATCACACATAACAGACACAACATCACATCATAACAGCACAAACATCACACATAACAGCACACAACATCACACATAACAACACAACATCACACATAACAGCACAACATCACACATAACAGCACACAACATCACACATAACAGCACAACATCACACATAACAGCAACAACATCACACATAACAGCACACAACATCACACATAACACACAACAACATCACACATAACAGCACACAACATCACACATAACACACATAACAGCACACAACATCACACATAACAGACACAACATCACACATAACAGCACACAACATCACACATAACACACACACATCACACATAACAGCCACAACATCACAATAACAGCACAAACATCACACATAACACACAACATCACACATAACACACACATCACACATAACAGCACACAACACACATAACAGCACACAACATCACACATAACACACAACATCACACATAACAGCACCAACACACATCACACATAACTAGCACACAACATCACACATAACACACAACATCACACATAAACCACTCACACAATCACACATAACAGCAACAACATCACACATAACAGCACACAACATCACACATAACAGCACACAACATCACACATACAACACACAACATCACACATAACAGCACAACATCACACATAACAGCACACAACATCACACATAACAGCACACAACATCACACATAACACACACAACATCACACATAACAGCACACAAATCACCAACACAAACACACCGCACAACATCACACATAACAGCACACAACATCACACATAACAGCACACAACATCACACATAACAGCACACAACATCACACATAACAGCACACAACACACATCCACACATAACAACACAGCACAACATCACAAAATCCAACAACACCAAACATCACACAAATCAAAACAGCACAAAACAACATACACACATCAACAACAACACACAACATCCACATAACAGCACAACATCAATAACCACAAACAACAACACACAATCACACTAACAGCACACAACATCACACATAACCACACAACATACACAACCACACAACATCACACATAACAGCACAAACATCACACAAACAAAACACACATCATAACAGCACACAACATCCATAACACACACATCAACACAACACACACAACATCACACATAACAGCACACAACATCACACATAAACCAACTACACAACAACACATAACAGACACAACACATACACAACACACACAACCACACAATAACAGCACAACATCACACATAACACACACAAACATCACAATAACAGCACACAACATACACACATAACACACAACATCACACATAACAGCACACATCACACATAAGCACACATCACACATAACAGCACACAACATCACACATAAACACACACAAACACACAATCCATAACAGCACAAACATCACACATACACACAATCACACATAACAGCACAACATCATAACATCACAAACAACATCACAAAGCACACAACATCACACATAACAGCACACATCAACATACAGCACAACATAAATACAGCACACAACATCACACATAACAGCACACAACATCCACATAACAGCACACAACATCACACATAACAGCAACAACATCACACATACACTCACACATAACAGCACACCACACATCACACAAATCAATAACAGCAACACAACATCACACATAACAGACACAACACCCAACATAAACAGCACACAAACGCACATAACAGCACACAAACCATACGACAAACACACATACAGCACCAATCCACATAACAGCACCATCGACGCCACATCCAATAACAGCACACAACATCGCAACATACAGCCAACACCACATAACAGCATCACATACCCATCACATAAACACACACTGACACATACATCCACATAACAGACAATCACTATACAATCACACATAACAAACACTATATGATCACACATCACTGCACAGAACTGGGGGCGAACAGCCAGTGTAGAGCGCACTCGTATCGGTTGCGTTCGAATCTCGCCGAGCTTTCGGACAGGTTTTCCTCGGAGTTAACATTGGTTCTGACTCCATTTCCAGCATCTTGAATGAGACATAGACGAGTTCCTGTGAAGTACGCTTAAATCTTGCACACAGTCAATCCATCACAACTTTCGGAAGAGAAGGCCAGTTTGGCCGTTGGTATGGATGACACGTTACACATGGCATGCACCTTCCCTAAGTTGGAGTATGGCTGCCTTAATGGCGGGATAAAAAAAAACGGTCATACACACAAAACTCCACTCCCTTTGTTGGGTAGATGGGGTTAATCCTTGCCTGTCTATACAGGGAGTGTCCGCAGGAGTATCAGCCTGCGTACGCAAAAGAAGACTGCACAGAACATCACACATAACAACACATAACAACACACAACATCACGTATAACAGCACACAGCATCACATGACAACACACAACATCACACATAACAGCACATATCATCACACATAACAACACACAACATAACACATAATAGCGCACATCACACGTTACAGCACAAAAATATAATACATAACATCACACGACATCATACAACAGAGTAAGACAGACAGAGAGACAGAGACACAGAGAGAGGGGGGAGGGAGACAGACAGATAGACAGACACAGAGAGAGAGAGAGAGAGAGAGAGAGAAACAGACAGACAGAGTTCAAACAATCCGGTGTCAAGTGTTGCTTTTTTCTGTGTATAATCCGCCCAATCTTTGGAGCTAACAAGGCAATACAGGTTAGCCTTCAGCACTAAAGACATGAGAGGAAATCTTTTTTTTTAACAGTTCTTTATTTCCAAACATTTGCAAAAATAGTGTTACGAACAATACGTTGTTTGACCTTCTTAAAATCTCAATTACAAAAGCGCAATTTTGAT
>CM065729.1:12048786-12056286 GCA_033310375.1 Conus canariensis
GTGTGTGTGTGTGTTGTGTGTGTGGCGCGGCGTGTGTGTGTGGGCGCGCGCGTGCGTGCCTTTTCAACAATATTAAACCCTCTCTGAAAGCGGTAATCACAAAAAATGACAAGATTATTCTAAACTGAGACAACCAGTGATGTTTAATTAAGACAGGATACATTCACTCCTCAACTGCCCAACGACAATAGGTCATAGAGACACTTGCACTGCACACTTGGACATGCAGGGATCCCCCCCCCCCCCCCCCCACAGCCTTTTGTCCCCAGTCAGGCGCGACAAGCTAGAGGCAATGCAGGCGCTACGGGGCTTCTTCCTACTCTCAGATATTCACCCTCAGCTGTGTACAGCGTAGCATGCACGCTCTGTGGACGGGGATTTGTGGCGAGATACATGCCTCGTTTCAGACCAGATGGTGTGCGTGCGCCGTTTGATAACTGGGAGTGAAGGATTCTCATCGTTCTTCGCATGTGTTGGTTCAAACTGGAGTTTGGTGATAATTGATTAAAAAAAATTTTTTTAATGTGTTTACGTCCAAAATCAGCAGAACTGTGGCAAGGCTCCCTGTCTGTCTCTGTCCGTCTCTCTCTCCTCTCTCTCTCTCTCTCTCTCTCTCTCTCTCTCTCTCTCTCTCTCTCTCTCTCTCTCCCTTCTCTCTCTATCTGTATCTGTCTCTCCCTCTGTCCGTCTGTCTGTCTGTCTGTCTGTCTGTCTCTCTCTCTCTCTCTCTCTCTCTCTCTCTCTCTGGTGTGTGTGTTTGAGTGAGAGTGTGTGTGCGAGTGTGTATATGTATGTATGTGTGTTAGTGAGTGTATGTGTGGTGTGTGTGTGTGTGTGTGTGTGTGTGTGTGTGTGTGTGTGTGTGTGTGTGTGTGTGTTAGTGCATGAGCGCGCGCCTCTGTGTGTGTGTGTGTGTGTGTGTGTGTGTGTGTGTGTGTGTGTGTGTCTGTGTGTGTGTGTGTGTGTGTGTGCAGTGTGTGTGTATATCAGTGCATGCGTGCGCGCGTCTCTGTGTGTGTGTATGTGTGTCAGTGTGTGTGTATATCAGTGCATGCGTGCGCGCGTCTGTGTATGTGTGTGTGTGTGTGTGTGTGCGCGCGCGGCGTGCGTGTGTGTGTGTGTGTGTGTGTGTGTGTGTGTGTGTGTGTGTGTGTGTGTGTGTGTGTGTGTGTGTGGCGCGCGTGACTTTTTCTGTGTGTCCGTAAATTTTGGTCGATGCCCATCCTTGTTGTTGTTGTTGTCTACAGGACTACCGCTTTCACACCTTTTCTGTTGCCCCATCTTTGGCTCTCTTTTTTTTCTAGACATTTCTGTTGTAGTTCTCCCGCTTTCCCTCCCTCCCTCCCTCCTCCTGTGCGGTGAAGTCTAAACATACCCGCCCCCCCCCCCCCCCTCCGCACCCCTCTCCCATTCGGCCTGCGTTTCAATCGACGTTGAACTTGGAGAAGACATGATTTCTGCATCTGTTCCGCCAAACGTTGATGTTTCTGTTTCCGTCTGTTGTTGATGTGTGTATCTGTTCCGCCTGTTGTTGATGTGTGTATCTGTTCCGCCTGTTGTTGATGTGTGTATCTGTTCTGCCTTTGTTGATGTGTGTATCTGTTTCGCCTGTTGTTGATGTGTGTATCTGTTCTGTCTGTTGTTGATGTATATATGTGTTCCCCTGTTGTTGATGTGTGTCTGTTCCGTCTGTTGTTGATGTGTGTGTCTGTTCCGTCTGTTGTTGATGTGTGTATCTGTCGTCTGTTGTTGATGTGTGTGTGTCTGTTCCGTCTGTTGTTGATGTGTGTGTCTGTTCCGTCTGTTGTTGATGTGTGTGTCTGTTCCGTCTGTTGTTGATGTGTGTATCTGTTCCACTGTTGTTGATGTGTGTATCTGTTCCACCTGTTGTTGATATGTGTATCTGTTCCGTCTGTTGTTGATGTGTGTGTCTGTTCCGTCTGTTGTTGATGGTGTTATCTGTTCCACCTGTTGTTGATGTGTGTATCTATTCAACCTGTTGTTGATGTGTGTATCTGTTCCGCCTGTTGTTAATGTGTGTATCTGTTCCGTCTGTTGTTGATGTGTGTATCTGTTCGCCTGTTGTTGATGTGTGATCTGTTCCGCCTGTTGCTGATGTATCTGTTCCGCTGTTGTTGATGTGTGTATCTGTTCCGCCTGTTGTTGATGTGTGTGTCTGTTCCGCCTGTTGTTGATGTGTGTGTCTGTTCCCCTGTTGTTGATGTGTGTTCTGTTCCGCCTGTTGTTGATGTGTATCTGTTCTGCCTGTTGTTGATGTGTGTGTCTGTTCTGCCTGTTGTTGATGTGCTGTTCGTCTGTGTGTGTGTCTGTTCCCCTGTTGTTGATGTGTGTATCTGTTCCACCTGTTGTTGATGTGTGTATCTGTTCCACCTGTTGTTGATGTGTGTATCTGTTCCACCTGTTGTTGATGTGTGTATCTATTCAACCTGTTGTTGATGTGTATCTGTTTCACCTGCTGTTGATGTGGTGTATCTGTTCCAGCTGCTGTTGATGTATCTGTTCGCCCGTTTTTGATATGTGTCTCTGTTTCACCAGTGTTTAATGTGTAAATCTGTTCCGCTGTTGTTCTGCTTTTTGTTGATGTGAGAATGAGTTCTGCCTGTTGTTGACTGTTGCACGAGTTCCGCTTCTTGTCCATGTCTTGACTTCGTTTTTTACCTTTCGTTGAATTAGGGACGACTTCTGTCTTTCATTGATGTGTGTGCTATTTATGCATGTTGTTGATTTGTTTCTTTGTTATGTGTATTTTGTTTCTTTGTTATGTGTGTTGCGGACATGCGTCTTGGTTCGGGTTGTGGTTGACCTGCAGCTCCGTCAGTTTCGAGCTTTTCTTTTTAACTAATCCGTGTGTGTGTGTGTGTGGTGTGTGTGTGTGTGTGTGTGTGGTGTGTGTGTGTGTGTGTGGTTGTGTGTCTGTCTGTCTGTCTGTCTGTCTGTGCGCGTGTGTCTGTGTGTGTGTGTCAGTGTGTGTCTGTGTATGCGTACGCGCGCGCGTGCATGTGTGTTATTCTGTTGACATGCGTGTGTGTTTAAACCAAACAAATGAATCAACCAACCTATCAACCCACTAGTTAACCAACTTACCGAGCAAGCAACCGCCCCTACCACCCTGTTCACCACAGATCCACGGGCAGAACCGAGTGAGACAGCAGCCACACGCCACAATTACAATTATTTTGCACTAACTCACTATATAATCCATGCAAGCATTTTTAGGCGCAGCGTAAATAGGAATCAAAGACTGATCTTAAGCAACAGATCACATCAACACCCGCCCCCCGTCACCACCACCATCACCACCATCACCACCACCACCACCACCACATCACCACCAATCATTTTACTCTTTTTTTTTTTTTTCTGCCGGTGACATCACTCACAGTCTAGAAATATAGGAACAACCTTTGACCTGACGTCTTAGTTCAGGCCTTCGCACTCACAGATGGCCATATCCCTGCGCCAGGTGATCTTCCCCAAAATAGTTCCATTCCTTTCATTTTAATCTGTCTGCTTGGAACCACCTGGCGTGGACCTGATGGACATAAAAAAGGAGAAGAATCAATTTTTTTTTTTCAGATACAATTAACACGAAACATTCTCTAAACAATCTGAATGTGCCTGTCTATAAATACCCGACTCCTTAAGCATGGCTTGGCGCATTACTTTCTTGTGGTGTGCAACCAGCCTGTGTTCTTCAGTCTCTGCCAAGAAAAAGGGCCGCCAGGGGCGTTACCTGGTATTCCAGTCACCGTCTGGCCCTTTGTACTGTGAGGCCTTGAGTCCGTTACACCCCCCCCCCCCTTTCCCCAATATCCTCATGTCCCCTTTCCCAGCCCGCACCCGCCACCTCCCTGCCCAACCCCCCACCCCTCGCCACGTCACAATCCCCCCTCCTCCCCTCCCACCCACCCCCTGCCGTCCCACACTTTCCCAAACCCCGTGTTGTCTTCTTCTGTCGTTCTTTCTCACACCTCTCTCACTTTTTTTTCCTTGTTAATGTCCCCGTTCTCTCCCCCCCCTCCCCCCCCCCTTCCGTCTCTTCCAACCCCACACCCCCTCCTGCCCTCTCCGCAGCCTCTCCCACCCACCCCCACGCACCCTCCACCCCCCTGTCCTACTGCCTCAAATGACCTACGCACCATTCCACCCCTGTCCTACTGCTTCAAATGACCTACACACCCTCCACCCCCCTGTCCTACTGCCTCAAATGACCTACGCACCATTCCGCCCCTGTTCTACTGCTTCAAATGACCTACGCACCATTCCACCCCTGTCTTACTGCTTCAAATGACCTACGCACCCTCCACCCCCCTGTCCTACTGCTTTAAATGACCTACACCCCACTCCACCCCTGTCTTACTGCCTCAAATGACCTACGCACCCCCACCCCCCTGTCTTACTGCCTCAAATGACCTACGCACCCCCACCCCCCTGTCTTACTGCCTCAAATGACCTACGCACCCCCACCCCCCTGTCTTACTGCCTCAAATGACCTACGCACCCCCACCCCCCCTGTCTTACTGCCTCAAATGACCTACGCACCATTCCACCCCTGTCCTACTGCCTCAAATGACCTACGCATCCTACACCCCCTGTCCTACTGCCTCAAATGACCTACGCACCATTTCACCCCTGTCCTACTGCCTCAAATGACCTACGCACCCTACACCCCTGTCCTACTGCCTCAAATGACCTACGCACCATTTCACCCCTGTCCTACTGCCTCAAATGACCTACGCACCTACACCCCTGTCCTACTGCCTCAAATGACCTACGCACCATTTCACCCCTGTCCTACTGCCTCATATGACCTACGCACCACTCCACCAATCCCCTGGGGTCTGTTTCTTCGTTTTACTCTCCTCGTTTCTTCTTGATCACAGTCTGTCTCTGCTGTTGCCCCACTCCCCCCACCCCCACCCCCTTATCCTCTATCCCTTCCCGCCTCCTCCATTACATCGCTTTTCCTTTGCCCCCCTCCCCCAACCCCCTTGCCCCCCACCCCCATTCCATTCCATTTCTTCCCTCTGATATCATAACTCTGTGGTGAGGTATTATTCCTCTACAAGCAGAGTTCAGATTATTCTGTGGACCAATCAGAAAAACCCTGCTATATCATTATTTAAAATGGCAATACATATTCATAACAACCGATATTCTGTATGGTTTCTACCCTATACAGACAAGATTTTCATGTCCACACGGAGTTTTAATGGGAAAGGAGCTAAATCATACTACCAGAGTGTGTTTAAAACTTGGCCCGTTGTTTTCCCTGTGATTTGTTCTAGTATTGATATACAGTGTGCTAATCAAGGGTCTTAGTGAGAGTGATTTATATGTTATAATGTTCTGCGATGTTTCCTTTGTTTAAAAAAAAATGAATTTTTGTGTGATGTGTTTTTATTGTCATTATAATATCTAATCATTAATGTTAATAATATGAATAATTGTGATATTTGTAAGGTTATTATGTACACATACACACAAATGTACACATACACGCACATGCACGCGCGCCATATGCACGCAAACACACACCTCCACGCACACTCCCGTGCGCGCACAACACACACAACACACACACACACATGCACGCACATGCACACATACAGTATAGGTCTCTGACATAAACTGATGGTGAAATAGTAACTAAGGTGCATGTTTATGTATTATTTGATTTGCGCAAGTCAGTATTTGATATCTCGAAGCTTCGTGTGTGTGTTTTTTTCAATGTGTATGACTTTTATAACTCCTATTTTTACCATTTGCTCTTTCTTGAAATGTCAAGCGCTGTTGAGCATATTTATGGAATATGCGCTATAGAAATCAACATCATTATTATTATCTCTGTCGCTTTTCTTTGTAAACCAAAGGAGCAGGCCACCACACTAGTCGCCCTAAGCTTCTTTACGACTGGAACACAGAGAAAAACCACTTTGCACCTGTTCAACGTGGTCCGCGTCCAATATCGTGGTTTCAGTGTCGGGGAGCGAAATTATTACCTCGAAGCTGTGCTTTGGAAACAAACGCTATCAACAGACTCTCGACTCTCTTATGAAGCCGGCAAACTGTGGATTATCATTTTCACCGATTCCGATTATTGGATCGTGAGGAAGTAGACGCTAGCGACGGGGGGGGGGGGAGGGGAGGGGAGGGCACGGAGAGTGGGGAGAGGGCGTGAGGGTGAGCGGCGAAGGAGGCGAAGGTTGCGGCGGGGGTAGGGGGGGGGTTGTAGGGATGGGGCTTGATGGCGTGGAACGATGGGGGTGGGAGGGGGGGGGGGGGGGGGGGGAGGATGGGATCTTGCATTTCATTGCTCGGTGAATGGTTGAGTACAAACAGCATGACGATGTGTTTGTATGTTAGGTCGACTTGCTGGAGGAGAGAGAGAGAGAGAGAAGAGAGAGAGAGAAGAGCAGAGAGAGGAGCAGACAAAGACAGACAGACAGACAGACAGACAGAGAGACAGTTAGTAAGGTAACGCAATGTTGCTGATAGCCCAGCCGACCGCAAAAGGCCATATCAGGGCCGTCACCGCGTTGAAGTCAACTCAGAAGAGAGAGAGAGAGAGAGAGAGAGAGAGAGAGAGAGAGAGAGAGAGAGAGAGAGAGAAGCCGGTCGTTCAATGTCTTACGGAGTGAAGCTAGTCCGCACTGTGTGAGATACGCGCCAAGAACCTGACAATATTTTCGTTGCCAAGGGCAGCAAGTTATCCGCGTAAGCCTCTGTTTACTCCGACAGAGATATACATCTTTCCATAGGAATTGCGAAACATGCTGTGCCGATATAAGCGTGCATCGTGGCGTTTGCTACATCTCCAATCTGATGTGAGTTCCTGACAAACAGCTACCAAGTTAATTCTCTCGTGGTATCGTTTCACTTCGTATTGCAGTTTGGTGAAATAGTTTGTTTTGTTTTTTTTATGATGAACGATCAGTTCAGTTCATTGTTGTTGTTTTTTTTTCATTGTCTTTTCATCGCCAGATGATATGACATTTCTTTAAAATTAAAAAAAAACTCCATACTCAACTCATCATCCATGTTAGTACTTTCAATTTCACATCTGATGTATGCATATTGACATATTAAGTGAAATGCTCAAGTGGTACACAAAATTGTTGATCTTTATAAAAATGTTGCAACCTGGTTATCCTTTAAAAAAAAAACATGGCAATTTCAGCACCGTATGAACCATATAAGACAGTAACGACATTATCAAAGTTCTTCATTTCAGTACCTTTCTCCTGATAGAGCGAGGTCAACACTGAGCATTCTATGAACGAATGAACGGAGTTTTGATGATAAACTCGATCATGGCTCTGGCTCCCATGAAAATCAGATCACAGCAGACGAGAACGGCTGTGTAGTCCACAGTAAACAGTTCCTTGCAGCCATGGCTCACAGCGCTGGAGTCTGGCTGTAGGAGAGTTTGCTGCTGCCTGAGAGTGAAGCGGTATATGGGGACAACAGCGACATGTG
>CM065729.1:12061286-12068786 GCA_033310375.1 Conus canariensis
CTGAGCGGTTCTCTATCCTGAAGTTGTTTAAATTACCTGGGCGAACTAATGGGACTCTGATAAAAGCAGATAGTCGGGAAGCGAGGCAAGATACGAATCCTCTTACTTCTACATCTTTGGTCTCCTTACGTCTTCGTCATTGTCAGACTGACGGTGAAAAAAGAACTATGTTCTGAAGTAGTTTAGCTGGTGTGTTGAAAATTATGTCTTCAGATGTGAACCAACTGACTATGGCTTTCTCAGGCTGTCTCCATCGAACGATGTTGATGTCGATGTATACACATACATTGTTTTGTTTTCTTTTGTTTTCTGTACACTGCTATTGACTTTATTGATCGTGTCTTGTGTGTTTTCCAATCGATGCTGGTTTTGATTTGATATTATATGTAATCTGAAATACATGAATGAAATATCTAAAAAAAAAATAATAATAATAAAAAAAGATGCTGGAAGTAAGAATGTAAGCTTTAGTTTTTTTTAAATCCTATTCTTTGTCCTCATACATTGTAACTGAATGTGATAACATTTACTGCTTTCAGACTGGCTTTCAGATAGTACAGGAGGACTATTCTGTGCAACGTAAGCTAACCCCATGCATAGTACCGCAGAATGTATTAATGTATAGTACAGCACAGTATAGTACCGTACAGTGCAGTGCAATATTAGCGGGTGCTAGACGTTTCGACACAATGATTTCATTATGTTGGTTTATGTGAGAACAACAATTTATGCTGACGCAATGGTGAAATTTAACAACAAACCCTCACGTGTTGGTTATTTGTTTGTGTGTTGCAGAAGATCCGCTGGGCAGTGGTCAACTTGCCCCAATCCTCATACGCATTTTCCTGTGACGTCACACCTACCCACGGACATCGGTATGGACCACACAGCGTCATCCTATCCCACCGTCATTATCAGGATTCTCCCCAGCCAGTGACTGACTCACCTCGCTCTGTTTTCATCATCGAATCTTGTGACTGTGAATGTCTGTGATGTTCGGACTAGCTTGCAGCACGCCATATCTGTTATCAACTTTGTCGGCTTTATTACTGACTTTCTAATTGATGTCACTCTTTCAGCGGCCCCCGTGGCATCCTCCATGGTCCCATAGTCATCTCTGCACGGCCTAAGAAGCTTGCGTGATCTGCACCACTTCCGGCATCCGGTTCCGTGTTGTGCGTTTGAAGTGAGTCTAGACCAGCGTGACCATCGACGACGTTTGGCAAGTCGTTAGCATAATTGAATGTATTGATTTCCTGTGTCTGTATTAGCCTCAGGTGAGTGGACCGTGCTGTCGCTGCGTAACCGTTGAGAACCCCATGCGGAACACACACACACACACACACACATATAATATATATATACACAAGCACTGTCCCATCGACGTTCTGTAGGGGTGCTGCAGTTGACTGTCTACTCTGACCTATTGCTTTTTTCATCGTGTAATATAGTGAACGGAAAAAAAACCAAACAAACAAAAGACAAAGTAGATAATGAGACACAAGTGTTGTTGATGGTGGCAAGCACGAGGAGATAATACCAAATTATAGCTTGTCTGGCGTGTACAGGCTGTACACAGTTTACTACCGAGCCAACGTGTCAACGTGTGTGCGTGTGCTGTGCTGTTTGACCTGACAGCAAGCTCAAACCCTGGGTGTGTGTGTATATATATATATAACCCGCGCTGTTAAACAAGTGTGTGCCACCTGTGACCTCCACACGACGAGGCGTCGGCCCATTCATGTGCACGAGACACTGTGACACTGCTTTCATCCGATTGGTCGTTTGTGGGCTAATCGCCCCGGCAACAAATGAGGCGGACTGGCTGGTTAGCCGATGAACGCAGCCCGCAGGCAGTGCACAGAACGTGGTGTCGTCTGCTTCCCATCAAAATGCGTGCGGAATTCAAGGAACTCGCGCACGACACGTGCACAATGGCGTCCGGTCGTGTCAGCGATACCCACGTCCCGGAGTAGTGCAGTTAGAGGTCTGCCGCCGCTGGCACAATAAGATTGGCGTGGCCCGGGTGTGTTTTGTTGTTCCTTTTTTTTTTTTTTTTTTTAACCCCCTCAAAGGATTTTCTTGCAGAATGTTTGTGATGAAGTCAGTTCGTCGTTGAAACCAGCACTTTGTGATATTTTAGCTGTTTGCTTGGAATGGTCGGAGGTGAGAAGTGTCGTCTGCAACGAAATGTCCTGACAGAAGTTTGTTCTTAACATGCTCTAGCTTTTTTGTACAAATGTTTGTTTATTAAGGTTTATACCGCACCACCTGTTGTTGTAATCCTTCATTCCACAAAGCCGCGCAGGAACATGACGATTTCTGCCAGATACAAATGTGCCATTTGAGCATTCATTGCGTCTAAGCTCGAGTCAAGACGTACGTTTGGTGTGAGGTCTGTTCAATTCATTAGAGCCACTTGATAACCATCATTTTGTTTTTAGAATGGCTTAGGATCGATCTGATATGTGAAAATTAGTAAGAATTCATGCTTTGCACATGAACTGATAAGACTGAACGCCTGACACTGATTCCTTAAACCATAAAGAAAATATATTGGTGATTAACAAACTATGAACCGTCTAAGCTGCAGCTGAAGTGAAGTGAAGTTTAGTGTTAGTTGCTTCCAACGGACGTGAACGCTTTGCTTTTGTTGCTCATCACAAGTAAAAACAACAACAAAAAAGTCGCTTTCAGTTTGTGTGCATGAAACCGAAAGATGAGCGTTTAGTCTTAAGTCCTCGGCGGTGACTTCATGTGAACGATTGGAAGCCGTTCCTTGCAGGGGGAACATGGACGTGCACTACTAACATCACGGCAGTCATATCCACCTTCCACAACGAGCTCACCATGGAGGTCCACAGTCCACGAGCCAACTAGTCCGGACAACAACGACACTCCGTCCTCCCCCCCACATCCTCCTGACTTCACTCGTCAGCTCTTTGTCTCCGTGAACACCTCACCACCTCCACCTGGTCACCTCCCCACCTGACCCTCCTCCACCATGCAGAAAGGGATCCGCTTCAACGACAGCCAGCTGCTCTACCTGGCGGCCAAGGCCAAGCAGGAGAACACCATCTGCGGCTTCTTGTACAAGAAGTCGTCGGACCTGGGCAAGTGGCAGATGCGCTGGTTCGTGCTGTACCAGAACCTGCTCATGTACTTCGAGTCGGACACCGCCAGCCGACCCTCCGGAGTAGCCCTGCTGGAAGGCAGCTACTGTGACCGTGCCATCACTCCTGCCGTCATCAAGGGCCGGGAGACGGAGAAACAGGTGAGTCTGGGCTTGAGAAACAGGGTGGAGAGGGTGGGGTGGGGTGTGTGTGTGTGAAGGGGTTGGGTGATGGAGAAGAAAGGGAGTGTGGAGGTTGGAAAGACACGGGAGAGAAAGGAGGAGGATATGAGGAAGAAAAGGTTTGTGGCGGTGGTGAGAGAGGTGAGCGTGAGTACTTAGAAAAGAGAGAGAGAGAGAGAGAGAGAGAGAGAGAGAGAGAGAGAGAGAGAGAGAAGTACAGTATCTATTTTGAAGAGAATTGTAATCGAGAGGACGGATCAAGAAGAGCGAGGCGAAGAGCAAGAGAGAGAAAGAGAGGGAGGGAGGGGGAGAGAGAGAGAGAGAGAGAGAGAAGCTGTGGAGTTGGGGGGAGGGGAGTAACAACAAAAATGGTGGGTGATAAGAGAAGGAAATAGAATGGAAACGTGCTAGCAGCAGAGAGGGAAAGAACAGAAAAAATAACCACCAAGAACAGAAATACAGAATCAAACGAAAGAGGACAGTCATGTGGGATGTGGATGGTAGGAGGAAAGATGGGGGTCGTACAGTCTATAGGAGGGAGGAGCAAGAAAAACGGGACACACATTGAGAGAGAGAGAGAGAGAGAGAGAGAGAGAGAGAGAGAGAGAGAGAGAGAGCAGTTAATTTTCTCGGTTTCAAGATGCAAGACTTCAAAATTGGAGATTTCAAGGGTTTTTTTAAAATTTAATTTCAAGATTTCAAAGAATTGTTCTCCTTGGTTTCGGGCATTGGGGATGCGCTAACATGTTTGAACAGACTGAATGCAAAAAACGCCGAGCACAAAAAAAAAAAAAAAATCAAAGATGAAAAAGAAAAAAAAAATTCTACTTCTTTTTGCAACACCGTTACGCTTAATTAGAGACTGGTCGTCAGGCTGGAAAGGCTAGTTCTCCTCACAGCCTAGACATGGTCAAACGGCTTTCCCCATGGAGTGGTGGTCATCGGCCATGTTTTCTTCCTCAGTCCACTGGAAGGTTCCCCCAGTCTTGGAGAATGCGCTTCGTGGTATTGTCTGCTTCTGTACAAATGAGTTACAGTCTGGACGGTTTTGTCCAGTCCGCAGGCGGAAGATAACCATGATCTTTCTGCCTATTCAGCTGATGGTAACTATCCTGCAGCTGTGGTCTTCTGTATAGTGATTTTTTGATGGTGTTATCTTTCTGAGACTGACATCGTTTCATCATCTGTGCCCAACCCTGTATTCTGCCTGCCTTCGTCTTTCTGTTAACAAGATGCAAAGCATATAAATGTACTCCCCGTTTATCTTGAATACGCGTGTCCAAACCGCTTATAAATCGGCCAAGTACTTTCTGAGATATTCTGTAAAGAAGAAAAACCATGTTGGGCCGTTATAGCCGTTAGTAACGGCTATTCTGGTGAAATAAAACATCAGGCATCATCCGTGACCCATAATGAACATACGTACAAATTTTCAGAAAGATCGGCCCAGAAGTTTTGTCTGGAGCGAGTGGAACACATTTTGACCCCGGACAGACACACAGACACAGACACACACACACACACACACACACACACACACGCGCGCGCGCGCGCGCGCGCGCGCGCGCAGACAGCATTTCTTCGTTCCCATTGTGAAGTACCCCCTGTTCTATAAGAACTGGGAGTGCAAAAACCGGTGAGCCTCTCACATCGTGTTCATCATCTGTACCCAGCCCAGCATTCTGCCTGCCTTCGTCGTTCTGTTAGAAACCGACGAGCCACTCAAATACGCCATACGTTTCTTACAACCTGTTACAGGTGGGATACTTTGCCTGCTGCCAGTCATTCAAGGACAGAGCAAGCATCAGTTAGAAAGGTGATACATGTAGGCATCAGAATCCGTTCGGCATTCTGTGATGTTAGCAGCAAGGGTCGGGGCTTTCACCTCATCTCTTTATTTTGGTTTGATTCTCCTGCCAGTGTCCATAGTGGAAGCGGGGAGGTAAGCCTACACCGCTGGAACCTCCTCTTTGGTCTGCCTCAGTGGTTGATCGGTCGTTAAAGGCCTGTATCCATGCTTCGTGGGGATGTGGATGATCGGTCTTTAAAGGCCTGTATCCATGCTTCTTGAGGATGTGCAGTGATCGATCGCTAAAGGCCTGTGTCCACACTTCGCGGGGATCACGTTCTTCAGACATGGCTATCGTGGAGGCCATCGTGAGGCTTTCTTGCTTTCACTACTGTGCCCGTCCATAGCTGCGAAGGGAGGTAACTGAGGTGTTGATGGATTCATTGTCCTCCTTATTTTCCCACGAGGTTGGGTGGTTGGCAGGAGTCGTAACTCTGGTTGTGCCAGGAAATGTGTTTGGCATTTACTGTGTATAGCTCTGCTCTCTCTCTCTCTCTCTCTCTCTCTCTCTCTCTCTCTCTCTCTCTCTCTCTCTCTCTCTCAAACTCGATTTTTGTTTCTTCTTGGTCTTCGTTCTTAGTATCTGTTTTACACACCAGATTTTTTTCTTTCATTTCACATTGTGAGCTGCGTGACTTGCCTTGCAGTTTCCTTGTGTTTGCATGGAGGGAATGCCTGCTGGTTCTAAGCATTTTCTCCCAGGTTGATGTCACGGCACCGTTGATAATGCAACGCACCTGATTTGGGGACTCTGTCCAGGGTCCGGGTTCAGTTACTGGGCTGCTGTTTTTTGATGTAGCAGGGCTGTATTGAAGGTGTGTGGCTGCAGTGTGCCCTGGAAGACATCGTTGGTGATCTGCTCGCAGGTTCCTCACTGCATTCCAGCCAGTTTTCTCATAATGTACAGCTTCCTTCTGTCGTTGGCTTCCGTATTACAGACGTGTTCCATGCAATTTACGTATCAAAGGTAAACCCAAGGTCTTCTTGCCCGAGTTGTGTGTCTGCCAGTGTAAAACAAATAAAAATGATCTAAGCGTTCGTGTTGGCTGAATTAAGCAAAATTTAGTAGCGCACATTTTCTCATGCATCATATGTAGGGCATGAAATGAAATTCATTTCCTTCGACATTCATGTCAGAATCAGCGTATAATGTGCCCCCTTTAGAAGTGTCGTCTCTTCTGCATGATTGAACGCGTTTGTCTACGACGACTGCGTCAACATTTAATTCGGGAATAACGTAGTATTGTGTGCAATATGGATATACAAGTCCTACACCAGACCATCTCTGAAATTTCAGTAAAACAGTCACTCAATACAATGTTTTAACAACACCTTCCAGTATTGAAAACTGTGAAATAGTTTGTGTTGAGATGTCAGACACATTTCAGTGCATAAATCCTTTATCAAACGTGATCCCACCTCTGGCACACAATCAAACTCAGTTTTAACGGGTATTCTGTTTTTTAAAAAATCCAAAAATGAAGCTATGTTCATGGACTGTACGTAGACAGGTTTTAATCTGAATGTGATTGGCAGGAATTTGTTTTCTATGAGATTCCTATTCATTTTGGAAACATCAAAATTGGGCAGAGACTACTTTCCTCATAAAACATGTGATTAAAACGTAGCACTGCGATTTAAATGAAACACATCGTAAAAACAATAATCACACTTTGTCTAAAGTAGCTCCATTTTCTGAATCCCGTTTTTCTGAACCAAGTACCACACACTGTGTTGTTGGAGAGGAGATGGTGTGGGGAGAACAACAGAATGTAAAAGGGGGGAGAGGGATGGAGAGACTGAGAGACTGGGAGAATGACAAAGATTTGGGAGAGGATAGAGAAAAGGAATTACGATACGAGGGATTCAGATGAAAGAGAGAAAGCGAATGAGGGGGGAGGCGGGGGGGGGGGGGGGCGTGAGGGGGGGCGGGGGGGGGGGGGATGGAGAGTGGGATGGGGGGTCGGGATAGGGGAGGAATGGTGAGGAGGAGGGGGTGTCGGAGATGTAGCCGAGAGGTTCGAGGAAGAGGATGGGTAACTGTAGGGAGTTTGAAAGAGAGGGTGTGTGTGTGTATGTGTGTCTGTGTATGTGTGCGCGCGCGCGCGTGTGTGTGTGTGTGCACGCGAGCGCATATGCAAACACGATTCTGCTTTCTGTCTTTGCAGTAAACTAGTTTTCTTACAAATCAAAGAAGAAACGCCTTAAATGTAAAAGTAAGAGTAAGATCATGTTTTTTGTAAAGCGTATGTGACGGTTGTCAGTCCTTCTGTGATTTTTTTTTTCTGTTTGTCATTTTTTTTCTCCTTTGTTTCATTATTGCTTTATTTATTTCTTTTATTCTCTCTGCTTGCTG
>CM065729.1:12073786-12078786 GCA_033310375.1 Conus canariensis
GGCAGACGGAGACACCGACAGACGCAGGAAGACAGAAGCAGAGAGCATCAATATCAGTTTTGTAGTAGAGCAGTAAATTCATTTTTCTTTCTTTCTTTCTTTTTTTTCAAAGGGACTTGTTATTAAGAGAGAGCGGGAGAGAGACAGACAGACGGACGGACAGGCAGACAGAGACAAAGACAGACACGGAAAGACAGAAACACAGAGCATCAATGTCAGTTTTATAGTTGAACAGTGAATTCATTTTTCTTTTCTTTTTTTCTTCAAATTTTCATTTCTTTTTCTTTTCCTTTTCCTTTTTTGTCTTTTCAAGACTACCTTGTTATGAAAATATGAAGATAGAAAGGATTATCAGAGAAAGATAGAGAGAGGGGGGGAAGGGGGGAGGGGGGGGGGGGGGGCGAAGGAGAAAGAGGGGCTCGTGTTCAATTTCATGACTGGTTGTTGAATCCATTTTCCGTCGAGAAACATTGTTACAGATATAATGGAAGACAAGAGTGATAGAGTTTTTAGAGAGAGAGAGGGGGGGGAGGGAGGGAGGGAGAGAGGAGATAAACGGAATCATGTTCCATTTTATGACGGGTTATGGAATCAATTTTCCTTCGGGAAACATTGTTATAGAGATTATGAAGACGAGAGTGATAGATCAGTTATTATTGAGAGAGAGAGAGAGAGAGGAGACAGAGATAGAGAGAGAGGAGGGGGGAGACAGAGAGAGAGAGAGAGATGGGGCGGAGAAGGATGCAGACGGGGGAGGGAGGGGTTTGACGTTCCGTTTCAGGATTGGGGATTGAAACCGTTTTTCTTCTAGAAACATTATTACAGGAACAAGAGGGAGGACGAAAAAGGAGCAGGAGGGGATCGGGGGGAGAGGGGGGGGGGGAAGGAGGAGAGGAAGGGTGAGGAGAGAGGAGAGGGAGAAGATGGGGGAAATGGGGGGGGGGGGGGGTGCGTGTGCAGAAAGGGATTTATATCTTAGAAACAACAAAGGAGAGAGAGAAGAGAGAGAGAGAGAGAGACTGGGAGGGGATGGGGGTGGAAAATGGGGAATAACAGGCGATGATAGCTTATTACGACTTTTCAACAATTGTTTAGCGTGCGATAAAGAGACAGGGATAGAGACAGACAGACAGAGATGAAGAGCAGAGAGAAAAGAGACAGACACACAGAGACAAAGAGAGACAGACAGACAGACAGACAGAGAGAGAGAGAGGAGGGGGGGGGGGGGGCAGTGTTTATTTTAAAGGACGCCTTAAACGAACCGGGGAAGACTCATGCGATAAGTGATCAACAGGAGAAAAAAAAACCGACTTTGGTGCCTCCCACGGTGAAGCAAGGACATGCCTATAACTCTGCTGTCCACGGCACCGGTTCGCCTAGCGCGGATGCAGCCACAAGGCGCACCGACCCAACCAACCTTTTGTGTGCCTAGTGTCTGCTATGTGTTGCCAGAAGAATTGGTGCCGTAAGCGGCGTTGGTGTGCGGTCGTTGGAAAGTCGGGATCTCCCCCATCTTCGCAAACTTGCATACAACACTTGCATTGCAAACGTCGCCTTCTTTTTGTTTGGTTGTTCCTTTTCATTTTGTTGTATTTATTTACTTATTTGATTGGGTGTTTTTTCCCCTAGTATGATTTGCCCGTGAGGGACGAAGCAAAAGCCGTTGAGCGAGGGACGTTTGTGTGTGTACAGTGCAGACCAGGTCATAGTGACTCGATGTGCATTGTGACAGTGATTATTTATGTTGATGTGGTTATATGGTGACGGAGTGTACGCACTCTTTGCTTATCCCCCACCCTCACCCCGTCTCTTGTCTGTCTCTCAGTGTCTCTGTCTCTGCATGTCTGGCTGGCTGGGTGGCTGACTGTCTGTCTGTCTGTCTGTCTCTCTCTCTCTCTCTCTCTCTCTCTCTCTCTCTCTCTCTCCGTATGTCACACACATGCACACACACACACGCACGCGCGCCCGCTCGCACGCATGCACGCACGCACGCACATTTTGGACGGTGGAGTTCAAACGAACGAATGTTACATGATATTTGTTTTTCACTGTAATGCCAGCTGTGAACTCCGTGTTTGTTGTGAGTGTGTACTTCGTTGTATTTACTCCCACTACCCCGCCACCCCCTCACAAACACCACCCCACCCACCACCTCCACTCTCCCTGGTCTCACCCACCCCGCGCCACTTTGCTCCCAATGTTCAAAAGGACTGTTTGGCTAATAACGATAAAACATCAAAGTGTCACGTCTCTCTCTCTCTCTCTCTCTCTCTCTCTCTCTCTCTCTCTCTCTCTCTCTCTCTCTCTCAGAGTTAATGTGTGTGTGTGTGTGCGTGTCCTGTGTGTGTGTGTGTGTGCATGTGCGCGTGTGTGTGCGCGCGTATGTTTGTACGTGTCTATGTATACGCATGCGCGCACGCGTGTGTGTGGGTATGTGTGTTTGTGTGTGTGTGTATGTGCGTGCATGCACGCGCGCTTGCTTGAGTGCTTTCATCGTGCGCGCTTGTATGTGTGTTTTATGTGTATATCTCGTGTGTGTGTGTGCGCGCGCGCGTTTGTGTGTGTGTGTGTGTATGTGCGTGCATGCACGCGCGCTTGCGTGCGTTCTTTCATCGTGCGCGCTTGTATATGTGTTTTATGTGTATATCTTGTGTGTGTGCGCGCGCGCGCGCGTTTGTGTGTGTGTGTGTGTGTGCGCGCGTACGCGCGCGTGTGTGTTTGTGTGTGTGTGTGTGTGTGTGTGTGCGTGCGTGTAAAATGATAGGCAACAGCTGTGTGCGACAGGTTTTGGAATGTTGCATCGCAACAGACTGTTTGTCCAATGTCAACGACCAAATCGTTGTGTAGAGAGAAGAAAAAGAAGAAGAAGGGGATAAAACGGGTAGGATATGAAGGAAGAGTAGGGGCAGAGTCGTAGGAGTGGATTTAGAGGATGTATATGGAAAGAGAGAGAGAGAGAGAGAGCGCAGTAACAGGGGAGGGGGGGGGGAGGGGATGGGTGGCTTGGAATCGCGACCTGCGCAATAGATGTTGTGTGTGCACAAACTATGATGTGAAGGAAGGAGGGGGAGGGGGTGGTGGGGGGGAGGGGTCCCGACGCCTTTCTTCGTATTACATCACTCTTGCCGTTTGTCGTAAAAGTGCAGTATATCACCCCCACCCCCACCCTCGCCTTCCCACCCTGTCCGTCAAATGTAGGCACATCTGGAATACGTTTGCGCGTGCGCTCAATCAGCACCACCAAGGACGACCACTCGCACTCACAAGGGCAAGCATGCATGTATATGGACTTACGCGTGTATGCGTTCACGCGAATACTGTATAGCCTATATGATGCAAATACATTTGTATCATATCAAACTGTCGTGAGGTTGATCTTAAATAAATGTTAGGAAACCGCAAAAAAAAAAAAAAAAAAAAAAAAAAGTGGATAAACCAATGAAATCACAAGACAAAACACGACGCGTTTCGACCTCTTAGGTCTTCTTCAGGCAAGATACAAAACAATTAGGACAACGAAAATGAACGAGCAATCACTTATCTTCATTCACTTCTAATCACGATCGCACGTACACGACTAAAAACGGACATGAAACGAAATACTGATCAATACAATGATCGAAAGACGTATACAGCGATCACAGTTGCACACATTGATGACGTAAACATTGATATCGTAAGATTAGTCGTAAGATTAGTCTGAACGGTGGGTTTCATAGTTGGGATGTTCAGACGAGAGAAGCGAAGCGACGCTATAGAACGCCTGCTGCTAATAAGTTGAGAGTGTCCAGACTTCTTCGCCGCGTACGTTACCAGAGATTTACCAACATGTTTTCCCTCCTGTCTGGCGCCACGGAGCTGGGACACTATTTTTTGTTTGTTTTTGTTTTTTTTTTGTCCTGGGTCTCGGAGTCGGCTGTTAAAACATGTCAGTCAGGGCTGTTGTTAAAAACCTGTGGTTTAATCGTTTCTCTTTCTCCTGGGTTTCTTTCTATCTTTGGTTGTGCATCTTCCCCCTCGCCCTTTCCCTCTGTCTTCTCTCGCTTTCGCTCGCTCTCGCCCACCCCCCCCCCCCTCTCTCTCTCTCTTTCTCTCTTTGTGTCTGTCTCTCGATCTCTCCCTCTCTCTCTCTCTTCTCTCTCTCTCTCTCTCTTCTTTCTTCTCTGTCTCAGTCTCTCCCGCGCTCTCTCTCTCCCCCTCTCTTTCTCTCTCTCTCCCCTCTCTCTCTCTCTCTCTCTCTCTCTCTCTCCTCTCTCTCTCTCTCTCTCTCTCTCTGCCGGCACTCTCACACTAGGCATTAACTTTTTGCCCCGTCATTGACGGACATTGGAATGCTGATACACACAGTTCGACATTTCATTTATCAAGCGGCGCATCTGGGGATTAGTTGAGTACAAATGAGTGTTTGGTTATCAGTGCTCACACGCTCATTCTGTTATTAGCCTAACATTTTGCAGCGCGAGACAGATGATGTTTATCTCACCATCCTCATGTGATGGTCTGCACTGCGAGGGGAGATGGTGTGCGTTCTGAAATGAAATAAAACATGAAAGTTTAAAAAAAAAGAAAAAGAAACAAGATGCAAAGCATATAAACGTACTCCCAGTTTAGATCTGTCTTGAATACGCGTGTAAAAATTAAAAAAAAAAAAACAAAAACGTAACCGGCAAACTTGCGTCATAATAGAAAAAAAGTCACAATCAAACATGCGTCATAATGTATTTCGTCACTATGTTAAGAGATCGGCGACGTACTTTCAGAGATATTCTATAAAGAAAAAAAACCGTTTTGGGCCGTTATAGCCGTTAGTAACAGATATAACGGTAAAATAAAACATCGGGCATCATCCGTGACCCATAATGAACATACCTACAAATTTTCAGAAAGATTGGCCCAGTAGTTTTGTCTGGAGCGAGTGGAACACATTTTGACCACGGACAGACAGACAGACAGCATTTCTTCATTCCCATTGTAAAGTACTCCCTGTTCTATAAGAACTG
>CM065729.1:12083786-12088786 GCA_033310375.1 Conus canariensis
CCACAAGAACAGCGATCACCAGAATACAGCGAACGACACCTGCAGAATTGCCCAAGGCCACTTATCTGTGTCAAGTGCCGGAGTATTACGTAGAGGTCTATATATCCGCATTTGAAAAAAAAAAGAAGAAAGAAACGGCTCCAAAACACATTCAAAACAGCGCAGGGCGTTTTTCTTTCTTTCTTTCTGCGTACGCAGGCTGATACTCCTGCGGACACTGCCTGTATAGACAGGCAGTGGAGTTTTGTGTGTATGACCGTTTTTCATCCCGCCATTAAGGCAGCCATACTCCATCTCCGGGGAAGGCGCATGCTATGTGTAACGTGTCATCCATACCAACGGCCAAACTGGACTTCTCTTCCGAAAGTTGGTGATGGGATTTACGTGTGTGCAAGATGTGCGTGCGTTTACACACGGAACCTCGGTTTATACTCTCATTCAAAGGACTGTATGGGGAATGGGGTCAGAACCAATGTTAACTCCGAGGAAAAATCCCCCTGTGCCGAAATTCGAACTCGCAACCCCAGGATCATGAGTCCGGCGCTCTGCCAACTGAGCTATTCCGGCCCCCGCAGGGCGTTTGATCCTGAATAAAAGAAAACGACATGCATGTGTCCTAACCCTGATGAAAGAACTTCACTGGCTGCCTGTTAAACGTCGTTGTCAATACAAGCTGACTACTCTTGTTCTCCTCCATTTTTTATGGCTCTCCTCATCTATCCTTCCCTGTCCGCGCATACTGTGGAACACAGACTCTCTGTTCTTCCAGTTATAACAAAGAATAACTGAAGATCCCCAGGTCAGATTTTGTCTGTGAGAGCGTTCTTTCCCCTTTACCGCCCCAGCTGTTTTGAAACTCGCTACCCCCCGTCTGCGTGAAGTCTGCCCACTTGACCTGCCTTCAAAGCACAGCTGAAACCCCCTGTTTTCAATCTACCGTTTTACACTTGTCTGTTTTCCACATACGCATGCAAATGTCGCACATCAAGTAAGTTCTTACTTGGGAATGAACGGAAAAGAGAGTGGAGCATTAAAGCGCAGTGAATAGTTGACCGCAAAAATTGTGATATACGAAAAGTATTTGTTATTTGTTTCATTGATAGTCATTAAGGTAGGAACCTTCGAACTAATCTGAAGTATTAACTTTAATTTCATGACTAAGACTGCACTCTAGATTTAGATAGAGCACATTTACTTATCTTAGACGAAAGAGGAAGGCTGTAATAAAACCCCATAAGTTCTTCTTGATTAAGGTCAAACCTTTGTTAGAGTGAATCTGCAACATTAATCACTATAGAATAATCACATTTAATGTCCAGCTAATACGCTCTTTGGATGATTTTTTTTTTAATTAACACATCCGACTCTGCGGCGCTTCATGGTGAATTCTATTGTAATGATTATAAGCGTGAGGGAAAAGAGAGAAAGGAGGCGTTGTGAAAGTTGGTGAGAAAATGAGGGGCGTAGTAATCACAAAAGGAGAATACAGGTAAGGCGCCCCTCACACTTGGCATGTTACTGTCCATCGCTTGCCCCGCATTCACGTCGGATAACTTGATCACTTTTCTATTTTGATCAGGGCAAGAGAAGAGCTAGAATCATGTATATGGAGGCAGGGAAGGGGCGCTGCCACAAACTGTATACCGAGAGGTACATAATACTTCAGGCATAAGAATTGTCCTCTTCAGCTGATATTCTCTTTTTTTTTCAGCTGATATTCTCTTTTTCAGCTGATATTCTCTTTTTTCAGCTGATATTCTCTTTTTTTCAGCTGATAATCTCTTTTTTTTTCAGCTGATAATCTCTTTTTTTCAGCTGATATTCTCTCTTTTTTCCAGTGATATTCTCTTTTTTTCAGCTGATATTCTCTTTTTCAGCTGATATTCTCTTTTTTTTCAGCTGATATTTTTTTTTCAGCTGATATTCTCTTTTTTCAGCTGATATTCCCTTTTTCAGCTGATATTCTGGTTTTCAGTTGATGTTCTTTTCTTCCGCTGGTATTCTTTTTTCCGCTGATTATTTTTTCAGCTGATGTTCTCTTATTTAACTGATATTCCTTTGTTCAGCTGATATTCTCTTTCAGTAGATTTTTGTTAGCTGATATCCCCCTTTTTTAAGCTGATGTCCTCTTTTTCAGCTGATTTTATCTCTTTTTTTTCAGCTTGAAATCTTCGGAACGTCAACCCCTCTCCTTTTTTCTTCCCGGTACCACAAATTCTGAATGAAAACTTGTTGCAAATCTATGTTGAAAGCAGCCGATCTGTTATTCTGAATGAAAACTTGTTGAAAATCTATGTTGAAAGCAGCCGATCTGTTATTCTGCGATGTGAAACAGGTGTTCCAGAACACTGCCTGGTGTTTTCCCCCACCTTCCGTGGCACCATCCATTCTTCCCCCACTGCACCCGTCATTTTCTTTTTCTCTCCTCTTCTAGTATCTTCAGGTAGTTTTCATGCCTGAAGCTGTCTTTTCTGCCAAGTATTGGGACAGGTCTTTTGATGCGTGAGAAGCGAAGGCATTTTTTGGCTTTTTTTTTTTAAATACGAGGGTTTTTCTTTAACTCTCTCTCTCTCTCTCTCTCTCTCTCTCTCTCTCTCTCTCTCTCTCTCTCTCTCTCTCTCTCTCTGCTGTGAAGTGTTTTGATCGAAAAAAAAAAAAAAAAACCTTGAAAAACGGATCTAGATCCGTGAACCCTGCATGCGGCGTAGGTGTACAAAAAGAACTTATCTCGGGGACCAAAACGGTAGTATAGTATCCGATAGTTTGTCAATGGAACCCACAGAGGACGAGACCATCAACAAGAATTTGGTGTCCACAGCAGCTGCCTCTCTATCTCATAAGACACTAGCCAGCCAGCTAGCTCCCTCCCATGTGCGCGCTGCTCTGCCCTGCCTGCCAAGGGACACGACCGTATCCAGCAATACCGTCCTGGGGCTGAGGGGTGATGCAGGCTTCGGTTATTACCACAGACGGCTGCTGATTCACACGCGCACACGCACACACACACACACACACACACACACACACACACACACACACACACACACACACACACACACAGGGGGCAACAGATGTCCTCCCCCCCCCCCTCCGCCTCTTGCACGGCAGCAACATTGGTGGACCTGACACGGGTCCGTCCACGTGTGCTTTTTTTTTCTTTTTTTTTGTTTTGTTTTGTTTTGTTGTTGTTTTTGTTTGTTTTAATTTTCAAATCGCCCGTCAGCTGTTAGCATTGCTCAGCAGGACCGATGGTTTTAAGTCACGTGACAGTATTGGACAATAGAGAAAGGACTAGAAGACACCTGCTAGTAAGTACTTGCGAGTGACTAGACACCTGCTGGTAAGTACTTGCGAGTGACTAGACACCTGCTAGTAAGTACTTGCGAGTGACTAGACACCTGCTAGTAAGTACTTGCGTGTGACTAGACACCTGCTAGTACTCGCGAGTGATTAGACACCTGCTAGTACTCGCGAGTGACTTGACACCTGCTAGTACTCGCGAGTGATTAGACACCTGCTAGTACTTGCGAGTGACTTGACACCCTGTTAGTACTTGCGAGTGACTTGACACCCTGTTAGTACTTGCGAGTGACTTTACACCCTGCTAGTACTTACGAGTGACTAGACACCTGCTAGTACTTATGAGTGACTTGACACCTGCTAGTACTTATCAGTTTATATCACAGAGAGGGGAGGGGTTGGAAGGAGAGGGAGACAGGGGGGAGAGGACTGACAATTTGAGAGAGAGAGAGAGAGAGAGAGAGAGAGAGAGAGAGAGAGAGAGAGAAGGAAACACCACAGCATCATCTTCATCATTCCTTTCCTCAATCGATGGAGCCTGAAGGAAAGAAAAAGTCCAAGAGCCTGTGGCCCTTCACGCCCTGCTGACGTCAGATTCGATTTTTACTCTCGGCCTCTGCGCCCGCGCGTGGTCGAGTCAGTTCACGTCGAGGTCATGGGTATCGGGTAAGTTCATGGGGACTACCGGTGGACGGACGTGCGTTCGCCGTCCGGAGGCAGACAGACACTTCCCCAGAAGCAGTCATTGACTGTCGTCTGTTGGAAGCTTAGTAGGTGGGTGTCCTGCGTGTGTTGGATCAGAACAGGCAGCACGGACCACCACCGAAGTGACTTGGCAGCAGTGCAGTGTCTCCTCTGGTGGGTTTCCTCATGACAGCTTGACATTGACTGCTCCCTGTGGACTGCTGGCGGCGGGGCTGCGGCGAGACAAGCTAGAGGGTGTGGCTGTGGACGGGGAGTCGGAATGAGCAGCGGATGAACTATGGCGGGGGGGGGGGGGGGGGGGTAGGGCGGGAGGTGTTAATGCCGTGAAAGTGGCACATAGGATGAATGAGAGAGAGACAGACAGAGAGAGAGAAAGAGAAAGACAGAGAGAGACAGAGAGGGAAACACACAAGGAGAGAGACAGAGAACAAGACAGAGAGAGAAAGAGTTGACAGTTTTTATTGGGCTTTGTGCCAAGAGAAGACAACCGTAGACTTACCAGTGACATGTAGCAAACTCGTTCTTTCAAAACAATGTATATAATACATATGGATATCTGTCTGGCTATCTATCTATCTATCTATCTATCTATCTATATATATATATATATTGTGTGTGTGTGTGTGTGTGTGTGTATCCATATGCATGTGTGTTTGCATCTGTGTGTGTGCGCGCACGCGCGTGCGTGTGTGTGTCTGTGTGTGTGTGTGTGTGAGGAGATGGGGGGGGGGGGGTGCTGGTCAATCAGGATGCACAGCAGGTAAGTGTCTACTGGACAAGACAGTTGCCATTACAATGAGCACCTGCCGCCACAATACATAATCTTTTGCATTGGTCATGTGTCACCCATCCATGCGGAGTGGGGAAGAGAGAGTGATGGTGTGTGTGTGTGTGTGTGTGTGTGTGTGTGTGTGTGTGTGTGTGTGTGTGTGTGAGGAGATCGGGGGGGAGGGGGGTACTGGTCACAGGTGAGTGTCTGCTGGACAAGACAGTTG
>CM065729.1:12096286-12098786 GCA_033310375.1 Conus canariensis
TATATATATATATAGACACAATAAACTAATAAATTCCAAGGAGAAGTACCGATCACCATTCCAGCAACTTACAGAGCAGCTTGGTGTTGCAGTGACTGCAAGAAATATTCAATTATAAACAAAGCTTGCTCTTATGTCTTAGATTGAAGAAATAGGGGGAGATAAGCATTCATATCTGCAGTGGTAGATCATTCTGCCTAACTAACAGTATGTGCTTGAGTGGGTGAATGGGGAAAAAATAAAATAAATGCTTCTCAAAATGAGCCTTCAGCAAGCTTATAGTCTCCAAGGGGGAGACAATCTCCAATGGGGAGGAAACCCACTAACATATAACTCCTGGTCAGATACCGATATTTCGAAACCTGATTGTTTCTCCTCAGTGACCGCGGAAAGTGGTAATTTGATTCCTCTGCCTTTTCGGTTTTAAGAAGAATGCTATCCCAGAAAAAGGCTTATCCTTGGAATTTATTAGTTTATTGTAATTTAGTCCCTTGCGGATTCATTCCAAGAACTGGCCCTCAGCACTTGTGTCTTAAGAGGTTATCTTTTTATATTTTCTACTTTTCACAAGAAAATGTAGCTTGTTTTGCTCTTTCATGATTTTCTTTGCTTCGTAGGTGGCACCTTTGGTTGGTTTTTTGAAAACTCAACAAGCATACTACGGTATTGCACACCAGCCTTTTTCTGGGATAGCATTCTTCTTAAAACCGAAAAGGCAGAGGAGTCAAATTACCACATATATATATATATATATATGTGTGTGTGTGATTTAGGAAAAAGCTTGATAAGCAATTTTTATCTCCGATCCTTATTAAAGGGAAAACACTGAAGAGATAATGACATTTCTTTTACGAGGGCAAAAGAGAGAGAGAGGGGGGGGGGGGGGGGGGGGGGGGGGGGGAGGAGGAGGGGGACAGAGAGAAGGAAACAAAAGCCGCAGGGTCTGTTGTCGACATGAATGGGGACAATTACATAACCCTGTGACGGAGGATTCAGGACGTCATGGTTCACACACCAGCCCCCCCCCCCCCCCCCCCCCCCCGACCCCCCTCACCCCACCCAAACTACGCTGCTGTGTCTCTGCCTTTGCTTTGTTGTGACAAACAGAAGCAGCGAAGGCACTTGCCAGCGCGCGTGCGTGCGAACGTGAGTGTGTGTGTGTGTGTGTGTGTGTTGTCGGTGTTCGATTCTCCCCGTGTAGGACCGCTTTGCTGATTAAGCGGTTCGCATCGTGGGATGAATAGTAAGAGCCGGGCAGTGTTTTGCAAGGGGTAGGATCTGTCCTGTTTGTTCTGGATTCTTTAACCCCCCCCCCCCCCCCCCCCCCCACCCCCTTTGGACCAATGACACGAGTTGGGCTAACGCCAGGTGAAACCCCGTGGTAATTGAGCGAGGGAAATCTCCCAGTAGGGGATCTCTGTCTTCTGTAGTGACCACAGTGACGATGAAAGTGGCAGGGATTGAAAACTTATTTGAGAACAAAGTGTTTAGAGTTTGCGATTAATAGTTTTGTGTGTGTGTGTGTGTGTGCGTCGGGGGGGGGGGGGGGGGGCGTTGTTAGTTTGTACGTTTACGTTGCGGCATAACCTTAGATCTCACTACTACATCCGTTGAGAGAACATGTCTGAACCCGCCCAACTACCCCCTCCCTTTCTCCTTCCCCCACCTCTCTCTCCCCCATTCCTTCTCCCTCCTCCTGCCCCCAGACTGGTGGACAGAGTAAAACGTGCGCCTCTCGCCAGCCACAGAGCTCACTGGAGAGGCGTAGGAGGTGAACAGCGGTATGATCTGAGCAACCGATTCTGCAGCATCCAAAAACGAAAAGCTACAAGATAACACATACTTCATCGCGCAGGTGAAGCCGACGTACTGGACATGGGAACAGGACAAGAACTGGAATGGGGCAAAGGGGTATGGAGCTGGAGTTGAGGAGACGGGGCGAGGGGGTGAGAGGGGCATGTATTAATATCATACCGATTTGCATAAATCACGTTTTCTGATGATAGACACATCAATATTGATACTGTAGAACCGTCACCGTTGCCTAACATGTACCGTATACTCTGTGACCATTGTATCAAAGACAGGGACCGTGATCACAAAACGGTGTATCTTGGTCTGTTGTCTCGGTAACGCGAAAGAGGCTGGGCGCGTATTATTTGCGCGACGTTTAACTGATCTGCGCTCACACAACCATACACTCGCGCGCTTCCTTTCAGCGAATACTTTTTTTTTTTTTTTTTTTTTGGGGGGGGGGGGGGGGGGGGAGAGGTGAGATTTTCATACGGAATCTCTTCCGTGTGTCAGCTGCCTGTAACCGTTGCTCATCAACCAGAAAGCTAGGACAAGGGTTAAATCCCGGAGCAGGATCAGTTTATCATATCTATTATTCATGCCTCATAAAAGCAGGAGTAAAGGTACAACAGGAAATGTGAACAGTCTATTTCAGGTCTGCGCTGCCAGATGTACGTAACCCAGACACTTTGCTCACCAAAGGGAA
>CM065729.1:12126286-12153786 GCA_033310375.1 Conus canariensis
GTTTGCGTATGGGGAAGGTGAAATGGTGCTGCAAGTAACATCAGTTAATGCTGCGAGCAGTATTAGCAACAGAAAAAATATCGAAGCTTGACGAGAGCGCAAATGTCATGTCATGTTACCAGGATCATAAAAGGCAGGAAGGTTTATTTCTTTTTAGATTTTCTGAATGATTAGGAATCAGGGACGGGGTTAGGTAAGATTAGAGTTAAGGTCAGGTTAAGGTTAAGGCTGGAGTCAGCTTTCAGGAGACACGCGGAAGATAGAATTTCAAACAACGGTTGTTAAGTGATCCGACAAACTTTCACACTTTTTCATCGTCTTAGCTTGGAGTAAGGGGCATGTAACTGTTTCACTATCGGAGCAAACCGTACCTTCCTTGTTTATTAATTTCAACTGGGCAGCACTGTGACTTCTAGTGCTTGGTAGGAAAATGTAGCAAAGTAGTGGTCAGCAACGCCTCCCGAAAAGAACCATCAAGTTGGGAAAAAAAACTACTACAGGGAAAACCCAACCAGGGTGTGTATCAAGAACCCCGGTTCCCGCCTCACAGGTCGCAACTTGGCATCCTCGTCCGCTTGTGTAGACGACGGAATCGGACGCATACTCTCTCTTATCCGCAGTGAATTATCGTCCGATCAAATGGCAGAAGATTGCTCCACGCGAACTCGTCATTTCCTGCAGGTAATCTCCGAGATTGACAGTCATAATGAGTGTAATGCTGCCTGATCCTATCTCGTCGGTTTGGCTGGCCGGATCTGTGGTAACCGAGTTCGCGCCCAGACGTTGCGCGTTCAAATCCTGCCGGCGCTCTACAAAAAAATGTCGTTTTCGCTGCACATGACGTGATTATCGTTCTGGTTTGTATCAGTATTGTGCTAGATCGCCTTAACCCCCCCACTCCCACTTCCCACCACATCCCTTCTCCATTCTGCTGGGACGGTTATTTTCATCGGCCATATCAGCCGCGATAGTTGTGGACGTTGAAGGGAACTTAACCTCATGTCAGACTCCACGATGTGGGGCAAAACGTGCTGATGGAGTGTTCTTGTGGAGAAGATGGATGGCGATGGGGAGTTTACAGACTCGCCTGTTTGGCTTCCTGCCCGGCGGGGCGTTGCCGTCGTCTCCCCATGTTTGCGTCTGTAGCGGGCCTGCATAGCAGGATTCCACTGTGTGTGTGTGTGTGTGTGTGTGTGTGTGTGTGTGTGTGTGTGTGTGTGTGTAGTGTGTGTGTGTGTGTGTGTGTGTGTGTGTGTGTGTGTGTGTGTAGTGAGTGTGTGTGTGTGTGTGTGTGTGTGGTGAGTGCGTGTGTGTGTGTGTGTGCGCGCGCGCGCGCGCGTGCGTGCGTGCGCACCTGCTCCGTCGTGAGTGTTCTGATGAATGTCGGCGAGTTTCCCGTAAGTGCTCCTTGACAGCTTGGACTGAAGTAACACGATTCATGCCGCAAGAAAGAAGGGTGACAAGGAAGGAAAGGAAAGGAAAGAAAAGGGGGGAAAAAAACACCAGACAGAGAGAAAGGGAAGAAGGAAGGAAAGGAAAAAAACACCAGAGAGAAAGGGAAGAAGGAAGGAAAGGAAAGGAAACACCAGACAGATAGAAAGGGAAGAAGAAAGGAAATAAAACACCAGACAGAGAGAAAGGAAGAAGAAAGGAAATAAAAACACCAGACAGAGAGAAAGGGAAGAAGGAAGGAAAGGAAAGGAAAGAAAACACCAGACAGGAGAAAGGGAAAAGAGGAAATAAAACACCAGACAGAGAGAAAGGGAAGAAGGAAGGAAAGGAAAAAACACCAGACAGAGAGAAAGGGAAGAAGGAAGGAAAGGAAAGGAAAGAAAACACCAGACAGAGAGAAAGGGAGAAGAAAGGAAAGCAAAGAAAACACCAGACAGAGAGAAAGGGAAGAGAAGGAAGGAAAGGAAAGAAAACACCAGACAGAGAGAAAGGAGAAGAAGGAAAGGAAAGGAAAGGAAAGAAAAACCAGACAGAGAGAAAGGGAGAAGAAAGGAAAGCAAAGAAAACACCAGACAGAGAGAAAGGGAAGAAGGAAGGAAAGGAAAGAAAACACCAGACAGAGAGAAAGGGAAGAAGGAAAGGAAAGGGAAAGGAAAGAAAACACCAGACAGAGAGAAAGGGCAGAAGAAAAGGAAAGCAAAGAAACACCAGACAGAGAGAAAGGGAAGAAGGAAGGAAAGGAAAGAAAACACCAGACAGAAGAGGAAAAGGGAAGAAGAAGGAAGGAAAGGAAAGGAAAGAAGAAACACCAGACAAGAAGAGGAGAAGGGCAGAAGAAGAAGGAAAGAAAGATAACACCAGACAGAGAGAAAGGGAAGAAGGAAGGAAAGGAAGAAAGAAAACACCAGACAGAGAGAGAAAGGGAAGAAGGAAAGGAAAGGAAAGGAAGGAAAGAAAACACAGGACAGAGAGAAAGGGAAGAAGAGAAGGAAAAGGAAAGGAAAGAAAACACCAGACAGAGAGAAAGGGAAGAAGGAAGGAAAGGAAAGAAAACACCAGACAGAGAGAAAGGGAAGAAGGAAGGAAAGGAAAGAAAACACCAGACAGAGAGAAAGGGAAGAAGGAAGGAAAGGAAAGAAAACACCAGACAGAGAGAAAGGGAAGAAGGAAGGAAAGGAAAGGAAAGAAAACACCAGACAGAGAGAAAGGGAAGAAGGAAGGAAAGGAAAGGAAAGAAAACACCAGACAGAGAGAAAGGGAAGAAGGACGGAAAGGAAAGGAAACACCCGACAGAGAGAAAGGGCAAGAAGGAAGGAAGGAAAGGAAAGAAAACACCAGAGAGAGAGAGAGGGAAGAAGGATGGAAAGGAAAGGAAAGAAAACACCAGACAGAGAGAAAGGGAAGAAGAAAGGAAAGGAAAGAAAACACCAGACAGAGAGAAAGGGAAGAAGAAAGGAAAGGAAAGGAAAGAAAACACCAGACAGAGAGAAAGGGAAGAAGGAAGGACGGAAAGGAAAGAAAACACCAGACAGAGAGAAAGGAAGAAGGAAGGACGGAAAGGAAAGAAAACACCAGACAGAGAGAAAGGGAAGAAGGAAGGAAAGGAAAGGAAAGAAAACACCAGACAGAGAGAAAGGGAAGAAGGAAGGAAAGGAAAGGAAAGAAAAACACCAGACAGAGAGAAAGGGAAGAAGGAAAGGAAAGGAAAGGAAACACCAGACAGAGAGAAAGGGAAGAAGGAAAGGAAAGAAAACACCAGACAGAGAGAAAGGGAAGAAGGAAAGGAAAGGAAAGAAAACACCAGACAGAGAGAAAGGGAAGAAGGAAGGAGGGATACCTTGGGCTGAACTAGCGTTGCTCTTGCGAGAAAGAAGGGAAGGAAGACAACGTGAAATAAAACAGTGACAGAAAGAGAGACTTCTAGAAGGGAAAGGAAATGTGATTCTGGGACGGTGGTGTGTGTGTGTGTGTGTGTGTGTGTGTGTGTGTGTGTGTGTGTGTGTGTGTGTGTCGTGCGTGCGTGCGTGCGTGCGTTGCGTGCGTGCGTGGTGTGTGTGTGTGTGTGTGCAGTGATTCAATCCAACAGACACTGCACAACAGCATTCTACGGCACGATCTTCCTTCCTACAGAACACACACACACACACACACACACACACACACACACACACACACACACACACAAACACACACCACACACACACACACACACACACACACAACACATACACACACACACACACACACACACACACACACACACACACACACACACACACACGAACGCACGCTCGCGCACGCACGTACGCACGCACGCACACACACACATACATGCACACATTAAATGGCTTGTTTCTTAGTTGGATTGCCATCTCACTCAGTTAGATGGGTTGCCTTCTCACTCAGTTAGGTGGGTTGCCTTGTCACTCAGTTAGGTGGGTTGTCTTCTCACTCAGGTGGGTCGCCTTCTCACTCAGGTGGGTTGCCTTGTCACTCAGTTAGGTGGGTTGCCTTCTCACTCAGGTGGGTCGCCTTCTCACTCAGTTAGGTGGGTTGCCTTCTCACTCAGGTGGGTCGCCTTCTCACTCAGTTAGGTGGGTTGCCTTCTCACTCAGATGGGTTGCCTTGTCACTCAGTTAGGGGGGTTGCCTTCTCACTCAGGTGGGTTGCCTTCTCACTCAGGTAGGTTGCATTCTCACTCAGGTGGGTTGCCTTCTTACTCAGCTAGGTGGGTTGCCTTCTTACTCAGTTAGGTGGGTTGTCTTCTTACTCAGTTAGGTGGGTTGCCTTCTCACTCAGTGAGGTGGGTTGCCTTCTCACTCAGTTAGGTTGGTTGCTTTCTCACTCATGTGGGTTGCCTTGTCACTTAGTTAGGTGGGTTGCCTTCTCACTCAGGTGGGTTGCCTTCTCACTCAGGTGGGTTGCCTTCTCACTTAGTTAGGTGGGTTGCCTTCTCACTCAGGTGGGTTGCCTTCTCACTTAGTTAAGTGGGTTTCCTTCTCACTCAGGTGGGTTGCCTTCTCACTTAGTTAGGTGGGTTGCCTTGTCACTCAGGTGGGTTGCCTTCTCACTCAGGTGGGTTGCATTCTCACTCAGGTGGGTTGCCTTCTTACTCAGCTAGGTGGGTTGCCTTCTTACTCAGTTAGGTGGGTTGTCTTCTCACTCAGTTAGGTGGGTTGTCTTCTCACTCAGTTAGGTGGGTTGCCTTGTCACTCAGTTAGGTGGGTTGCCTTCTCACTCAGTTAGGTGGGTTGTCTTTTCACTCAGTTATGGGTTGCCTTCTCACTCAGGTGGGTTGCCTTCTCACTCAATGGTAAACTTGGCGAATTTTGAATTTTCCGCTTAGTAAAATTATGCTTCTGTACACGTAAACATAAGTGAGAGATGTTTAAAAAAAAAGACAGACAGACAGAGAGAGAGAGCGGAGAAGATGTGTGTTGAAGGAGAAGGGTCGTGAAAGAAAGGAGAAAGGAAAGGCTGATAAAAAAATTCCGTTGTAGAGACGAGAATAAAAACAACCATGGGAGCTGCAGTGTTGCACGAAGAGAGTGGAGAAGACCTGGGACCTTTTGGAGGCTGTTACAGGGCCGTTCCTCGATCGTCAGGACAACGTGTCCAAAGCGTAGCTGACCCCGTGAACTGACTGCACGAGCGCCAGTTGGACTGAAGTGACACGATTCCTGTGGCGAGACAGAAGGTTTAGAAGGAAGGAAAGTTAAGGAAAGACAACAGCAGACAGAGAGAAAGGGAAGGAGGATCCATGATAGGAATAACGGCGAGTGGGCTCACAGGCTCTGTCCAAGAAGAGAGCGGCGTCATGGCAGCTAAAGAGCGGCGTCATGCCAGCTAAAGAGCGGCGTCATGCCAGCTAAAGAGCGGCGTCATGGCAGCTGAACAACACTTCCACTGTCGCAGCACTTCCAGATGGAAAGGAACCCGGCTGAACTGCTGTCCATCTTGTTGGTGTTCACCGCTAACTGTTTTTGCCATTTTGATGTGAACTCCTTGATGACCCTCGCACTGGTTTTCCCTTCGTGGTTCAGCGCTATTTACCTGCAGTACCCCTGCTGCAGAACCCTAAGGACAGGCGGTGTAAACGATCTGCTTGTAAGCCGGAATTGTCATGTGGCTCTGTCCAGCGATTCAGTGTCCAACGTGTCAAGACTGACCTCTCCAGCATTCCCGGACGACTCAGAACCGTCACACAGAATCCTGTGGCCATGTTCATCATCCACGCCCGAACAACATTAATGCTTGCTGTATTTCGAATAGATGACATTCATTTATCATCCCGCGAACTCACACGTTTAGGGTTGACACCATCGATCTGGAAATATTTTGCGCGTTTCTCATCAGTGGCCTACTACCACCTCTGCTTGGAAATGAAGGGAAGACAAGCTTCGGGGGCAGGAACAAGACCGGTAGCAATGCTTTACAAGACCAGAACATCTTCCAAAAACATATGTTGTTTTTCCAGATCTAGGTGACACCTCTCCTGTATTGGTTTTAATTCTTCGTAACGGTATTACCATTCCATTGCTAACTGACTGTTTTCTGCCTTTTTCTTTGTGTGACGCGTTGAAAAGGTTTCATGTAGAATGGTCAGAGTGTCCTCATCACAAGTTAAGGGCACCTTCGGATTCTCCACTGTGACGGAAAGAGAGGCGTTGGCCATATTATTCCCTCCGTCAAAAACACATTGCCAGAGAATATATGTATGCTACAACGAGTGACATGCTCAATGGACCATGCATTCAGATGTAAGGAAGGTGAGTTGCACATTTGGATGAACATCCAACACGGTCTAGTCACTGCCGAGTTTGATCCTTGCAAGTTCGCTGGTTGGCATTTTGTCACCAGTCTGTCGAGTGACGTGTTGTGACTAGGGTGGTTCAGGTGCTGTGTTATCCCCTTACTCCCGCTGTTCTGGGACGGTTATTACCTGCTGATTCATCACCTGTGGAGGATGTGGGCGGTAAACCTGACTGCCCATCTTGATGTGTTGTTCTGGGGGTTTCAGGGCGGTGTTACACAGATTCTGTCCCCTCCTTCCTAGCGATATTCCCTCCCCTTACCTCCCCTCCCCCTGGGATGGGTATGAACGTGAGAACCTGAATGTTAACTTCACTACTCATGTCATTGGCAACAAACACCGATGGACTTTTCCAAGCTGAAAACATTATCTCCCAAAGACAGCCGTGATCAACAGCACTCCTTACCCCCCAGTGCAGAACGCAATGTCCGGCAGTTGGCTTAACTGTCAACGGGATGGAGAGAATTGCGACAGACCCTATCTGGGGACCAGCGCCAGGAGTCATGTGGAGTCGATGGTTCTGTTGGAGCCTGACTGTTCTGCACGAACAGACAGTGACACTACGGATGTATTGACCAGCTGCCCATGACAAGTTGTCGGTTTCTTAAGTCCGCTATCGGCACCAAATCAATCCCAGCAAACAGTGACACTATGGGTGTAGTCATCGTTTGTTCTGGCAAAGCTATCAGACTCAAAGTTCCCAATAGGCTGTGCAGGAATCCCAGCAGACCGGGGCACTACGGGCGTAGTCATCCTTTGTTCTTGCAAAATTATCAGACTCTTAAGTCCACAACTGGCAGCAGAGACAGACACTACGGGCGAGTTCACTACCTGCTCTTGCAAAACTGTCGGACCTTAACTCCACTGTAAACACTCAAATCAGCAAGAATATGTCCATTTGTAAGAGAATATACAGACTGTGCATGGTGTGTAAGAGACTGGTTGGGAAAAAAATAGAGAGAGAGAAGCTAGTAGCGGAAATTGTTTTTGTTTTTTTACCGCGGTTTTCTTTTGTTTTATTTTCTAGATTTTTTTTTCAGATGAATAGGACAGCGTGAAGCACAAAAAAATGAAGAGGTGGATTTGGGACTTAGGAGGTGGTGGAGAAAAAAAAGTCACCGCCTTAGGTGCTCCATTGATCCGACAACTGATACCACAAAAAAACCTCCGCTGTCGGCTTCAGATGAATCCTAGCCGACGGTGACACTACGGTTGTATCTACTATCTGCTCCTCCAGTGTTGCCAGCCTCTAATCCCCTTGTCGGCTCAATACGGATCCTATCCCTGAGTTATTGGCAGATCCATGTCAAGGGCCTCCAGACACATCAACTGCAATTTGTATTCTCTGCACTTGTCTTCCAGGTTTCCATGCCAGAATGATCCAACATGACGTCATTCATTACACCGAGCTCTGTTCAGTGACAGATATCCCCAGTCACGTCTTATTGTTTATCGTCTAGCAGACTGCGGAGATCATATCGGGGCTAAACTGATCCTTGGGGTGTCGGTGATAACGTATCTCTCTGTTTACGGATTTGACATTGCTCAGAAGAATATAAAAGCCACTCTGTATTCTTCAGAATTCTCTGGAACGGAACCGTCGGAATGGAACCAAAGTCAGTTCCGAATACCAGTGTCAGTCCAAAAGCTGGTGGTCCATTAGCGCGCACACACACACACACACACACACACACACACACACACACACACACACACACACACACACACACACACACACAGAAGCGGAAGAGAGAGAGAGGAAGGAAGAGTTTACTTTTGTGAACGACGCAGTTTCGCCACGAGACAATATTTTCCCCCATAGTCCTGGCTTTTACTTGCACTAATGGAGTGATGTTCAGACGTCGAGGTTGTGTGCAGGTGGACACGAGCGACAGTATTTAAAAAAAAAAGTGACGGTCAAAGACGGGTATTATAAAGGAACACAAAATGGCCAATAGATTTATTTGAGAACACTATTTCTAGACCGCTAAGCGTGAAAAAAAAAAAGAAAAAAAAAAGTCAAACATGATAGCAAGTCACTTCCTGCCCGGGAGACACGCGCGAGCGACACTGACGTGTTGACCTCTGATTGGCTGACGGTTCGCAGCGGATTAAAGGGAGACAAGGATTTTTTTTAAAGGCCTAGTCGAAGTTATTTCCCCTGGCAGTGGCCTCGGCTGGAGAGAGCAAGACGCCTGGGTCCATTAGAGCGGAGGGGGAGATCAAAGGAGCTTGGGTGGGATTAAAGTATTGATCGCTGGTTTCGGGGACAAGGAGATAGAGAGGATAAACATCGCGCGTGCCGACGTATAAGTACAGGCAGCGCGTGGATATAGACACACATGCGCGCAGACACTCAAATCCAATGTCAGATTACATTCGTGCTCATACGCAAGCGTTCGTAGGGCATGTAATATGTAAGCAGATACAGAGGCGCGCGCGTGCACATACACACACACACACACACACACACACACACACACACACACACACACACACAGAGGAGCACTCTCTCCCGGTCTCTCTGTTTGTCTCCCCCCCCTCTCTCTCTCTCTCTCTCTCTCTCTCTGACTACCCTCTCTCTCCCCCCCCCTTCTCTCTCCCTCACTCTCTCTCTCTCTGTCAATATCAGTCTATCTCCCCCTTTCTCTCCCACCCTCTCTCTCTCTCTTTCTCTCTGACTACCCTCTCTCTGTCTCTCTGTGAATACCCTCCCTCTCTCTCTCTCTCTCTCTCTCTCTCTCTCTCTCTCTCTCTCTCTCTCTCTCTCTGTGACACATTAAGTCTCCTCTTTCCCTTCGCTCATCCTTTCCTTGCTTGTCCTCAGTCCTCCGTTTCTGTGGGGACAGATTCAGGTCTGTGTCATTAGGAAGTGGGCCCTTGACCCATACATTTCTATACAGGCTCTCATAGCCCTCACCCTGGAGTCCTCTCTTTACCCCTAGACTCCAACGTTAATGAGGACAGACGGACAAAGAGTGTGGAATGGTCTTTTACTAGGTGTGTGTAAAACACCGGCGTCATTCTGTTCTGTTAGAGGGTCCTCACAAATGTCTCGTTTCCAGGAAGAGAGAGACATATGTCTCTCGTTTCCAGGAAGAGAGAGACATATGTCTGGACATATAATTATTCGACAACCTTTCGGGATTGAAAATTAGATTTCTGTCAGTTATTATTGCTCGAGTAATTATCTTGCAGCCATCCAATCAGAATCGAGCTCGTGTTCCTGTGTCGGTGCTCGTGTTCTTCCCTCCCCCTGCCTCTGTATCACTCGTCTGTGTTTCTGTCTGTTCCCCCCTCCACCACCCCATCCCTCCCTCTGAATTTCATTCTCATTGCCTCCTTCTGTCTGTGGCTATCCTACCTCTCTTCTTTCCTCCTCTCTCTCTGTCTGTATCTCTGTCTGTGGCAAGAAAAATAGTTTGGGTTTGTCAACATTTATGTTACCTCAAATCACCAAAAAGCATATCTATAGCTACCTGCTTATGCATAATTTCATGTATTCGTTTGTACTTTCCTATCTCTCTCTTTCTCTTTTGTTCTCTCTCTCTCTCTCTCTCTCTCTCTCTCTCTCTCTCTCTCTCTGTCTGTCTGTCTGTCTCTGTCTCTCTCTCTCTCGCGCGCTCTCTCTCTCTCTCTCTCTCCTCCCCCCCCCTCCCTCCCTCCCTCCACTTCTCGTTTCATTGTTTTCATACGAAGTGCTGAGCTGAAAAAACAACATGACACCTAAATGCTCTGCATTATTTCCACTTTTTTTTCCTGATAACTGGATAATAGTGATTTTTTTTCATCATATCTTTAGTGATCATACGTCCTGTCCTCTCACACCGTGCCTCCCAGTTATCACTCTCTGTTTTCTGTCTGTATGGGTGACTTGAGAGGGGAAGATAAACTTACGTATTTTGCAGCACAAAAATTATAGCTCTCAAATTCAGAAGGAGAAATGTATGTGTGTCTCTCTCTCTGTCTCTGGCTCTGTCTCTGTCTCTGTCTCTCTCTCTCTCTCTCTCTCTCTCTCTCTCTCTCTCTCTCTCTCTCTCTCTATATATATATATATATATATATATATATACCTATCTATACACACACACAGAGAAAAACAAAAGCAGTAGTGAGACAAAATTAATGGTGGTGAGTATGAGGAGAATAGAAGAAGTGAAAAACAAAAAAAAAAGAACCACAACCACCACTGTACAAATATTATTGTAACCCATCCTCTCACACACACACACACACACACACACACACACACACACACACACACACACACACACACACACACACACACACTGTGGCGGCGTTTTGTGCTGTGAGCCGTGTTATCTAACATCAGCCAGACGTGGCGTGGGGCGGGCGGGCGGCCCCATTTCATCTGATGCACCGTCAGCCCCCCGGCACTAACGGTCTGCAGACTGACACACATCAAAGCTCACAGCCGTCTCCACGGATCCGGCTCTGCCAGTTAATGATCCCCTGGGTCCCTGGGGATCGGCACTGGATCCGTTTTGTGGCCTGGGCTGTTTTTATTTTAACCTTTTTTTCCCCGTCAAACTATCGCTCTGTCTTTCTCTTTGTTTCTGTTTTTTGTCACCGTGTCGCTGTCTGTCACTGCGTCGCTCTCAGTTTCTCTGGTTTCATGGTGTTCTTTGGATCTGCCTTGGTCATTTTCTGTCTGGCTTTTGTGCCTCCCCCCCCTCTCTCTCTCTCTCTCTCTCTCTCTCTCTCTGCCTCCCTGCCTCCTCCTCCGCTTCTCTCTCTCTCTCTCTCTCTCTCTCTCCTCTCTCTCTCCTCTCTCTCTTTGTGCTGTGTATTTCATATCCTATCTCTGATGCACCCCTCCACCTTCTCCCTCTCTCTCTTTTTTGTTTTGTTTTGTTTTGTTTTGTTGCTCCTTCTCTCTCTGTGTGTGTCTTTCTCTCTTTTCAGGGCTGGGTGGGAAAAAAAGCGTTCATATTTGCTAATCTCATTACCCTGGTAAAATAGAATTTCGTTTCGTTTTGTTTCGTCTCTCTCTCTCTCTCTCTCTCTCTCTCTCTCTCTCTCTCTCTCTCGCTCTCTCTCTCCCTCTCTCTCTCTCTCTCGCTCTCTCTCTCTCTCTCTTCTCGTTCTCTCTCCCCCTCCCTCCCTCCCTCTCTCTCTCTCTCTCTCTCTCTCTCTCTCTCTCTCTCTCTCTGATCTTTCAGTTTGGATAGAGTTTGATGTAGAAATCAGCATGTTATTTTTTACTTGACTAAACGTCTGACTGCCTAATTCAGAGGGAGAGAGAGAGGGAGAGAGAGACAGACAGACAGACAGAGAGGGAGAGAGACAGACAGACAGAGAGGGGGAGAGAGGAGAGAGGCACAACAGAGAGAGAGGGGGGGAGAGAGAGAGACAGACATAGATGGAGAGAGAGAGACAGAGAGAGAGAGAGAGAGAGAGAGAGAGAGAGAGAGAGAGAGAGAGAGAGAGAGAGAACAAAAGCAGTAAGAAAAGAGGGTCTATGGGAATAAAAGCAAACAGTTATGTTCGTCACATCCATACAAAAAAGGGCCAGCTATCCTTCTCACCCTACCTATCTGCCCTCCCCCTCCGCCCCCCCCCCCCCCTCCCCATTCCCCCCCCCCCCCTGTCCCTTGTGCTATACTGCAATAATTTGCTGTCTGACATGATCAACCAGGCATGGTATGGTTGTGGCCCCAACACCTCATCTGATGTGGCCGCCATCGTAAACAGTTGGTGGACTGACAGACATCAAAGCGCACACCCCTCTCTCCATGGACCCAGCACAGTCCGGTCACAGTGCCGTTTTGTTTTGTTTTGTCTTTCTTTTATCATCCCCATTGCATCTCTGGGTACGCCTCTGAGTGAGACTTGTTTTCGCCTGCCTTCTGTTTCTGCTTGTAATCCTTCTTTCCGTTTTTCTTTGTGTCTGTCTGTCTGTCTGTTTCTTTTCCATTCTCTGTCTCTCTCTGTTGCTTTTCTTCTCTCTCTCTCTCTCTCTCTCTCTCTCTCTCTCTCTCTCTCTCTCTCTCTCTCTCTCTGGCTCTCTGTTCTCCCTCATCGCTGGCTTCTCTGTTTCTTCTTGTTGTCGTTTCTATCTTGTTGTGTGTGGTGGTGTGTGTGTGTGTTGTGTGTGTGTGTGTCTGCTTGTCTGTCTGTCTGTCTGTCCATCTCTCTCTCTCTCTCTCTCTCTCTCTTCTCTCTCTCTCTCTCCCCTCTGTCTGTCTCTTTCTTACTCCATCTCTGCTCAGCCCATCCTACTTCGCCCACTTCTTTATCTTTCTGCATGTCTCTCTATCTGTGTCTGTCTGCTAGTCTGTCTGTCTGTCTGTCTCTCTCTCTGTCTGTCTGTCTCTCTTTCTCTCTCTCTCTCACTCACTCCTCTCTCTCCCCTCTCTCTCTCTCTCTCTTCTCTGTCTGTCTGTCTGTCTATCTCTCCCGCTCTCTCACTTTCTCTCTCTGTGTCTCTCATTTACTTTGTCTGTCTCTTTCTATCTATCTATCTCTACCTCTCTGTCTCTTTCTGTTTGGCTGGCTGTCTGTCCATCAGTCAGTCATTTTGTCTGTCTGTCTGTCTCCTTTGTCTCTCTCTGTGTCTCTCTCTCTGTGTCTCTCTGTCTCTCCCTCCCTCTCTCTCTCTCTCTCTCTCTCTCTCTCTCTCTCTCTCTCTCTCTCTCTCTCTCTCTCTCAGTGGAATAATGTAAGAAAATATCCCTGCTAAGTAGACCCCAAAATATGACTCTCACATTCAGAGAGAGAGAGAGAGGCAGACAGACAGAGAGAGAGAGAGAGCAAATCTTTGAAATTATTCAGAAACAGCAGCGAGCAACGACAACAACAATCATCAAGATGTAAGCTAAGCCTGTTTCTCACATTCCCACAAAAAGTACAAAAGCATACCCCCCCCCCCCCCCCTCCCCTTGTGTCGGTTTTTTCCGCTGTCAGCCGTGTTATCTTACAACATCAGCCACGGGTGGTGTGGGAAGGCCTGAACATTCCATCTTCTGTATCATCATCAGCTTCCAGTATTAATGGTCTGCAGACTGACACACATCAAAGCTCACAACCCTCTCCACGGAGCCAGTGCTGCTGGCTGTTTAGTGCCTTCGTTTCTTATCCCTGTTGTATCTCTAGGGTATCATATGGACGGTTCTGTCGCCTGCAAAGTTTCCCTCTCTCTCTCTCTCTCTCCTCTCTCTCTCCCCTCTCTCTCTCTCTCTCTCTGTGTCTGGCTGTCTGGCTGTCTGTCTCTCCCTCTGTCTCTATTTGTCTGTCTGTCTGTCTCTCCCTCTGTCTCTATTTGTCTGTCTGTCTGTCTGTCTGTCTCTCTCTCTCTCTTTCTCTCTCTCTGTCACTCTCTCTCTCTCTCTCTCCTCTCTCTCTCTCTCTCTCTCTCTCTCTCTCTCTCTCTCTCTCTCCTGGTGGCAATGATAGTGGTTTGCTTTCGTTTATCAATTTTTCTTTTTCTCTTTGTTTTCCTCGTTGCCTTTTACTGTAAAATCCTTTTCTTTTATATGGTTAGAGTCGAGGAAGATGAAAATGTGTGGTTGATGGCAGAGGATTGCCGGATGGAAAAAGAATGCGCATGCGCACACACGCACGCACACACACACGCACACCACACACACACACACACACACACACACACACACACACACACACACACACACACACATGTATATATGTATATATTCTCCATCTCTCTCTCTCTCTCTCTCTCTCTCTCTCTCTCTCTCTCTCTCTCTCTCTCTTAGCTCTCCCTCCCCCGCCCCTCTCTCCCTCGGTTTTTTTTTTATCCTGAACGCCTGCCTTTCTGATCGAGGCGCCACCTGGGCAGGGTTAAAAGCCGGAAATACGTCACTACTCCGAATGTGCGTGGGTTCATGCTGCGCGCCGGCACTGTCAAAGCTTCTGTTGGACATGGGTGAGGGACATGCTATTGGGGGACTGGGTGAGGGACATGATGTTGGGGGACTGGGTGAGGGACATGGTGTTGGGGGACTGGGTGAGGGACATGGTGTTGGGGGACTGGGTGAGGGACATGGTGTTGGGGTGAGGGTCATGGTGTTGGGGGACTGGGTGAGGGACATGGTGTTGGGGGACTGGGTGAGGGACTTGGTGTTGGGGTGAGGGACATGGTGTTGGGGGACTGGGTGAAGGACATGGTGTTGGGGGACTGGGTGAGGGACTTGGTGTTGGGGGACTGGGTGAAGGACATGGTGTTGGGGGACTGGGTGAGGGACATGGTGTTGGGGTGAGGGTCATGGTGTTGGGGGACTGGGTGAGGGACATGGTGTTGGGGGACTGGGTGAGGGACATGGTGTTGGGGTGAGGGACATGGTGTTGGGGGACTGGGTGAGGGACATGGTGTTGGGGTGAGGGTCATGGTGTTGGGGGACTGGGTGAGGGACATGGTGTTGGGGGACTGGGTGAGGGACATGGTGTTGGGGTGAGGGACATAGTGTTGGGGGACTGGGTGAGGGACATGGTGTTGGGGGACTGGGTGAGGGACATGGTGTTGGGGGACTGGGTGAAGGACATGGTGTTAGGGGACTGGGTGAGGGACATGGTGTTGGGGTGAGGGTCATGGTGTTGGGGGACTGGGTGAGGGACATGGTGTTGGGGTGAGGGACATGGTGTTGGGGGACTGGGTGAGGGACATGATGTTGGGGGACTGGGTGAGGGACATAGTGTTGGGGGACTGGGTGAGGGACATGTTGTTGGGGGACTGGGTGAGGGACATGGTGTTGGGGGACTGGGTGAGGGACATGGTGTTTGGGTGAGGGACATGGTGTCGGGGGACTGGGTGAGGGACATGGTGTTGGTGGACTGGGTGAGGGACATGGTGTTGGGGGACTGGGTGAGGGACATGGTGTTGGGTGAGGGACATGGTGTTGGGGGAACTGAGTGTGAGGGGACATGGTGTTGGGGGACTGAGTGAGGGACATGGTGTTGGGGGACTGGGTGAGGGACATGGTGTTGGGGGACTGAGTGAGGACATGTGTTGGGGACTGATGAGGGACATGGTGTTGGGGACTGGTGAGGGACATGGTGTTGGGGGACTGGGTGAGGGACATAGGTGTTGGGCTGGGAGACAGTGGGTTGTGGAGGACATTGGTGTATGGGGACTGGGTGGGGACATGGTGTTGGGGACTGGGAGGGACATGGTGTTGGGGACTGGATGAGGGACATGGTGTTGGGGCTGGTGTAGGGACATGGGTGTTGGGGGACTGAGTGAGGGACATGGTGTTGGGGGACTGGTGAGGGACATGGTGTTGGGATGGTGGGACTGGTGTTGGGGGAGGGCATGGTGTTGGGGACTGAGTGAGGGACATGGTGTTGGGGACTGGTGAGGGACATGGTGTTGGGGACTGGGTGAGGGACATGGTGTTGGGGGACTGAGTGAGGGACATGGTGTTGGGGGAGGGACATGGTGTTGGGGGACTGGGTGAGGGACATGGTGTTGGGGGATGGGTGGGACATGGTGTTGGGGGACTGGTGAGGGACATGGTGTTGGGGACTGGTGAGGGACATGGTGTTGGGGGACGTGGACATGGTGTGGGACTGGTGAGGGACATGGTGTTGGGGGACTGGTGTGAGACATGTGTTGGGACTGGTGAAGGACATGGTGTTGGGGAACTGGGTGGGGACATGGTTGGGGACTGGGTGAGGGACAGTGTTGGATGGTGAGGGACATGGTGTTGGGGGACTGGGTGAGGGACATGGTGTTGGGACTGAGTGAGGGACATGTGTTGGGGTGGGTGAGGGACATGGTGTTGGGGACTGGTGAGGGACATGGTGTTGGGGTGAGGGACTGGTGTGGGGAATGGTGATGGTGGTTGGTGTGGGGACTGAGTGAGGGACATGGTGTTGGGTGAGTGAGACATGGGTGTTGGGATGAGTGAGGTGTGTGTGAGGGACATGGTGTTGGTGACTGGTGTGTGGACATGGTGTTGGGGACGGTGAGGGACATGGTGTTTGGGGACTGATGAGGGACATGGTGTTGGGGATTGGGAGGGACATGGTGTTGGGGACTGGGTAAGGACATGGTGTTGGGGGAGTGGGACATGGTGTTGGGTAGAGGGACATGGTGTTGGGGGACTGGGAGGGACATGGTGTTGGGGACTGGGTGAGGGACATGGGTGGTGAGGGACATAGTGTTGGGAGGGAGGGGACATGTGTTGGGGGACTGGGTGAGGGACATGGTGTTGGGGATGGTGATGGGACATGGTGTTGGGGGACTGGTGAGGGACTGTGTTGGGACGAGGGTGAGGGACATGTGTTGGGTGGGGGACACATGGTGTTGGGGGACTGGGTGAGGGACATGGGTTTGGGTGAGTGGGACGATGGTGTATGGGGGACTGGGTGAGGACATGGTGTTGGGGACTGGGTGAGGGCATGGTGTTGGGGACTGGAGGGACATGGTGTTGGGGACTGGTGAGGGACATGGTGTGGGGTGAGGGACATGGTGTTGGGGACTGGTGAGGGACATGTGTTGGTGGGGGACATGGGTTAGGGACTGGGTGAGGGACATGGTTTGGGGACTGGTGAGGGACATGGTGTTGGGGTGAGGGACATGGTGTTGGGGACTGGGTGAGGGACATTGGTGTTGGGGAGATGGGTGAGGGACATGGTGTTGGGTGAGGGACATGGTGTTGGGGGACTGGGTGAGGGACATGGTGTTTGGGACTGGGTGAGGGACATGGTGTTGGGGGACTGGGTGAGGACATGGTGTTGGGTGGGGACATGGTGTTGGGGACTGGTGGGGAATGGGTTGGGTACGGTGAGGACATGTGTTGTGGGGACTGGTGAGGGACATGGTGTTTAGGGTGAGGGACATGGGTTGGGGACTGGGTGAGGGACTGGTGTTGGGGAACTGGGTGAGTGGACATGGTGTGTTGGTGAGGGACATGGTGTTTGGGGACTGGGTGAAGGACATGGTGTTGGGGAACTGGTGAGGGACATGGTGTTTAGGGACTGGAGGGACATGTGTTGGGGACTGGTGATGTGACATGGTGTTAGGACTGTGAGGGACATAGGTTTGGGGACTGGTGAGTGGACAGTTGTGGGGTGAGGGACAGGGATTGGGTCTGGTGAGAGGACATGGTGTTGTGGTGACTGGGTGAGGGACATGTGTTAGGGACTGTGAGGGACATGTGGTTGGGGACTGGTGTAGGGACATGGTGTTGGGGACTGGTGATGGACATGGTGTTGGGGTGACGGGTGATGGGACTTGTGGTTGTGAGACTGGTGTTGGGTGAGGGACATGGTGTTGGGGACTGGGTGAGGGACATGGTGTTGGGGGACTGGGTGAGGGACATGGTGTTGGGGAACTGGCTGAGTGACATGGTGTTGGGGGACTGGGTAAGGGCAAGAAAGCCAGGATGGGGTCTGGTGTATGTGTCTCTATGTGCTTCTGTGTGTAGGTGTGTGTGTGTGTGTGTGTGAATACGTGTGTGTGTGTGTGTGTGTGTGTGTGTGTGTGTGTGTGTGTGTGTGTGTGTGTGTGTGTGTGTGCATGCATGCGTGCGCGCGCACCCGCGCGTATGTGTATATGTGTGTGTATGTGTGTAATACTTATCTCTGGATTATGTCAAGATTACAGGTAAAAGACGCTCGAGAAACTCGTAAAGCACAGAAAATCATTTACATATTCACAGCTAACGTATGTAAGGCATACCAGTTTTTCGAGTACTGTGGTTTTCCAAGACGCCCTTCTTGTGTGAGATGATTTTTTTTTTTCATTTTCATTGGGCGGTTCCTTAGTGGTTCCATCTCTCTCAGTACTCCAATTTTTGTTCATTCCTTTATTATCTTTCGGAAGGGATGATACAAGGCGGATCTTATATGGCTTGACATTATTTTGAATAAATGATATATTTTTACCGAATTTAGCACACACACAAAAATAAAGTGCAGATCGATATCTTGTTCGATAATGAAGGAAGAGGTCCAAATGCATCGAAAACAAATATTTCATAGCCAAGAGAAGTAGCCTTTCTTTATAGCGTAATTTGGGTCTAGTGTTTTCAAACGTTATTGGGGAGATGTTGATTTAATAGTAAGGACATTGAAAGAGTTTTCTTTTTCTTTTTCTTTTTTGTCAACACCCTTTCTCTGCTGGAACGCTTTGTAGTGATCAGGGTGAGCGGTTGCACGTCCATTGTGTATTATTCGAGCGCTTGCGTTTTGTTTCGATGTTCTTGCATGTGTTGGTGTATTTCTAGTGTTGGGGGGAAGCTACAACTGAACCAATGCTTGCCCTGCCCGCCCTCTCCAAGTTCACACCCGTCAGAACCCCAAACGTATCACCATCAGAAGACGACTTGTGAATCCACAGGCCAGATTCCTACCCCCTTTCATCTTCGCGTGTCAAGAACTTTGCCAACGTAGGTTGCAGTTTATGGCAAAAGGACAGTTACAACTGTGGGTGCGTTTGATCGCAGAACATCGCTGTGTGCAAGTATTGTCATGTCCAGCATCATGAAAATGAACTGGCACAGAAGAGAGGGCCTCCTCCCCACCGGTCACAATGAGGAGAGTGCTGTTTACGGCTGTCGCGGTGCACCGAACCGACAGCAGCGTTCCAGTATCTGTGTTAGAGGGCGCTGTAATTTGACGTATCGCTAATAACTGCTGGAGGACTGACGCCAGCATGTCGCCTCCCCATGTATCTGCGGCTCTTGCCTTCCGCGCTCTCTCTCTCTCTCTCTCTCTCTCTCTCTCTCTCTCTCTCTCTCTCTCTCTCTCTCTCTCTCTCTCCTCCCCCCCCCCCCCCCAGCGGGTATGCGGGTTGGTGGGATTATTCCCTCGTCTGTTATCGTCAGTATGCAGGGCCAGAGAGTGAGTGGGATTATTCCTCGTCTGTCATCATCAGTATGTGAATTATTGTCGCTGCATGTGTGGGCTCGGAACGGCCTGTCGGATCTGTTATACACATTCTGTGCCAGGCCGTCTGTTTCCCGCCCGTTCTAGGTGGAGCTGCCGCCCATTTCGCTGATGTCCCCGGTCGTGGTCCAGATGTTCTTTATGCAGTCTCTCTTTTATCTTCGCATTGGGATTCCGGGAGACTTACCTTAAGATGCTGATAGATGGTTTACCCAGCGTATGACCAATGTAACTCCACTCTCTCTCTCTTTATCTCTGTCTGTCTGTCTGTCTGTCTCCCTCTTTCTTTCTGTCTCTCTCTTGCTCTCCCTCCCTCCCTCTCTCTCTCTCTCTCTCTCTCTCTCTCTCTCTCTCTCTCTCTCTCCAGGTCTTTCATATGTTCTTCCCAGAGCTAGACGTCACTGACGGTTTCTGTCCTATGCATGCTTTGGATTCACCTCTCTGTCAGCTATCAATAAAAGGTCTTTATCCTTCTGATGGTGGCTTTGGTAGTCTTCCAGGCTTCCGTCACATTCAGGAATACTGATCTAACATTAGAGTCCGAAAATCCTGACTTTCGTTTTGGCGACTTGGGATCTCGGGGGTCCATGTGACCATCAGGGCCGCTCCTGCCTCGCCTGGTCCTAGTTTATGCAGCTATATCTGTCCTTTCCTGTCCGTCAGAGATGCTGCTGCATGTCTGAAGCCTTCCTCCTCCTCCAGTGCGCTTCCTGACGTTGTGACGGGGTCTGAAATCGTTATATTGACGGAGAATCTTGGTCTTCCCTTCATGGATTTTAAGACTAGTCTAGGATGAGGTGTTTTCTTTCTTTTTTTTCTTTCTCCTTCTGTATCCCCTGCTGGCTATAGGATAATAGTTTCGCTGTTGACACTGCAGATTTTGACTGGGTTCATAAACTTCCTCCATCATTCCTCATGGGTAATCTCAGAAACCGTGACTGTTTGGACTTCCGTGAAGCAACTAAAAAAAAATGATAGGGGAAATAACTCCCCTCGAATAAATCAGATGCACAATGTTAGATTTAGAATGTTTACTTTAAAAAAAAAAACCCAACATGCATCACTTTTTAGTTGGGGGCTGTATGTTTTCCAAAGCAACCCAACATGCATCACTTTTTAGTTGGGGACTGTCTGTTTTCCAAATCAACGCTAGTTTCCTACTTTTAGAATGTGTCCTTCCTTTCCTAACTAGGGGAAATAAACTAGTTCGTTTTGAAAGGAACTCTTGAATGAGACAAGGAATAGTACACTGTAAATAACGAACAAGTAGGACACGTTTTTCTCCCATGATGAAATTGATTACACGACCATAACTCCAAACAGATGCTGATGACGACAGCCTATCGCCGGGCAGAAAATGCCAGCACAGAGCACACAGAACAAACAAGGGGATGTTTGCTGTTTACTAGTTCACCCATCGTCGGAATCAAGTAGTCTCCCTGGAATACACAGAAGAATACCTGTCTTCATCCAAATTGAAATGAATAGACTGGACCAACAACAGAAGTTCCGGAAACCTCATTCTGTAATCATGAATATCCTATCGAGACCTTTTTTGGGTTTAAAAAAAAAAATCTTTTGAATAGGGTTTTACGTAAGAAAAGAAAGAACGTAACATTTTGTGTCCCTTTCTGGCCTTTTCTTATGGTGATCTGTTCCTATTTACTTTTTTTTTTCTTTTTTTTTTTCTTTTTTCTTTTTTTTTTTTTTTTTTTTTGGATGTCCCAACCTCTGCGCCACCTCAGAGGCAGTGCACCCACGCCGCTCATTCCGACACCTTGTCCTCAGCCACAGCCTGGTCGGCCCCGCCGCAGACCCGGCACCGGCAGTCCACAGGGAGCAGTTAATGTCAAGTCGTCAAGAGGCAACCCACCGGAGGAGACACTGCACAGCTGCCGAGTCACTTCGGTGGTGTTCAATGGCGCCTGTTCTGATCTAACAGACGCAGGACACCACCTGCTAAGCCCCCTACTGACGACAATAATTGCGTAGTCGCGGAGCCGGCGTGAGTGAGCTCTCCCTCTGGAGGGCGCCACCACGTCCGTCCAACGACAGCCCCCATGGACTCGCCGATACCGGTGACCCCGACGGAACCAAACCAAGGCCACAGACGTGGAGATGACATCGGAATTGAGGTCACCATGAGAGCAGGGCATGAAGGGCCACAGAATTCCTGTTCCTATTTATTGCTCATGTCCTTCCTCGAGAGCTTGTGTCAGATTGGGCGGCAAGCTTTTCTGTTTGTTTGGTGGACTCGGTGCTCCCCTCCAGGGGGCTAGCTCACTGACCTTGGCTTCGCGACTAAGCGGTAATTGTTGTTAAGTAGTTGGGAGAGCGGGAAGGGGGGGGGGATGGGGGGGGGGCATAGTTGGTAGTGCTTTACGTTTGTTGGATCAGAACAAGTTTCACTGAACTCCACCCGCAAGTGATTCAGCAGTAGTGCGGTGTCTTCTCTGGCTGGTTGCCTCGTCACGGCCTGATGTTTGTTGCTGTCTGTGGACACTGATGCTGGGTTGGCGATGGACCGAACTTGGGTGTGGTTGTCATATTATGGGGTGGTCAGAGAAAGAACGGCCTGACAGTTAATGCCTCTGAGAGAGTGCGGAAAAAAAGACAAACGAAAAACAGAAAAGGGGGTTCCTAACATGTTTAAAAACTAAAAGTCATCGCCAGGGATTGAAAAAAACAAACACTGACAAGGGTCGTTTCCTCACCGTGGCACCGCCTCCTCCCCCCCCCCCCCCCTCCCCCCCCCCCCCCCCTCCCTCACCCTCCCATCCCTCCATCCTCGATCAGTCATGAAACTGTCGCCCCTTGGGTAAGCTTCCCTTGCAGTTAGCGGTACAGTATAGCGGCTGCCTGGCTGCCAGTGTTGGCGGGGTCTGTGTCAACGTGCGGTGTTATTTGGCTGATTACTCATAACTGCCAGAGGAGACTGACACCATCAGTCACGGTCTGCGGGGACAGTGGGGGGGGGGGGGGGGGGTTGAGGGGAAGGGGGGGGGGGTTCCTGCTTCCCTTCACAGTATGTACAGGCTCTATCGACCCTGCAGGCGGGCAAAGTAGTCCTCCTATCGTCTGTCGTAGTGAATATGCAGTGCTGGGTTGGGGATTAGCAAGTTCAATATTTTTCCCCGTCTGTTTGGAGGCTGTCAGCTGTGTGTGTGTGTGGATGGTCAAAGTGCTGGTCAAGGTCGAATAAGATACGTGCGTGCGCATGCGCGTTTCGGAGCGCTCGCGCGCGCGTGGTCCCACATGCGCGCGCGCAGCTACACACACACACACACACACACACACACACACACACACACACACACACACACACACACACACTCACGCATGCCCGCACACATGCACGACTGCACGCACGCACACAAACACACACACACACACACACACACACACACACACACACACACACACACACACACACACACACAAATGCTGAACAGCCATGCGTGCGTGTACACACACGCACGCACGCACAGACACGCGCGCGCGCGCGCCCTCATCCGCACACGCAAATTTATACACACAAAGACGCACGCGCGCACGCACGTATACACACACGTATGGTAAATACTAAATATGCGCATATACGCCGAGAGAGAGAGAGAGAGAGAGAGAGAGAAAAGAGAGAGAGAGAGAGAGAGAGAGGAGCGTTTAGATGACATGATGATCATTTCAGCATACACTGTGAGTAACGTGTGTCCATACACCACCCTACCCCCCCTACCCCCACCCCCAAACGCACGGTTCCTTCCCACTACTCTTCAGTCCTCTCTGCACTAACGTCATCACTTTCTGTTTTGAATGGCAGTGGCCCTGTGATGGTGAAGTTGAACGCCTGGATAATTTGGGGGAGAATTAAGGAGGGAGTGGAGTTTGTAGGAACGGCGGGGGAGGGGGGGGGGGGAGCAAAGAGGGTGGGCAAGATTGTCATACGTTGAAGCAGGCTGAAGATGTACCGATCCAGCGGCCAATAAAAACTCTCAAGACTTGCACCGCTGTCGTGTCCGTTCCTTCTCCTGCCTATTCTCTTCACTTTGTCTTACAACACACACGTGCATACACACACACAAACGCGCGCGCGGGCGCACGCACACACGGACGCACGTGCACGCACACACACACACACACACACATGCGCACGCGCGCGCGCGCACGCACGTACACACGTGTACACACACACACACACACACACACACACAATCACACACACACACACACACACACACACACACACACACACACACACACACACACGATTCGGAGATTCATTGATCAATTGTCTAGTCCACGTTATAATATTAATCTGAATCAAAGCAGGTTCAGACAAAATCACTCCCTCGACACAGTATGTAATAGTCTACTGGAGCCGTGGCATCAAAATATCCACAGTGTTATAAATTTTGTCATTTTTTAATGTTATTGACTATGATCTTCTCTTAACAAAACTTATTGTAGATGGTTTATCACTTAATTTGTTACATTTCTTTCATCTTCCATGTCTAACAAAGAGCAAATAGTTTCGATTTTTTTTTGTTGAAGATTTCACATCATCCGCTTTCATGTTTGTCAATTTTGGTTCCTCCAAGGTTCAGTTTTAAGACCAGTAATATTTACAATCTATTGTAACGATCTCCCTCTACATATCTCGTCATCTTGTGAACTTCTTAGGGTGACGAACACCAACGCAGACTGATTATATGGCATTTTGTCCTCAAAATGTGAATTCATGTTGGTAAGAATAAGGCTAAACCGACAAAACATTGAAGATAATGTACAGGAACTTGAAGTCTGTCATAATATTTTAGATAAAATTGGTTCTCGTGAATTATTTGGTCCCAACATTGACAGTAACTTGCCTTGATCAAATGCAGTTTCAAGTTTATGAAAAAAAACCACATTAACCTGTCCTAAAACACATTTTAGCTCAATAGAATTGAACATATTGGATCAGCATACTCTGAAAATATTTTTTTCACGCTTATATTTAAAGTGATATAGATTTCGCTTCAACTTTTTTGGATTCAGCTAGCACAATCTCCTTTAAACGTCTCGAAAGTATATGCAGACGTTCTCTGAAACTCTTCCTTCTTAAATCATCTTCATCAGGAGTAAACGACTGCAAAGAACTTAGCATTCTTCCTTTTAAAATCAAATGTATTTTTAAAGAGAAGTCTTTGTGTTTAAAAATTATGAATAATCTTGCACCATAGTGTATCTGTGAGAAGTTTTTAAGGCTAGTATGATCGAAACAGAGGGACGACTTTTATCCCCCCCCCCCCCCCCCCCTCACCCTCCCCGTCCCCCGCCTCAGAGTTGTTCTCTTCATATGATCCACATTATACTCGGATGGAAAACTGTGACATGAAAACCCAGAGGTCATTGAAAAAAGAAAGTGTTGATCATCATTCAGGAAAGCTGAACACACACACACACACACACACACACACACACACACACACACACACACACACACACACACACTCACTCTCTCTCTCTCTCTCTCTGTTTCTCTTGCACACGTGTGCGCGCGCGTGCCTCTGTGTATGTGTGTGTGTGTGTGTGTGTGTGTGTGTGTGTGTGTGTGTGTGTGTGTGTGTGTGTGTGTTCGTATTGTAAGCTCATACATCCATATGTTCTTGTTAGCGGATGCACGGCCTATATTTTTGTTGGCGTGTGTATGGTTTCTTTTGTTCTTTTAAGATTTTTTTTTTTTTTGGAGGGGGGGGGGGGGAGTCGGAGGAGAGGAGAGAACAGGGGTGGGTATAGTGTGAAAAAGGTTTGCTGTAGCGTATAGCTTGCCTTCAATAGATCATTCCCATTCGTGTTTGTATTCTTTCTTTGGCTTTCTCTCTGTACTTTGTCTGTCTGTTCTCTCTCTCTCTGTCTGTCTGTCTCTCTCTCTCTCTCTCTTCTCTCTCTCTCTCTCTCTCTCTCTCTCTCTTCTCTCTCTCTCTCTCTCTCTCTCTCTCTCTCTCTCTCTCTCTCTCTCTCTCTCTCTCAATCCTGTCGGCACCTCTCGTATCTGTTAGTGTCTGTGTTTTTGTATCACCCTTGCTGTCTTTCTCTGTTTATCTTTCTATGTGTCTGTCTATCTGTTTATCGGTCTTACTGTCTGTCATTCGGTCTGTCTGTCTGTCTGTCTGTCTCTTCTCTCTCTCTCTCTCTCTCTCTCTCTCCTCTCTCTCTCTCTCTCTCTCTCTCTCTCTCGCTCTCTGTTCTTGTCTGTCTGTCAGTCTCTCTCTCACTCCCTCTCTCTCTGTCACTGTCTCTGTCTGTCTGTCTGTCTGTCTGTCTGTCTGTCTCTCTCTCTCTCTCTCTCTCTCTCTCTCTCCTCTCTCTCTCTCTCTCTCTCTCTCTCTCTCTCTCGTGCGGTGGCCGGGGTCTTTCAAGATGGAATTAGCAGCATCAAAGTCTCATGTAATTTCCGGGGGAGGCTTTGCTTAAAAAAAAAAAAAAAAAAAAAAAAAACCCGAAACAAACGAAGAAAAAAAACATCCTTGGGCACCACCCTCGTGATCAGAATACGTTAACCCTTGCCGTGCTGATTAGCCTGGGTTCACAGGTTGACCCTCCCCGTGGAGGGTGACAGTGTCCTATGAGTTGGTTAGCTACATTCAGGTTTCACGTCTACACGTACCACACCACCCTGATACCACCAGAACGACAGCACGGGGCATCGAAAATGGTCTTTTTTTTTTAATGCTAGGCGCCAAGGGGTTTTGAACTCCCAACATCAGACTAGAACTGTGCTGCTGAACCAGTAAGGAGGTACTTAGCCTCTGCTCTTTCGCTGCGCCTGTTCCTTATTTTGTCTGGGGCTCTGCATCACGTTTGACCTAATCATGCTTCACCGAATCACGGTTCATCGAATCACAGTTTACCGAATCACGGTCCGCTGACTCCACCTGACGCAGGTTGCTGAGTGGTCATTTAAGTTGCGTTCTGATGTCGCGTCTTTAATGCATGGTTAAAAAAAAAAGTGTTGTTGATAATGTAGTTGTGTGTATCATTGTCAGATGTGATTCTATTTTCCTTATATGCACCCCTGTACGTATGTGAGGCAATGGCCTATACATGATTCAGCTCCTCTCTCTCTCTCTCTCTCTCTCTCTCTCTCTCTCTCTCTCTCTCTCTCTCTCTCTCTCTCTCTCTCTCTCGTATAACTTTACTGCCTGTAATAAGCAGTATCCGCATCTGACAATAACAGCACTGAGCAGTACACCAGATGTCTTCTTGCCCACGCCCATCTGGAGTCAATCAGGACAGAATTCCCCTGGTGTTCTTTTGGCCAGTGATTTGCATTCATAAGGTGGGAAGCCCAGGAATCGGAAGACCCGGTGACAACGACAGTCTTTCTGTAGACTGTAGCATCATGAAGCGATGAAGAAAGAGGCCGATATTCTTGGAAATGGTTCTTATTAAAATTTCTAAGGAAATAAATCCGTGCATACATACATACATACATACATACATACATACATACATACTTGCATGTATACATGCATACATAAACACACGCTTTCTTACATTTATACATACATACATATGCGCACACATATTGTCATACATGCATACTTGCATGTATACATGCATACATTAATACATTTATACGTTCGGATAGACATGCATACGTTCAAACACGAACAATACTCCACCCGCAGGACTCAAATAATTTTCATTTGATCTAACACTTGCGAGGGAAGAAATGGAGTTTAGGGAGGGGGGGGGGGGGATGTAGTTTAAGAGCCTTTTGATGTATGTTTAAAACAAACTGCTTTATTGTCGTCTTTTTTTTTTCAACACGTATAGACTCGATTTGAACGAGGTGACGGCCCTGATATCCCCCCTCCCCCCTTCCCCTAATCCCTCCCCCCCTCCCCCTTCGGTAGGCTGGGCTACAAACGAATTGAAATTGAAACACACATATTTGTATGGCAGCAAAACATACAAACACAACGGATAGACACAGACACTGTCGGCGGTTGTGAAATCCGAAGGAAAAGGGTATGGCAGGTGAAGACGAGATTAAAACTGATTTCTGTGATTTGTTATACGTCCCGATGCAGCACGCCAGAAACTTCTCTCTCGCCTTCAAATAGGATTTCTCTCCCTTGTATTTTCTCTCCGTAGAAAAACACATAAATGCCAGATACACACAAGTGGGCACGTTAATTGTCAAAACATATCCGACCCTAACATTTCGCAGAGTGATGTCCTTCAAAGGGAGGTTATTCTTGTGGTAGTTTGCAACAAGTGGCAACGCCGTCAGACATTTTTCTCTGGGTGGTGTTTTTGGTATGGTAGTGTGTATAGCGGGAAACACCGGGTAGGCCACACTCACCCGTCCCGCGCT
>CM065729.1:12158786-12163786 GCA_033310375.1 Conus canariensis
GCATCATCATGACACAACGGTCTTCAACTTGTGTGGATTAAAGAGTAGAGGGCTGCAGATTGTCATCAAGCATCATCATGACACAACGGGCTTCAACCTGTGTGGCTTAAAGAGTAGAGGGCTGCAGATTGTCATCAAGCATCATCATGACACAACGGTCTTCAACCTGTGTGGATTAAAGAGTAGAAGGCTGCAGATTGTCAAGCATCATCATGACACAACGGTCTTCAACCTGTGTGGATTAAAGAGTCGAGGGCTGCAGATTGTCAAGCATCATCATGACACAACGGTCTTCAACTTGTGTGGCTCTTCATGCTCTGCTCTGGTGCTGACCTTAGTTTCGATTTCCTCTCCCAGTCTGTGTCCGTGATCAGGGTGAATGGTGTTGATGTTTGGTCTGCCTGAAGAAGTTCCAATAGATAGAAACGCGCGTTGTTTCTTCGTAACTTGTTTGTTCCGTACGTTTTGCGGTCTGGTAACTTTTACTTTTGCTCTTATGTCATTATCTTGATAATATTTGATTCTGTCTCCCCCCCCCTCTCTCTCTCTCTCTCTCTCTCTCTCTCTCTCTCTCTCTCGCACACACACAAACACACACGTACACACACACACACACACACACACACACACACACACACACACACACACACACACGCACACACAGAGAGAGAGAGAGAGAGAGAGAGAGAGAGAGAGAGAGAGAGACAGATTGATAGATATATATAGAGAGAGAGATATAGACATACATACATGTATTTATAGTTCAAAAGGTTCAGTTCTTTCAATATGTGTGTATGGAGAGAGAGAGAGAGAGAGAGAGAGAGAGAGAGAGAGAGAGAGAGAGAGAGAGGAGAGAGATTACATTCAAACGTTCTACATCCATTTCTTTCTCTGCCCTCTCGCCGTTCTGCCCCACACTCCTGTAGTTCATCTTTTATTTCATCCTCTTCACGGGGAACAGCAGGCGCTGTCTCCACGGCTGGGGTTATCCGCCTTGCGGGTGTCAGTGGTTTAGCTCCCCTGTCCTTCATTAATTTCCTTGTTTTTCGTATTTGCGGGATGTTATCCTTTTTTTTATTTTATTTTTTTTTATTGGATGCAACGTTTGTTTGTTTTTTCCAGAGTGTGACCTTTTTCAGGAGGTGTGACCTCTTTTTTTTTTCCTGCGAAGCTCCCCAAAAGTCCTGTAGTTGTCGGTTGATTTATAATCATAAAAACTATGAACTCTTCGTTTTTCTTCTTTCTCTTCTTCCTCTACTTTTTCTTCCTCCTCCTCCTCCTCCTTTTCCTCTTTCTCCTCCTCCTCCTCGTCATCATCATTATCATCATCATCATCATAATCAACGTCATTATCATCGTCGTCATCATTGTCATTATTATCATCGTCATCATTATCATCTTCTTGTTCTTGTTCATCTCTTCCCCTTCCTTCTCCTCCTCCTCCTGCACCTCCTCCTCCTCCTCCTCCTTCTTCTTCTTCTTCTTCTTCTTCTTCTTCTTCTTCTTCTTCTTCTTCTCTTAATCCTCGAAAAATTGGCAGACTTTTCGGACCGGCAACAAAGCCTGTGTGATGCGAAAATCAGGAAGATGTTCAGAATCTGTAAAGGCTTGTTGCGCAATAATCTTGTCCTCCACCCTTCTCCCTCCCTCCTGCCCTCCTTCCCTCTCTTCCTCCCTTCTCTCTCTCTCTCTCTCTCTCTCTCTCTCTCTCTCTCCGTTTGTCCCCGTGTCCGTCTGGCTGGCTGTCTTTGGCTGGCTGACTGGTTGGTTGTCTTTCTCACTTTCTCTTCTTCTTCTTCTTCTCTCTGTCTCTGTCTCTCTCTGTGTCTGTCTCCTTATCTGTCTCTCTGACTCTCTGTCCCTGTCTGTCTGTCTGTCTGTCTCTCTCTCTCTCTCTCTCTCTCTCTCCTCTCTCTCTCTCTCTCTCTCTCTCTCTCTCTCTCTCTCTCTCTCTCTCTCTCTCTCTCTCTCTCTCTCTCCCAGTCCCCTCTCCCAACCCTTCTGAAATGTTCAAGGCCGCCAACAAGGAACTGACAGGGTTTCCAACCCAATCTTCCGCCACTTCCCTTGGCAAGAACATCCCTGTGCCTGTTAGAGGAAGCCACGCGCGCTGTCGGGGTCAGAAAGGTGACGACGGACAGTCTGCAAGCGACCACCGAGGGACGCGACTCTTCAGGATGATTGAAGTACGTTGTTCATCTCCCCTTGACCTCTGGTCACCGTAGCTGATGACAAGGCACAATATGAAGTCATCGAGGAAGAAACAACTAAAGTCTTTCCACTAAGATGATAAACCAGTTGCTTTGTGCAGCGTAAACGAACTCACGGCAACAAGGGAGCAGTATCTGGTAACATTCTTTGGGGGAAAATCCACTTTCGTGGGAAAACAAAGATGTATATAGGTGGAAAATTAATAAAAAGAAATGTGGGTGGCGCTGTACTGTGGTGGCGCGCTCTCCACGAGGAGAACGGTCCGAATTTCACAACTCCCCCCCCCCCCACCCCACTCCCCTGATCCTCTTCCCCTTCCGTCCGAGAGCGTCCCGATTTTTTTTTCTTAACACACAGAGGAATCTGATGTGACGATGATGTTATGCAATACATACAGTACATGATGCAGACAATGGCACGGTACATCAGACAGTGCAGTGAGAGACATTATCATGTCACAAGTTAGAATTACCCGGGTAGATTCAGCTTTCGTGTCATTCTGTTGCTATGAAAAAGGTTGTGACCTGTATTGAAGACTTGTTCAGAATACCAGTAATCTCTTAGGCACCGTTACATCATTACACTAATTTTTTTATTAGTACACGTGCGTACAGAAACAAAATTTACATTATTTTGTTTGCCCAAGACGCATAATACAAGGATGCGCTTCAAGTTCATATCTATTTCCGTTACGTTCGTCATCAAGAGGTATAGGACAGATTTCATTTAGAAAAGAACCGCGTATCAGAGCTTTCCTTTTGGTGGTGTCATTCTTTTTGCAGCCTAATGACCACAGCTTGCAGCAGTACAAAGGCAGGATGACCTGTTCAGTGCTATGAATCAACATGTCGGGGGCAAAACCCAATAGCTGCAAACGGCGGCCAGCTGTCTTTACACAGGGCTTCCTTTTAAAACCTGGAGCCTTTTCCAGGCTGAAGAAGTTAGCCTTACCCACGACAAATTATGCAGCAGATAAAACCTCGCATCACAAATATCGGCCGATGGCAAGAAAGTTAACACTGCTGAACGAATCGCTCTCTCTCTCTCTCTCTCTCTCTCTCTCTCTCTCTCTCTCTCACACACACACACACACACACACACACACACACACACACACACACACACACACACACACATACACACGTATGCACGCACGCGTTCGTGCACACGCGCAGAGAAAGAGAGAGAGGGAGAGAGACAGACAGACAGACAGACGGACGGACGGACGGACGGACGAACCAGCCAAGATGCCTTTCATTTCTGGATAGGGAGTGGACGAAGCACCAAAATCCGTCATTGTTGAAATACATAGCTAAAAAAAAAGATAGATAGAGCTTTGTGTTGTTCTTTCAATTCAAGGGGGGGGGGGGGGGGGGGCGGGGGGGGGGGGCAGTATTGCTGCTGGATCCCGGCTACCTGCAAGTGATAATACGCTTCCACATTAGCAAAACAGAAACTCTCGAAAATCGAGTAGGTCATTCTGCATACAGGAAGAGTGTCTCAAAGCAAAAAAAAAAAGAAAAAAAAAAAGAAAAAGAATTCTCAGTGAAGGGGGGAAGATAGAACTTCAAACAGGATGATCAGTTTAGAATGTGCACGAGGAGCATGAGAAGTAACCATATTCAGTGAGCGCATTGTGGGGGCTGGAATAGCTCAGTGATAGAGCGCCGGACTCGTAATCTTGGTGATCTTGGGGTTGCGGGTTCAAACCTCTGTCAGGCCGTTTCGGTAAAGGGGGATTTTCCCTCGGAGTAAACATTGGTTCTGACTCCATTCCCATACAGTCCTTCGAATGAGACTATAAACCGAGGTTCCGTGTGTGAACGCACGCATAACGTCTTGCACACACGTAAAATCCCATCACCAACTTTCGGAAGAGAAGGCCAGTTTGGCCGTTGGTGTGGATGACACGTTACACATAGCATGCACCCTGCGTGAGAAATGGAAAGAATGGAGAAAGTAAGGAAAGTGAGTGAACGATATTGACTGGATGACACGGGAAACGATTGAATGAAGCGCCAGTTGGCAGCTCTTCAGTCGGCACTACCCAGGTAGGCAGCCCGTTGTGTAAACGAGTGTGGATTGTAAAGCGCTTAGAGCTTGGTCTCTAGCCGAGGATAGGCGCTATATAAATATTCATAATAACAATTGTTCAAGTTTACTTCTTCTACAAAGAAGAGGTTAGCAGGACCAGCAAGCAGCAGCTGTTTCGCTGGGTGAAGAGCTCGTCAGGCGTGCTACTGGACTCTGGTAACCTGCTGTTGAGAAACACTTCCATATATAAGCAAAAGGGAAACAATCTAAAGTCGAGTAGATCCCCATGCAGGTATGAAGAGTCTCAATAAAGGGCACTCAGTGAAGGGGGAAATAAAACGTTTGAAGAAATGTATGAATGCGCGAGTGGGGGAAGGAGGGAGCAAGAGAGAGAGAGAGAGAGAGAGGAACTAGCCGTAACATAGGCCCCCTAGTTGAAAGGGCTCTGAAGACATGACATACCTTGAGAGATGAAAAAAGATATCTGAAAAAGAAAACAAAAAACAATCTCCGAGTTAGCTTTCTTCCGTCCATAATACGGTAACCTTGATCCAAACAAGATAAAATTTTACCTTTAAGAACCAGAGACCAAACGAAAAAGAAAAAAAGAAAAAACTTCGCGTACCACTTTTTTTTCTGAGTACTCAATAAATCGAAACTTCTTCTGATTGGTTCAATTTCTGTGTGCGGAAATTCGTTGTCCATTGATCGGGGCAACAGCTGACATGCCCGTCGCACGGAAGAGGACGGTTAAC
>CM065729.1:12173786-12183786 GCA_033310375.1 Conus canariensis
GGCCGAGTGGAGCTGGGATCGATCGGTGTGTGTGTGGTTTTGTTGTTGTTTGGAGGGGGGGGGGGGGGGGTTGGAGGATTTTCCGAAGCACAGAGGAAGGGGGGTGGGTGGGGGTTCTGTTAATTAGATTCATGCTTGTTGTGTGTGCCCTTGATTTATTTGTCGATAGCACTGATGAGTTGATTATTGACGGCAATGGTAAGGGTGCTGTATGGCTTTTGTCCGGATCGGAATACGGCTGCAGGGTTAACTACCTTTGTGTTGTTAAATACACAGAAAACAGTTGTCTCGTAATGGGGACGGAGGGAGGGGAGAGAGAGAGAGGAGAGAGAGAGAGAGAGAGAGAGAGAGAGAGAGAGAGAGAGAGAGAGAGAGGAGGGAGGGAGGGAGAGGAGAGGAGGGGAGAGAGAGAAAGAGAGAGATGGGAGAGAGAGAGAGAGAGAGAGAGAGAGAGAGAGAATGATAATTAGTGGTATTCATCGATCAAGGCCTGATGAGCTTGGCTTTAATATCGAAGATCGGGTGTCTGCTAAATCTCATCCTGAACAGGAGACGCCACCATCTTCCAAATCCACTTCTTTTTTTTTCTTTTTTTGTGGATAGAAAAAGTGTGTGTGTGCGTGCGTGCGTGCGTACGCGCGCCAACGTCTGCATGCGTGCCTGCATGCTTTCATAAGTGTGTGTGGGCGAGAGACTTCTCTGTGGCGTGCTGGCCTCCCTGGCCTGATGGATGGGAGGAAGCGAACAGTGACTTTGAATCCTTAGGCAATAACGATTCCTTAACGACAGTCCACACCGACCACGACTGAAATGTTGGTAGGATAGCTGTGTGAACTTGCAGTGGCCCTCAATGAAATGGTTACAGCCTTCCGCTAACAGTTTGTTGTTGTTGTTGCTGTTGTTGTTGTTGTTGTCGTCGTCGTCGTACCCTGGCTAAAAGACTCCAGAGATCATCCAAACAGCCGAAGTACTTGAACGCTATGGTTCAAATGCATCAGCTGGGGATGAGACCATTACGTGTGTGACCGTTTCTGATTACCCCGCCACGTGGGCAGCCACACTCCGACTTCGGGGGATTTTGGAGACTGATAATGTTATGCTAGGAGCTTGTCACAACTGGAGACAATCCCCGCATAACTATGCAGAGTATAACAACATTTTGATGTAGCCTTGGTGTTCTAGCCTATGTCAATTGGCCTGACAGAGAGAGCTGAATCGTGAGCTTTGAAACAACCATTCGTGGAGATTCTTCACGGGTTGAAAACCCACTCCGTGCATCCAGAAGTTCATGGTACCGGATTCAGTTGGGGGGAGGGGGGGGGAGGGGAGGGGGGGGGTGTGAAGGCGGCGGTTGGAGAGGGTTGGGCTCCGTGTTCCTGATGCCGAATCCTAGACGCATTGAACGTTGAACAGATGACTGTACTGTCCTTACGATCATGAAGTGAAAAGACGTTAATTTAACCGTTTAACTTGGGGAATTGTTATGGGAATCGTTTGATGATTGTGATCGCTGACATATCTGATCTCTATGGGGATGATTTGAGCTGCATCCTTTTTGGTGTCATATTTTTTAAAACTAAGTCTAGGTTTTGGTTGGTTTGTTTGTTTTGGGGGGGGCACTTTGGAGTCGTGAACAGTTAACAGTGAGGCTGGCCACGTTCGCAGTGAAGGTCAAACAAGCGTGTTAATGCGTACGGGTCAGACATCCGTTACGTCTTGTCCGTAAAACCCTCTTCCCCTGTCTTTCCTTGTCTATGTGTTCACGTTTTACGTTTGTTTTGTTTTGTTTTGTTTTAATCTGTGTGCATTTTAGCCTAGTGACTTTGCGGATATGGTGTAGCGTATATGGACCAGTCCCCACACAATGATGCCTCCTTGATGGAGCTCACTCTGGAATGGACATGATATGATGTGAACCGATCGTTTAAGTGACTTTGAAGCCTTTCAGAGACGAAATTTATCCCAACAGGTCTGTTTGTAAGGTCGACAGACACAGAGGGTTTAACAGTTTCCTTCTTTTTTCGTTTCTTTTCTTTCGTTTTATATTTTTTTTCTTCACCTTCTTCTTTTCTTCTGTTACACAGACAGTCTCTGTACTGTAACAGAAAGAGTGTGAGAACAGTAGCAACACTGATAGCAACAATGCGAGTTGTGGCAGTAGTATCAGTATTGGTTGCAGAAGCTGCAGCACCGGTAGTCGTTTAAAAAACGTAATTCAGACCAAAAAAGATCTTGGAGAAATCTCGTATCTATGCTGTACGACTGTAGTATCCACCAAAGACAGCGAGATGAAAAAGAAAAAAAAACTATAGCACGGTTTAAGGTCCCCCACACCCCGACCCCCTCCTTTAAAAAAAAAAAGAGGAGAGAGAGAGAGAGAGAGAGAGAGAGAGAATGCCCTGGGTTGCCCCTGGTAGTGCCCCGTAAGCCTCCGAGCCCGGGGAATCTCCCGTCTTACAGATACATGGATCCCAGGACAGATGATTATTATATCATAATGAATACCTATATAGCGCCTGTTCTCGGCTAGAGACCAAACTCTAAGCGCTTTACAATCCACACTCGTTTACACGACGGGCTGCCTACCTGGGTAGTGCCGACTGAAGAGCTGCCAGCTGGCGCTTCATTCAGTCGTTTCCTGTGTCATCCAGTCCATATCGTTCAATATTGTTCATCAATTTCCTTGCTTCCTTCATTCTTTCCATTTCTTACGCAGGGTGCATGCTATGTGTAACGTGTCATCCATACCAACGGCCAAACTGGCCTTCTCTTCCGAAAGTTGGTGATGGGATTTTACGTGTGTGCAAGATGTTACGCGTGCGTTCACACACGGAACCTCGGTTTATAGTCTCATTCGAAGGACTGTATGGGAAATGGAGTCAGAACCAATGTTGTCAAGTGCGTGAAACCTCTCACAAAAGGCATTAAACGCTTAGAGGCAAAAGGGACGTTGTACGTGGTATACAAATAGGTAATAGAACCATTAACAAGTATGCCTTACCCATCGCACACGGTCGAACCGTGTCAAGGAGGACGAAGCGGTCAGGTGACAGATGGCACCTAAGGTAGTAAGGAGTTCGGACCTGCCCGACAGCGAAAGGGGAGAGGGACGTAACCACTAGGACCTCGGTGCACCAAGTGAGCGCTAAATACTCAGTCAGCTGAGGTTCTTTTGTAAACAGTCAGTGAAGAGCAGGAGTCTTGGACTCGTTCGGATGGTATTGCCGTGGGTCACTGTGTTGGTTCTATTGTCAGGCTGGTTGAACGCGCGTGGATGTTGTTATTGTAGCCCTCTTTAAGATAATTACTGTGTTAAAGTGGCCTCCGAAGTCGGCGGGAATTTTCGATGTCCATCTGGTGCCAAGTGTTTGTTTGCTAATCAATTAGGTAGGGATGTGTGTAAATGCAGATGTGTGGAGAATGTAGCGAATGGAGAATTCACAGCACTTGTGAACTAGGGGTTTGAGAAGCAGCATGGACAAAGGCATGGCCCGAAGGGGAATCCTTTGTTTCCATTCCTATATAAAGTGAGGGAGAACAACGAGAAGCGAAGAACACCAGGAGAGAGAGAGAGAGAGAGAGAGAGAGAGAGAGAGAGAGAGAGAGAGAAGGCAGAGGAGAGAGAGAGAGAAGAGAGAAGGGTGGGCAGGACAGAGAACGGGTCGAGAGAAACGTGGTCTGGGAGATAGAAGAGACAGCAAAGTCTTAGGGAAAGACAAGCTGGAAGAGAAGAAAACTAAGTTTGAAGCCCAGAGGTGGGTGAAGACAGACAAACTGAATTTGAACCCAGAGGTGGGTGAAGGAGACGAAGAAGAAGAGTTCTACGTCGAGATCCCAGAGACGACCACGAAGACCCAGTCCTGAAACCTGGAGCCAGTCAACCAAGGGCCTCACCATCAAGCAGTGCTGAGGAAGACGTGAAGAGACTTTTCAAGAACTGTGGTGTGGTGTGAAAGCGTGGTTGTGTGTGTGAAAACCTGGCCAGGTAAGAAGTCATTTTTATTATAACCCGGGATTAGGAAGTATTGATCTTTTATGTGTTGATTTGTTCATTTTGTGTAATTGGATTTTTCATGTTTGATTATAGTAGCATAGAAATTGGATTTCTTGTGCTCAGTAGTGTTAGGAGAGAAACGAATGAGTGACATCCCATTCCCAGAGAGAGGTGAATGTTTGGTGGGCGCATGAGTGTGCATATGCGTGTATGAGTGCAAAGATAACCTTGGTGTGTTAAACCTGACTAATAATACATCAACTTAGTGCACTTAAGCAATACCATCACGATTTCCCCATCTTGGACAAAGTGGCGAGCCTGCCAGGATTGCATGGCCCAAATTAGTCTCAGGCGGGAAACAAAGTGAGTGCTAGAGTAGTGCTGGGGCGAAGCGTCCACTAAAGGCAATTTTAATTAGCTCTTCTAATTGTTTCCTTTAGTTCTTTGAGTGTTGAGTATTGACTTGTGTGTAGGGTGGTTGTATTAATCAAAGGTCGTTCAGAGAAACGAAGAACGAGGTTCTAGTCTTAACTCTCACAGAAGCTGTGGTTTAAGATTAAGGCTCCTTTGTGTTGGGAACACTACCACTGGTTGGTGTACTCGTACCGTTTAGTAGATAAACTGTGTACCAACTTTTTCCGGGTTTATAAGCGTAACCGTTTTAGTGGTGCTAAAATATATTGAAAAAGAAATGGCTGAAGAAAGTTTTACCCCCATAGAAAAACTAGTAAGTTTGGGGAAAGAAATGGGATATACTGGAGATGAACTGCGTAAGTTCATAGAGACTCAGCAGAAGGCTGAGAGAGATGAAAGGGCTGAAAGAAGGAAATTTGAAAAGGAACAGCTAGCGGCTGTCAAAAGAAATCTAGAGGCAGAAACCGCTGCGTCGAAGGCTAGAGCAGATGCAGAGAGTGCAGCTGCTAAAGCGAGAGCAGATGCAGAGAGTGCAGCTGCCAGAGCGAGAGCAGAAGCGGAATCAGAGATTTTAGCCAAACAAATTGAGTTGGAAAGAATAAAGTCTGAAAATCGTAGTGAAATAGACACCAGTTCTGAGTCAGTAGGCCGCAGACTAAGTTGCGCACCTAGACTTAAACTCCCACTGTTCAGAGAAGAAACTGATTCGATCGATGCCTATATCAGTCGGTTTGAATCGGTTGCCGAGCACGAGGGCTGGCCGGAAGATGACTGGGCAATAAACCTGTCTGCCTTGTTGACAGGTCGTGCGTTACACACTGTTTCCACCTTACCCAAAGGTGATCAAAGGGATTTTGACAAGGTAAAACAAGCAGTACTAAAGGCATATGATTTGACTGAAGAAGGTTTTAGGCGTAAGTTTCGCGAGGCGAGAATCGAACAGGGTGAGACATACACACAGTTCGGAGTTAGACTGGATCACTATTTCAACAAGTGGGTAGAACTTAGCGGAGTGGACAGTGATTTTGAAGGCCTCAAGACACTGGTGATGAAGGAACAGATACTTGATGGTTGTGGGACGGGCCTCACAATCCACATTAAGGAAAAAGGTGCAACCACAATAGCTGAGGTACTTGAGACAGCAGAGACTTACCGGGAAGCGAGGCGTGATTTGCCTGAACAAGAGGAAAGCCCGGAAGCATATTCAGAGGATAGCAGCCCAGCACATATCTCACGCAACGGGCCCGTATTGCACGCCCGTAGGCCCACGGCATCACGTGAGCAAACAAGGGTGAAGGCCCACGTGGATAAGGCCGTAGATAGACGTACCTGCTTCTTGTGCGATAAGACAGGACACTTGGCTAGGGACTGCATATTCAAGTCACAGAAAGCAGCAGCAGTGAGGGTCAGGCCAAGTGAGAGGCAGGTAGAAAGAGATGGAAAAGATGACAGTGTTATTTTGTCTGGATTGTGCTGTGTGTTCACAGACTCAGGCGATAACATGGATGTGCACAAAGGCAGAGTGGGGGACAATGTGGTTAATGTCATTAGAGACTCTGGGTGCACAGGTATAATGGTGAAGGAATCCCTGGTTAAGGAGGGACAATTCACAGGTAAAACACAGAGGTGTAGACAAATAGATGGAACAGTAGCAGAATTCAAAACGGCCCAGGTGTTTATTGACACACCATTTTATGGTGGGACTGTACAGGCTTTGGCTGTCCCGAAGCCGCCGTATGATCTGGTAATTGGAAACATTCCAGGAGCACGTGGGTATGGAGACCCAGACCGTGATTTCTGTGTTGAATCAGGGAAAAGATTTCTGGGGAGAGAAAGGCCCCAGGCAGTCACACACTCCAGAAAGCATTGGAGCGTGTCCGGTGAGACTAACCCCACTCACTTACGGGAGGAACAAAAGGGCGATTACTCTCTTAGTAAACTGTTTGGTTTCGCTCACATAAGGCAGAAGAAACGTGTTAAGGAGGGTACCATCGGTTTTGAGATAAAGGATGGGGTATTGTACCGAACTTTCACTCACATGAGTTCGGGGAAAACGAAGAAGCAGGTTGTCGTTCCTAGGCAGCGCAGAAAGGCGGTGATGTCCGAAAGACATGTGACGTCAGCCTCGGGCCATCTCGGTAGGAAGGCCACACAAAAGGTTGTGACGCGGGAGTACTACTGGCCCGGTATCCTAGGCGATATCAGGCGCTTCTGCAGACAGTGCAACACGTGTCGCGGTGTTTGGCATGGTGTGTTAGGGAGCGAAGAAAGTGTGACGGGGCCGTAGACCAAATTAAAATGGTCGGGCGAAAAGTCAGGTATTGGGTGCATGTGTCTTACGCGGTGTCGTGTATGCGTGATGTGGCTGGTTGCGAGCCACGTGTATGAAGAGAAAGGGAGAGAATTTCCGTAGAAACATAATGTTTATCATTATATGGCCACATGACTTAGAGCTGGTGGAAGTTTCAGACTGGTGTTGATATTTGTTTGGTGCGTACGGTATTGATTTTTCTCTAATTTTGTTACAAGGTAAATCTTGTGTGCGTTCTCTGGTGTAAGTAGGCTTATTAGAGGCCTAGATTAAAGTTGGTTTAAATGAGAGAATTGTGAGTTTCAGCTCCTTGAATGTGTTTTAGCCAATGCAGGGCATTGTCTTGAAGTGGGGGGAATTTGTCAAGTGCGTGAAACCTCTCACAAAAGGCATTAAACGCTTAGAGGCAAAAGGGGCGTTGTACATAGTATACAAATAGGTAATAGAACCATTAACAAGTATGCCTTACCCATCGCACACGGTCGAACCGTGTCAAGGAGGACGAAGTGGTCAGGTGACAGATGGCACCTAAGGTAGTAAGGAGTTCGGACCTGCCCGACAGCGAAAGGGGAGAGGGACGTAACCACTAGGACCTCGGTGCACCAAGTGAGCGCTAAATACTCAGTCAGCTGAGGTTCTTTTGTAAACAGTCAGTGAAGAGCAGGAGTCTTGGACTCGTTCGGATGGTATTGCCGTGGGTCACTGTGTTGGTTCTATTGTCAGGCTGGTTGAACGCGCGTGGATGTTGTTATCGTAGCCCTCTTTAAGATAATTACTGTGTTAAAGTGGCCTCCGAAGTCGGCGGGAATTTTCGATGTCCATCTGGTGCCAAGTGTTTGTTTGCTAATCAATTAGGTAGGGATGTGTGTAAATGCAGATGCGTGGAGAATGTAGCGAATGGAGAATTCACAGCACTTGTGAACTAGGGGTTTGAGAAGCAGCATGGACAAAGGCATGGCCCGAAGGGGAATCCTTTGTTTCCATTCCTATATAAAGTGAGGGAGAACAACGAGAAGGGAAGAACACCAGGAGAGAGAGAGAGAGAGGAGAAGGCAGAGGAGAGAGAGAGAGAAGAGAGAAGGGTGGGCAGGACAGAGAACAGGTCGAGAGAAACGTGGTCTGGGAGATAGAAGAGACAGCAAAGTCTTAGGGAAAGACAAGCTGGAAGAGAAGAAAACTAAGTTTGAAGCCCAGAGGTGGGTGAAGACAGACAAACTGAATTTGAACCCAGAGGTGGGTGAAGGAGACGAAGAAGAAGAGTTCTACGTCGAGATCCCAGAGACGACCACGAAGACCCAGTCCTGAAACCTGGAGCCAGTCAACCAAGGGCCTCACCATCAAGCAGTGCTGAGGAAGACGTGAAGAGACTTTTCAAGAACTGTGGTGTGGTGTGAAAGCGTGGTTGTGTGTGTGAAAACCTGGCCAGGTAAGAAGTCATTTTTATTATAACCCGGGATTAGGAAGTATTGATCTTTTATGTGTTGATTTGTTCATTTTGTGTAATTGGATTTTTCATGTTTGATTATAGTAGCATAGAAATTGGATTTCTTGTGCTCAGTCGTGTTAGGAGAGAAACGAATGAGTGACATCCCATTCCAGAGAGAGGTGAATGTTTGGTGGGCGCATGAGTGTGCATATGCGTGTATGAGTGCAAAGATAACCTTGGTGTGTTAAACCTGACTAATAATACATCAACTTAGTGCACTTAAGCAATACCATCACGATTTCCCCCATCTTGGACAAATGTTCACTCCGAGGAAAAAATTCCCCCAGTACCGAAACGGCCCGGCGGAGATTCAAACCCGGAACCCCAGGATCACCAACATTACGAGTCCGGCGTTCTACCAATTGAGCTATTCCGGCCCCACTGAGAGTGGTCAGTTCACAAGCTGCTTACCCCCCTCCTAGGATCAGTCCCCTGCCCTCTGCCCAGGAGATGGCCCAGGCGTCATGCTGTCTGTTCAGTGGGTGAGCGTAGCAGCAGCTCCCATGATTGACGCCATCGGTGACCTTACAGGAAGAGGACTGACGGCCGCAATGGCTGTCTGTGGTGGAGTCGCGTGAAGAAACGTCAACAAGATCTGATGCATGTGACGCTGGTCGTAAAACGTGGGGTCAGATTACTACTATAGGTGAATGTTCGCGTCAAATAGGATTTGTTTTTCTTTTTGTCTTTTGTGTGTGTGTGTGTGTGTGTGTGTGTGTGTGTGTGTGTGTGTGTGTTCGTTTTTTTTGTTTGTTGTGTTGTTGTTTTTTTTGTGTTTTTTTTTGGTTTGGTTTTTTGTTTTGTTTTTTTCATGGTTTCAAGAGGGTTAAGTTCCGGAGGCATTGGAGTCTGATTTTCTCCTTTTTTTAATTCATCGACGGTGATTGCAGTGTAAGTCGACTGTTCCTGCCAAGTCAGGGGACCAGCATGAGACAACTGTTTTGTTCTGCAGCAAGGCACTAGGCATCATTTGGCTGTAGAGAGAAAACCTCCACAGAAACAAAGAAAGAAAGAAAGAAAGCAAACCCTCCCCCAACGTATATCCTCTTATCCATGAAAAAATGGAGTCTCAAAAAGATGAACGTAAATGTTTAGAGAAGTGAAAAGTAAATATTTTGAAGACTTCAGTGAGTGTTAAGATCGATAGTTGAAGACTTGGAAAGATACGACCTGTAGGAGCTGGCAACAACGGATAACAATCTGTGAAGATTAAATCAAACAAACAAACAAACAAAAGTTGAAGATCCGTTAAATCAGTGGACATTGCTTCACAAGCCAGCACGGGCTGTTTGGATTTATGCGTGATGTGCCCAGGACACTGGGGGACACCAGAGACTTGTTCAATGCTGGACTGAAACCACCAGAACGGCAGCGCGAGCGTGGGCAACGAGGGGGGGGGGGGGGGGGGGGGCACGTTTCCTATTGGGTACAAGGGACTGAACTCACCCCCGTCTTGAATGCAAAAGCTGGGTGCCACGCGCTCAGGGTACAGAGGTGGGGAGCCTCGAGCAGTTCAGCACTCCAATCACGATCTGACAATTCATCAAAGCAGCCACCAAGAAGGTCTTCTTCATTTACTGGCACTAAATCGGGAAACGTCCTAGAGGGCGTAAATCCTGCTGCAAAAACCAGAAGGTTTGTCCGCCCTGCGTGGCGGATTCACGGGCAACATCAAGCTGGTGACAGTTCTTTCCATGAAAACGACACTTTACAAAGAGCGTCAGTTATTTTACCCTTGTATAAAAACAGACGTTTGGTATTGTTTTTCTTTATTGTGTGATCGGATAATATTGGC
>CM065729.1:12191286-12193786 GCA_033310375.1 Conus canariensis
ACGCTTTATATAAGAAAATTGATAGATGAGAGAGAGAGAGAGAGAGAGAGAGAGAGAGAGAGAGAGAGAGAGAGAGAGAGTGTTAGAGAGATGGTAGAGTTGAAGTTCATCTTGAGACTGCAAGTGAGGAGTGAGGACTCAAGAAGTTGTTGTTGTTGTTGTTGTTGTTTAAGATGGCGCTGGCTGGTCCGCAACCTCATGCTGGGAATGAAAAACAATCCTGTGTTTTGTGTGATGTCTAGATCGTGTTTTGCTTTGCTTTGCTTTGTTTTGTTTTTTAGTTCTCAATGCTCACACGCTTACTTCTTCTTAACCGAAGCAAATAAAAACCAGAAATCCGAAGTCTTAAATCACTGTCTGTCTCTCTGTCTGTCTGTCTGGCTGTCTGTCTGTCTGTCTGTCTGTCTGTCTGTCTCTCTCTCTCTCTCTCTCTCTCTCTCTCTCTCTCTCTCTCTCTACATTCATATCATCATCACCATCATCATGCGATCAACATCATCATCATACGGTCATCATCATCATCATATCATCATCATCACCATCATCATCATCAGCAGCAGCAGCAGCAGCAGCAGCCACCACTATAGGAATTGTGTGTTTGTGGGGGGGGGGGGGGGATGTGAGAGGAGGTGTTAACGGTGCGGTAGTCTCTCTGGTGTCCCAGCTGTATGGTGCTGGCGAAGGGACCAATGATGAGGCGCCTGCAGAATACCCTGGAAGCCATTGGCATCTGCTGTATCTGACATCCATGATCTGCGTCATTAGCGCCGTGAAGCCTGGCCATCTTGGACTGCTTTTCGGATATCTTAACACCCCCTCCCCTCCCCTCTCCTCCCCTCCCCTCTCCCTGGTGTTTTAAGCTGCGATTTTCCTTTGTTTCTTTCTTCTGTTAAACTCACCCTGCTAGGAAAGGGGAACAATATAATGAGAACTGTACAGGAAACTTACTGATGTGCGTGTGTGTTTTTACTGATGTGTGAGGAGTTCATAGTGTTCATTCTTTTGCCACGTGTTTTAAGACACAGTGGAAGATGAGACGTCTTCAATGTCGACTGCGATCCACGTTGTTTTGTTTGCTTTATTGTGGACGTGAAAAAAAAGTTGTTGTTTTTTTCTTCTTTTTTTTTTCTAAGACGCAGTTAAGAGTATATTATGAAATAATTTCAAGAGTATTGTATCTAATGCACGGCTGCTCTCTCTCTCTCTCTCTCTCTCTCTCTCTCTCTCTCTCTCTCTCTCTCTCTCTCTCTCTCTCTCTCTCTCTTCTAAAATGGAATGAAGCAACGGAAAAGAAGCAAAAGGAGAGGATGGTGGGTCTCAGGTTCGGTTCTGCAACAGCCCAGCTACACTACAAAGGGCCTTTTCAGGGTTTTCACCACATACAGATTGGGGAGGGGGGGGGGAGGGGGGGGGGGGGAGTCACATCCTGAAATAAGGAAGAAAGAAAAATAAGTGCCATATACGTAAACAGAGCTCTCGACAGAAGATTTACAATTCATGACAGAATGGATCCTGGGCTGTGAATAAAACTAAACCGTGTTGAGGGCGTAAGCCATTTAGCTGAAGTCATCATCCTGGATTTATGTATTTAATTATTTGTTTATTTTCTATTCATTTATCTATTTTTTATTGGGCCAGAAAGTTACTGTGAACAGCGCAGATGGAAAAGGAGAAATGTTAATATTTATATCTAAGAAAGTTACTGTGAACAGCGCAGATGGAAAAGGAGAAGTGTTAATATTTATATCATAAGAAAGTTACTGTGAACAGCGCAGATGGAAAAGGAGAAATGTTAATATTTATATCATAAGAAAGTTACTGTGAACAGCGCAGATGGAAAAGGAGAAATGTTAATATTTATATCATAAGAAAGTTACTGTGAACAGCGCAGATGGAAAAGGAGAAATGTTAATATTTATATCATAAGAAAGTTACTGTGAACAGCGCAGGTGGAAAAGGAGAAATGTTAATATTTATATCATAAGAAAGTTACTGTGAACAGCGCAGATGGAAAAGGAGAAATGTTAATATTTATATCATAAGAAAGTTACTGTGAACAGCGCAGAAGGAAAAGGAGAAATGTTAATATTTATATCATAAGAAAGTTACTGTGAACAGCGCAGATGGAAAAGGAGAAATGTTAATATTTATATCATAAGAAAGTTACTGTGAACAGCGCAGAAGGAAAAGGAGAAATGTTAATATTTATATCATAAGAAAGTTACTGTGAACAGCGCAGATGGAAAAGGAGAAATGTTAATATTTATATCATAAGAAAGTTACTGTGAACAGCGCAGATGGAAAAGGAGAAATGTTAATATTTATATCATAAGAAAGGTACTGTGAACAGCGCAGAAGGAAAAGGAGAAATGTTAATATTCATATCATAAGAAAGGTACTGTGAACAGCGCAGAAGGAAAAGGAGAAATGTTAATATTTATATCATAAGAAAGTTACTGTGAACAGCGCAGATGGAAAAGGAGAAATGTTAATATTTATA
>CM065729.1:12198786-12231286 GCA_033310375.1 Conus canariensis
AGGGTCAACATGGTCGGCGAACGTTCCTGTTTTTTTTGTTTCTTTTTGCGGCGAATGCGTTTGATTTGGAGGAGTTACTTGCCGTGCAAGGTTGGACGTGTCCAGCCTGCGTCAGCGTTTGGGTGTTGTTGTTGTTGTTTTTGTTGTTGTTATTATCTGAGATGCACTCCAAATGGGTCCATCTGTTTCTGTGGATCTTCTTTTAGGGTGTTTGATCGTTCTTGCGCGCGCGCGTGCGTGTGTGTTGTGTGTGTGTGTGTGTGTGTGTGTGTGTGTGTGTGTGTGTGTGTGGCCCGGACCCGAGACTACAGGATTGAGTGTCACGTGTTGTGAAGAGGGGACTGTAGCACCCGTCCACAGCAACACCGCCGGTGGAAAAGGCAAACATTGACATATGTGTGTCCACGTCAGTTTGATCTTTTGGTCACTTTCCAAGTCTTTCTTAGGCAGAAAGGTGGACCAGCGGTCTGCTCTCTTGCCTAGGACGCTAGAGGATCGGGGGGGGGGGGGGGGGGCGTCCCTTGTTTGACGCTCGCTAGAATCATTTTCCCACCCTCCTCCCATCCCCCCTTCCCCCCCCCCCCCCCCCCCCCCCCCCCCCCCCACTTCCACTAGACCTGAATTGATCTGTAATGTATTCCTTCGGATGAGATGATAATTTGCTGTCGCGTGTACAAGTTTCCATTTTGCGCACTTACAAGACCCCGACAAGGAGGAGTCGTCTCTGGAAAGTGTTAAGAAAGAAAAAAAAACTCCATGGTAAAAAAAATGCTGACAGAATTTTTTTTAACGAAATATATGGATTGCAACGAACTGTGACGTTTTGTGCTTCTCTCTCCCAAAGAGAGCTGTCGTTACCGAAGTCAGAGTGGTAGGCTGTGACGAGGAGGTACTTACAATACAGTAGTTACAATACAGTACAATACAAATGCAGTGTGTTGTTTGTGTTATGTTTGTTGTCCGTCGAGCGACGAAGACCATCTAGTCATCCTGGGATCGGGGGTGAGTGCGTAGATGGCTGGTCAGGCCGACCTGCGCCCGGAAAGACCTATCACAGTACGGACAGGGGATGGTGGCGGCAGTTGGAGATCTGTTAGTGCTGGTCTTCCTGATCATCCCCCAAATGCAGTACAGTACAATACAATACAATACATTACAGTACAATACAATATGATACAATGCAAAACAATACAATGCAGCACAATACAGTTCAATACGATACGATAGGACAAGCGTGTCCGCAGAGAACCAGAATTCACGGACAATCTCCCGTTGAAATCTCAGAGGAGCTGGAGCCTCTAATGATCTGTCCATCAGTTGAGCCGTTAATTAAAGCCCACCACGGGCAGCCGGCGGCCTCTTGTCCCGCTCAGTCTGGGGTCGTGTGGACCCTGTCCATGCAGAGAAGATCGGGGTCAGGGCCGCAAGGAGAGGACACCGCTCGCCAAGCCCACCACCACCCTTCACTCCCACCCCTGCTCCCACCCCTCCTCCCACCCTTTACTCCCTCATCCCCATCCCCTTCTAGGTAATTGGTCCGTAGATGGGTTTTGTGGATAGGTCGCTGTTGGTCTGGTGAATCTGTGTCTGTGCCGTCAGTTGACTGTCTGTCTGTCTGTCTGTCTCTCTGTCTGTCTGCTCTTCTCTCTTCTCTCTCTCTCTCTCTCTCTCTCTCTCTCTCTCTCTCTCTCTCTCTCATAACGGGACTTAGGCTTCAATAGGACACTGTGGATTTTAATAGTACTTGGTTTAAAGAAATGATTTGTCTTGGGTACCAGGTTAAGCAGAGCTTGTATTCCGAAAAGATGCAGATGACACATGTATGTATTACCAGATGTTTAAACGAGCTTTTGGTCCTGAAAAATATTGAAGTACACTTTGAAAAGCTTGTATTCTGCTCAGTTTCAAAATGTGAATATCATTTTGCCTCTCAGCATTTTGAGATTACAAGGTTTTCCTAGAAACAAAAGACTGCAAAAAAAATGTAGTTGCAATGAACCTGGCAGTGAATTCCAGTATTTTTTTCAACAGCTTTTTTTTTTCACGATTTTTTAGTAGAAATTGCTAACTAAATACTTCTGGCTTGGTCCAAACTGTTTTGAATTTTAAGATCCGCGCTCCACATTCAACAAAAGACTTTGAAAATCATCGATTTCATTCGTCAAGGAAAACTTTGCTTGAATTATTTATCTCACAATGGTAAGTATACACACATCACTTAACTGCTGATTTACACCAAAGTCTATTCCAAACTTCTCTGCGCATATGAACGATGTCTTTTTTTCTTTCCAAATACCCGAAGTAACCTAGATTCAGAAGCTCCCACGTCATCGTTCGACGCATGAGGCAGTCATCCCTCTCCTACCCGACTCGTCGGCAGTCAGCAGTCAGCGTTCTGACATCGCCCCACCTCCTGTTCATGATCTGGAGGTTTCACTGTACTGTCCTTTGCCAGTGCAGTGTTGGACATCCTCGTCCTGTTCTCCTAAGAGTGTGTCCACCAGAGCAGTCTGCCAGACGTGAGGAGCAGGAGGAGCTACATGGCTCAGTCAGCTCAGGGGCCTTTTGCATAGACAGGGTACTGCTGTCTCTTTTGAGCACTTTGTCACTGCCTCGTTGGTGACGAAGTTGCTTCTTTACCCAGGGTGACTGGCGACTGCTTGCTTCCGGAATCTGCTCACTTGTAAAGCAGTGTTCACAACTGTCTACTTCATGTAAAAAGGGAGAGGATGGATCATAGGAAGAGGTGTGGTGGGGACCACCACTTAAGTTTCGAACACATTTACCAGCAAAATTCCGTCAGCATGGCCGTTGTGAAACTCGTTTTTCTTTGCTACGAACGTTTTCTGGCTACGAACATGTTCTTATCTCGTACGAAACCGTCATGGAACCGGGCCCCGGGGCCCAACAGGTTTGTAGACATTGTTCTGCTTTAGAAACGAAAAAAAAAAAAAACAGAAAGAAAGGGGGAGGGGGAGGGGGTGCGGGAGGCGAACGGAAAAGGAGAGGAGTAGAAGTGGTAAAACACACAGACACACATAGCTCCTGAGCTCTTCTGCGGATGTGGGCCATCTGTCTACGGCTCGGGGCCACCCAAACAAGCCGCGGGGTCTAAAAATAACCGCACGAAGAGAGGCGTCCCCTGCCGCAGACGAGCAAAGCTTTTTTTTTTCTTTCTTTCTTTCTTTCTTCTTTTTCTCCTGGGCGATCCCATCATCAGAGACCTGTGTGTCACCACCATCACCACCAACCCAAGGTTCCTCCTCATCTTCTTCCCCTCCTCTCCTCCCTTACTGGTGTTTTTACTCTCTCTCTTTCTTCTCTCCTCCACCATCCCGTCCTTCCAGACCCCCACCTCTTCACAACCTCCACCACCTACTCTCCTCCCCTCCTACTCCTCTGCCTATTATCAAGGGGACCGAGCAGTTCGCCGATGACACTGAAGGCATGGGCAGGCAATTTCTCACAGGCTTAGCGGCTATCTGCCTGCGAGATTCTCGCCCAATCTCGGAAAATCTCGGCAGTCGCCTGCAGCTTAGCCTCCTGACTAGCACACCTTTTTTTTTTTTTTTTGCGGAGGGGGGTGGGGGGGGGGGGGGGTTGTGGGAGGCATTTTCTCTCCTCTAATTCCTCCTCCTCTTTCTCCTCCTCCTCCTCCCTCTCTCATTCCCTTTTCTTCCTCATTCAACTCGCTCAGCCACATTGAAAGAAAGAAAGAAAAAAAAAGGTCTTGTGAGCTTAGGCCAATCTGTGGCAAGAAGGTCTGGTAGGAGATAAGTGATCAGCTGGCCCATCGCTGTCTGGATTTGGGGCTCGAACGTCTGTGAGGGGAGACAATCGGTATTATACTGGAGGTGGCGCGTGCGCTGACATTTTGTGTGGTGGGTAATGTGAAGCAGTTTTGTGAAGGAGGACGGAGAGTGATGGGGGAGGGGAGGGGGGGGGGTGAGGGGATGGGTGAGAATGGAGGTGGAGTGGCTGATGTAGGAATGCGCATGCACACACTTGTTACGTTCGGGTCGGTGAGTATAGCGCATGCTCCATAGGCCCTTACAGCGGCGTCTTCCTGTCTGTCTGTCGGTCTGTTTTCCTTTGTCGCCCTCTTTATCTATGTTTGAGGATAGTTCTTCTCTCTCTCTCTCTCTCTCTCTCTCTCTCTCTCTCTCTCTCTCTCTCTCTCTCTCTCTCTCTTCCCCCCTCTCTCTCTCTCTCTCTCTCTCTCTCTCTCTCTCTCTCTTTCAGCCACGCTGATCTTAAATTTTATTAAAGAAAGAAAGCTTTGTCACACTGGTCATAATTAAAGGTCTGTGGTATGTCGCCAGCGTTGGTTTGCGTTGCTTGATTTGACGCCATTTCACAAAATGTCATTTTAGACATCTTCAAACTGACATCGTCAGTGATATTGGAGACTGATACAATAGATATGTTTCCATCCTCTCATCCATTTTCTTCAACTCAAATCTCTTTTTTTGTTTTTTACCTAAACCTAACAACATATCATAAATTCTGAAGGTATAAAAATGTTTGCCTCTTGAATTTCCAAGAAATTACGTCACTGTCCCAATGGCACTACAAAGAAAATATTTTGCTGTTGAAAACGAAGTGAATGGTTAGCAATGACAGGTTTTTAGATCGTCTTCAGAATTATCTAGTTGTTGATTGCCAGTGAATCAAATAAAGAAAATGCTTTGTGAAGGGACTGTGGAACAAAGTTTGTGGGAACATTCTCTCTCCGCAGGGACACCTATTGTCCGTAACATGTGTACATAACAACGCATCAAGTTTCGGTCTGTGAACGATGGTTATGGAATGGATCAAAAGCAGTTTTTCAACCATAGTCAGGAGTGAGGTCAGGATGTATTATGAGAGATGTCAATCGCTGATGGTTTGTGATCTTCTGTATCAGGTATTCTTGTGACATTTCAGTTGTTTAATCGGAGATTTTTAATTTGGAGACGAACAGGAGAAGCGCGGCTTAAGTGGTTCCATGTGCTTGTCGCTGTCCTAAATGTTGTTTGTTTTCACCTGAAGAAGACCCAAGAGGTCGAAATGCGTTGTGTTTCGTCCTGTTCTCGGTTTGTCTGTGTTCTTGGCGGTAACTAACCCCCACTTTTTCCAGTTTTTAATGTATTGTATTTACGACAAAGCGATGACCAGAACTCTTTTGGCAATCTGTTTTCACTCACAGGAGTAAATGGGAATCTCCGTCTATTCACCATTTTTCTATCGTGTGGTAGAAAGCGGACAGCTACGCCAGTGTTGTGACCATTTGGCGTCCGCGACAGGTACCGATCCGTTAGCAGCTTGCTTGACATCTCGTCTTAAGTAATCGAGTTTGAAAAATGAAAAAAAGAGAAAAAAAACTGATTCAAAATGAAGGTAGATCACAGCGAAGGACATGCTCAGGGCAAGCTAAGCCTGATTGACGTGGACTTGTTCGCTGGGAAATCCTACATGGAGGTTGCCTTTATCTGTTGACGTTATAATCCGTAAGCTATGTTGAAAGGGAAGGTTATTTTCAATATGACTGAAAATGAATGCATAGAGAAATGTGTTAACAGTTGTTTTATTTTTGAGAGGCAGGTAGTCCCGGTGCACAGATCAAAACATGATGCTATTTTTTTTAATTACGTCACGGGTTACATGGCGGACAGCTAAAAGAAAAAAATTCCCCGTTGCTCCGCTCCAGCAAGGTTTCTTTAAAAAAAAAAAAAAAGGAAGAAAAAGAAAAAAGGCTCGAAACATTAATTTATGTATTGTTGAAAACCCAGTTTTGGAAGGTTCGGTGGGGGTGGGGGTAGGTGAGGATGGGTGTAGGGGGGGGGGGGATGAGAGGGTTGGTGGGAGGCTGTATTGGAGTTGAGAACAAAACCCCTTTTTTATCAGAGATTTAAACGAGAACTTCAGTTCCAGATCAGGTCATTCTACCCACCAACCCTACCTCGGCTACCTCACACGTAGCCTATCTGTAGGAACAAAAATGAACACTGTTCAATTCCTTTCAGCCCATTTGGGGGGTATTGGCAAACAGTCTTCACCATATACTTTAAAAAAAAAAAAAAAAAAAAAAAAACCAAGATGAAGAGTCACAAAAATTGCAGTGTTGAAAACATTCGAAGACCACGTTCATCTTAGTCTAGCAAGACTATGTCATTGACACGGAATAACATTATCTTGCTTACTTTTACATTTCCTAGAAGAGCTGAATTACAAGGATCAAATATATTTTCAGATGTCCTTTAGAGAAAAAGAACTGTGAGAGGGTTATGTATGAAATGAATTATTCATCATCTAATACATTCATGTTACAGTCTGTACGTATTTTTTTTTCTTCCTCAGTGAATAATCCGCTGTGGTGTCCGTCTTTTTTTTCCTATTTCAGGTTTATTGGGTTACAACAGCGATGTTTCATTTTCAGTTGGATCTACAGATCAGATATTTGTATAATAAAAGTTTCTTTACAAAACCCAGATTTCATTTTTAAAATAAAACATTGAGAGCCCTGCCAAGCTTGGATTGATGGATCTTTCACATTGTTTTCTGCGTTATTAATCAGCGAAGTTAAGCGTGTGAAATTTAATTAATCCCAAGCACCTTCATAACCAGTGTCTGTTACATGTTGTAAAAACAAAACAAAAAAATTCAATAGTATCAGTCATCATTGCGACGTTATAGCTGATTATCAAAGCACGAGTGTATTCATTACCATCATTTACAGAAAAGGTCGTTGCTTCCAACACGCACAGCACGACAGTTTCCCCCTCCATGGCCAGGTGCCAATCTCACACTCACTTCACACTCTCCGAATCAGTGGCCTGTCAATGATGGGCGAAAGACGGGCGGCCGGCATGGTGACTGAGGCGAGGTGGGGGGAAAGCTTAATGATGTGTGGAGAAAGGCTGAAAAGGTAGAGAGAGAGAGAGAGAGAGAGAGAGAGAGAGAGAGAGAGAAAAGAGGCGGCTGGAAGGAGAGTCGGCGAGCGGCGAAAGAATAAATGGTGTGAGATGGGGACAGCTTGATGACTAGCAGAGAAGGGCTGGAGTCCGGTGGAGAGAGACGTGATGAAGAGGTTAACGACGCACAGATGACAGGAGCTGGGAGAGCTTAATGACATGCAGAGAGCTGGGGAGAAGGGAGAGCTAAACGAAGATATTTGAGGATCAAGAGAGCATGGAGAAGTTAAGGAAATGACTAGAGGGTGGGGAGAGGCACGAGCCCGGAGTGCTTAGTTACACACAGAGAAGACTTGGAGTTTGGAGAGAGAAGAGGGCTTTGTTGTATACAGAAAAGGTCTGGGGGATGGGCAGGGAGAGCGCTAATGATATAGGAAAAAAGGCACGAGGGTGAAGAGAGGTAGGGAGAGAACTAATGATATACAAAAAGGGCTGGAGGATGGAGAGAGGTAGGGAGAGAACTAATGATATACAAAAAGGGCTGGAGGATGGAGAGAGGTAGGGAGAGAACTAATGATATACAAAAAGGGCTGGCGGATGGAGAGAGGTAGGGAGAGAACTAATGATATACAAAAAGGGCTGGAGGATGGAGAGAGGTAGGGAGAGAACTAATGATATACAAAAAGGGCTGGCGGATGGAGAGAGGTAGGGAGAGAACTAATGATATACAAAAAGGGCTGGAGGATGGAGAGAGGTAGGGAGAGAATAATGATATACAAAAAGGACTGGAGGATGGAGAGAGGTAGGGAGAGAACTAATGATATACAAAAAGGGCTGGCGGATGGAGAGAGGTAGGGAGAGAACTAATGATATACAATAAGGGCTGGCGGATGGAGAGAGGTAGGGAGAGAACTAATGATATACAAAAAGGACTGGAGGATGGAGAGAGGTAGGGAGAGACTAATGATATACAAAAAGGCTGGAGGAGGAGAGAGGAGGGAGAGAACTAATGATATACAAAAAGGGCTGGAGGAGGAGAGAGGCAGGGAGAGAACTAATGATATACAAAAAGGACTGGGAGACGGAGAGAGCAGGGAGAGAACTAATGATATACAAAAAGGATGGGAGACGGAGAGAGGCAGGGAGAAGCACTAATGATATACAAAAAGGACTGGAGAGGAGAGAGGCAGGGAGAGAACTGATGATATACAAAAAGGACTGGGAGATGTAGAGAGAAAGGAGAGAACTAATGATATACAAAAGAGGATGGGAGACGGAGAGATCAGGGAGACACTAATGATATACAAAAAGGACTGGAGATGGAGAGAGGTAGGGAGAGAACTAATGATATACAAAAAGGACTGGAGATGGTAGAGAGGTAGGAGAGAAGTAATGATATACAAAAAGGACTGGAGGATGGAGAGAGATAGGGAGACACCTAATGATATACAAAAAGGGCTGGCGGATGGAGAGAGGCAGGGGGAGAACTAATGATATACAAAAAGGACTGGAGGAGGGAGAGAGATAGGGAGAGAACTAATGATATACAAAAAGGGCTGGAGGAGGGAGAGAGATAGGGAGACACCTAATGATATACAAAAAGGACTGAGAGATGTAGAGAGGTAAGGAGAGAACTAATGATATACTAAAAGGACTGAGAGATGTAGAGAGGTAGGGAGAGAACTAATGATATACTAAAAGGCTACTGAAGAATGAAGAGAGGCAAGATGAAAACGAATGATATACGAAGAGGGCGGAGAGAGGTAGGGAGAGAACTAATGATATACAAAAAGGGCTGAGAGATGGAGAGAGGCAGGGAGAGCACTAATGATATACAAAAAGGGCTGAGAGATAGAGAGAGAGGCAGGGAGAGAACTAATGATATACAAAAAGGGCTGAGAGATAGAGAGAGAGGCAGGGAGAGAACTAATGATATACAAAAAGGGCTGAGAGATAGAGAGAAACAGGGAGAGAACTAATGATATACAAAAAGGGCTGAGAGATAGAGAGAAGCAGGGAGAGAACTAATGATATACAAAAAGGGCTGAGAGATAGAGAGAGAAACAGGGAGAGAACTAATGATATACAAAAAGGGCTGAGAGATAGAGAGAAGCAGGGAGAGAACTAATGATATACAAAAAGGGCTGAGAGATAGAGAGAGAGGCAGGGAGAGAACTAATGATATACAAAAAGGGCGGAGAGATAGAGAGAGAGGCAGGGAGAGAACTAATGATGTACAAAAAGAGCTGGAAAATGGAGACAGGCAGGGAAGTACTAATCACACACAGAACGGGCTGGAAGGCAGTGAGAGGCAGGGAGAGTTTTATGACATATGGTGGAGGGTGGAGAAAGAGAGAGAGACAGACAGGGAGAGCGTAATAAAGGGGCTGGAGGGCGAAGGGAGTCAGAAAGAGCACAATGACCTACAGAGAAGAGCTGGAGGCATTTAATGACATACAGAGAAGAACTAGAGGATGGAGAGAGATAATGACGTGCAGAAAAAAAAAAGCCTGAGGGTGGAGAGAGAAAGGAGGAGCTTAATAACATATTGTGAAAAAGGACCAGAGGATGGAGAGAGGCAGTAGAGCTGAATGACAAGCAGAGGAATAGAGGATATAAAGAAGTTAATGACTGACAGAAAGGACGTGAAGGTGAAGAAACGTAGAGGGAACTTGATGACTTACAAAAAGGACTTGAAGGTGGAGAAAGGTGGAGGGAACTTCATGAATGCAAAAAAAAAGGGTTAGAGGCTGGAGAAATGCAGGAGAGGTTAATGACATTCAAAGAAGGACAAGAGGGTCGATAGAGATTAATTAAAAAAAAAAAAAAAAGATCGAAGGGTTGAGAGAGGAGGGAATAGCTTAATGATAGCAGAGGATGAGAGAGTGTGTGTAAAAGTTAACGGCATACCGTAAAAGGCTGGGGGGGGGGGGGGGGGGGGAGAGAGAGAGGAGAGAGAGAGAGAGAGAGAGAGAGAGAAGAGAGAGATGAGTATAATGACAGAGGACAAGCAGGTGGGGGGAGGTTAGCTACGTACCAAAAAGGGTTTTAGGGTGAAGAGAAATAGCAATGCTTAATGACATGCAAAGAAGGGCTGGAGGCCAGGGAGAGAAAGAGAGAACGTAATGATGTACGGAAAAGGGCTGATGAGAAACAAGGAAGTGGAGGAGGGCAGAGAAAACTTAAGGACTCTCAGAGAAGAGCTTGGGGAGGGAGAAAAAAAAATAGAGAGAGTTTAACGATATACAGAGACGGACTGGAGGGCGAAGCGAGTGGTGAAATCTTAATAACATACAAAGACAGGCTTGGGCTGAGAGGAGAGATAGAAAAAGAACTTGATGACAACCGGAGGATGGGTGGGGGTTGGGGGGTGGAGAGAGGTAAAAAGAGATGAACGAAAGTCAGATGAGGGCTGGAAGGTGAACAGAGGTAGGGAGAGCTTAATGACATTCAAACGATGGCTGAAAGGTGAGAGAGGTAGAGAGAGCTTAATGACAGCCAAGGGATGGCTGAAAAGTGAGAGAGGTAGAGAGAGCTTAATGACAGCCAAGGGATGGCTGGAAGGTGAGAGAGGTAGAGAGAGCTTAATGACAGCCAAGGGATGGCTGAAAAGTGAGAGAGGTAGAGAGAGCTTAATGACAGCCAAGGGATGGCTGGAAGGTGGAGAGAGGTAGAGAGAGCTTAATGACAGCCAAGGGATGGCTGGAAGGTGAGAGAGGTAGGGAGTGCTTAATGGCATTCAAATGATGGCTGGAGGGTGGAAAGAGGTAGGGAGAGCTTAATGGCATTCAAATGATGGCTGGAGGGTGGAAAGAGGTAGGGAGAGCTTAATGGCATTCAAATGATGGCTGGAAGGTGAGAGAGGTAGGGAGAGCTTAAAGACTGTTTGATAATGGCTGGAAGGTGCAGAGAGGTAGAGAGAGCTTAATGACATTCAAATGATGGCTGGAAGGTGCAGAGAGGTAGAGAGAGCTTAATGATATTCAAATGATGGCTGGAAGGTGGAGAGAGGTAGAGAGAGCTTAATGACATTCAAATGATGGCTGAAAGGTGGAGAGAGGTAGAGAGAGCTTAATGACATTCAAACGATGGCTGAAAGGTGGAGAGAGGTAGAGAGAGCTTAATGAGATTCGAATGATGGCTGGAAGGTGGAGAGAGATAGGGAGAGCTTAATGAAGAAAAAGAAACACCCGAAGGTGCTGGGGAGGACCCAGAGAAGCACTGTCTTCACCTGCCTTTAGAGCAGTCCTGTACCACCCTTGGAGGCCTGTGCTGTGTTGACGATGGGTACAGGCACGCGCAGGACACTCCATTAAGATATCAGTGGGAGTGTCCTGCGCGTGCCTGTACCCATCGTCAACACAGCGCTGGAAGGTGGAGAGAGATAGGAGAGCTTAATGACATTCAAATGATGGCTGGAAGGTGGAGAGAGGTAGAGAGAGCTTAGTGACATTCAAATGATAGTTGGAAGGTGGAGAGAGGTAGGGAGAGCTTAACGGCTGTTTAATAATGGCTGGAAGGTGGAGAGAGGTAGAGAGAGCTTTATGACATATAAATGATGGCTGGAAGGTGGAGAGAGGTAGGGAGAGCGTAATGACATTCAAATGATGGCTGGAAGGTGAGAGAGGTAGAGAGAGCTTAGTGACATTCAAATGATAGTTGGAAGGTGGAGAGAGGTAGGGAGAGCTTAATGGCTGTTTAATAATGGCTGGAAGGTGGAGAGAGGTAGAGAGAGCTTTATGACATATAAATGATGGCTGGAAGGTGGAGAGAGGTAGGGAGAGCATAATGACATTCAAATGATAGTTGGAAGGTGGAGAGAGGTAGGGAGAGCTTATTAATGACATTCAGATGATAGTTGGAAGGTGAAGAAAGACAGGGAGAGCTTAATGACTGTTTAATGATAGCTGGAAGATGGAGATAGGTAGAGACAGCTTAATGACTGTTTAATGATAGCTGGAAAGTGGAGAGAGGTAGAGAGAGCTTAATGACATTCGAATGATGGCTGAGAGGTGAAGAGAGATAGGGAGAGCTTAATGACTATTTAATGATAGCTGGAAGATGGAGAGAGGTAAGGAGAGCTTAATGACATTCAAATGATGGCTGGAAGGTGAAGAGAGATAGGGACAGCTTAATGACTGTTTAATGATAGCTAGAAGGTGGAGAGAGGCAAAAGGCTGGAGGGTGGAGAGAGGCAAAAGGCTGGAGGGTGGAGAGAGACAGGTAAAGCTTAATGATATACAGAGAAAGGCTGGAGGGTGGAGAGAAAAAAAGGCTGGAGGGTGGAGAGAGACAAAAGGCTGGAGGGTGGAGAGAGACAAAAGGCTGGAGGGTGGAAAGAGGCAAAAGGCTGGAGGGTGGAGAGAGACAAAAGGCTGGAGGGTGGAAAGAGGCAAAAGGCTGGAGGGTGGAGAGAGACAAAAGGCTGGAGGGTGGAAAGAGGCAAAAGGCTGGAGGGTGGAGAGAGACAAAAGGCTGGAGGGTGGAAAGAGGCAAAAGGCTGGAGGGTGGAGAGAGACAAAAGGCTGGAGGGTGGAAAGAGGCAAAGGCTGGAGGGTGGAGAGAGACAAAAGGCTGGAGGTGGAAAGGCAAAAAGGCTGGAGGGTGGAGAGAGACAGGTAAAGCTTAATGATATACAGAGAAAGGCTGGAGGGTGGAGAGGGGCAGGTAAAGCTTAATGATATACAGAGAAAGGCTGGAGGGTGGAGAGAGACAGGTAAAGCTTAATGATATACAGAGAAAGGCTGGAGGGTGGAGAGAGACAGGTAAAGCTTAATGATATACAGAGAAAGGCTGGAGGGTGGAGAGAGACAGGTAAAGCTTAATGATATACAGAGAAAGGCTGGAGGTAGAGAGGCAGGTAAAGCTTAATGATATACAGAGAAAGGCTGGAGGGTGGAGAGAGACAGGTAAAGCTTAATGATATACAGAGAAAGGCTGGAGGTAGAGAGGCAGGTAAAGCTTAATGATATACAGAGAAAGGCTGGAGGGTGGAGAGAGGCAGGTAAAGCTTCATGATATACAGAGAAAGGCTGGAGGTAGAGAGACAGGTAAAGCTTAATGATATACAGAGAAAGGCTGGAGGGTGGAGAGAGACAGGTAAAGCTTAATGATATACAGAGAAAGGCTGGAGGTAGAGAGGCAGGTAAAGCTTAATGATATACAGAGAAAGGCTGGAGGGTGGAGAGAGGCAGGTAAAGCTTCATGATATACAGAGAAAGGCTGGAGGTAGAGAGACAGGTAAAGCTTAATGATATACAGAGAAAGGCTGGAGGGTGGAGAGAGACAGGTAAAGCTTAATGATATACAGAGAAAGGCTGGAGGGTGGAGGAGAGACAGGTAAAGCTTAATGATATACAGAGAAAGGCTGGAGGTAGAGAGACAGGTAAAGCTTAATGATATACAGAGAAAGGCTGGAGGTAGAGAGGCAGGTAAAGCTTAATGATATACAGAGAAAGGCTGGAGGGTGGAGAGAGGCAGGTAAAGCTTCATGATATACAGAGAAAGGCTGGAGGTAGAGAGACAGGTAAAGCTTAATGATATACAGAGAAAGGCTGGAGGGTGGAGAGAGACAGGTAAAGCTTAATGATATACAGAGAAAGGCTGGAGGGTGGAGAGGGGCAGGTAAAGCTTAATGATATACAGAGAAAGGCTGGAGGGTGGAGAGAGACAGGTAAAGCTTAATGATATACAGAGAAAGGCTGGAGGGTGGAGAGAGACAGGTAAAGCTTAATGATATACAGAGAAAGGCTGGAGGGTGGAGAGAGACAGGTAAAGCTTAATGATATACAGAGAAAGGCTGGAGGGTGGAGAGGGGCAGGTAAAGCTTAATGATATACAGAGAAAGACTGGAGGGTAGAGAAAGGCAGGTGAAGTTAAATGATATGCAGAGAAAGACGGGATGTTGGCAGAGAGACAGGTAAAGTTTAGTGAAGTACATAATAAACCTGGTGGGTGGAGATAGGCAAGTGGGATGATATGCACAAAAGAGCTGTGAGATGGAGAGAGAGAGAGGAGAGAGAGAGAGAGAGAGGTAGAAGAGAGAGAGAGAGAGGTAGAGAGAGAGAGAGGTAGAGAGAGAGAGAGAGAGAGAGAGAGAGAGAGAGAGAGAGTTTAGTGACACACAGAGAACTAGAGGGTGGAAAGAGACAAAGCTTAAAGGTACATGGAAAGGGCATGGAGGGTAGAGATAGGCAGAATAGAGACACACGGAGAGGGGCTTGGGGGGGGGAGGGAGGAGATTAAAAGAGCTTAATGTTGAGTAGAGCAGGGGTAGTGGATAGCAGGAGGATGGAGCTGAGTGACCTATATAAACTAGAGCTGAAGGATGGCAAGTAAGAGAGTAGATAGAGGCTGGCTGTAAAACAAAAACAAAACAAAAAAAAAAACAGCTGGAGAGTGGCGAGAGGAACGTTAGGGCAGCACCGCATCGTGATGCCTGGAGAAGGGCTGGCGAGCAGCGAGAGAGGCGATGAGAGCTGGGGCAATGTGCAGAAAATAGAGCTAGGCTATAGCAAGCGGCAAGTGAGTAGAGAGGGTGGCAGAGTATACTGGTGTTGCAGAAAAAGGCTGCTGGCGGCAAGAGAGCTGCGAGGGGTGGTGAAAGCTTGACAACAGATAGAAAACAGCTGGCCAGCAGCAAGTGACCCTAAAAGGGTATCAGAACATAACGATGTGCAAAAAAAAAAAAAAAGGGGGGGGGGGGGCTCGGAGAGCAGCAGGTGAGTTGAGAAAGGTGATGAATGCTTAACAAGGTGTTGAAAATTGCTGCCGACAGGCAAGGGAACAGCGAGAGGTGTGGCAAGTTTCATAACACGCGGAGAACAGCTGTCAGATGTGTGGAAGGAAGAACTTAATAACGCGTGACAAATAGCGGGTTAAAGACATGGGGCGATTACAGAGACAGTGCAGAGAGATAGGAAAGCTTTCATAACGTATGATAAAAAAAAATGGCAGATGGAAAACACAGGGCAGAGAGAGACCAGGGAGCTTAATAACGTGTGAAGAATGCCAGGTGTGAGACACATGCAGAAAGAGACTGGAGAGCTTAATAACGTCTGAAAATGGCAAGTGCAAGACTTACAGAAAGAGACTGGAGCGCTTAATAACGTGTGAAGAATGCCAGGTGGGAGACACGCAGAAAGAGACTGAAGAGCTTAACAACGTGTGAAGAATGGCAAGTGCGAGACACACGCAGAAAGAGACTGGAGAGCTTAATGACGTCTGAAAATGGCAAGTGCAAAACATACACAGAGAGACTGGAGCGCTTGATAAATGTTAAGAATGGCAAGTGCGAGACACAGGGCAGAGATAGGAGAACTTGATAATAACATGTGAAGCATAGCAGGTGGGAGACACATGACACAGAGAGACATGAAAGCATGATAACCCATGAAGAATAACTGATGGAAGACTATGGGAAGAAAGACACAAGACGGCTCAGTAACGTGTGTAGAATCGCTGGTGGGGGAGACAGGACAGAGATAGGAGAGCTTAATGACGTATGAAGAATGGCTGGTGGGAGACAGGCCAGAGACAGAAGAGCTTAACAACGTGTGAAGAATGGCTGGTGGGAGACACAGGACAGAGATAGAAACGCTTAACAACGTGTGAAGAATGGCTGGTGGAAGACAGGACAGAGATAGGAGAGCTTAATGACGTATGAAGAATGGCTGGTGGAAGACACAGGACAGAGATAGGAGAGCTTAATGACGTATGAAGAATGGCTGGTGGGAGACACAGGACAGAGATAGAAGAGCTTAACAACGTGTGACGGATGGCTGGTGGAAGACACAGGACAGAGATAGGAGAGCTTAATGACGTACGAAGAATGGCTGGTGGAAGACACAGGACAGAGATAGGAGAGCTTAACAACGTGTGAAGAATGGCTGGTGGGAGACACAGGACAGAGATAGGAGAGCTTAATGACGTATAAAAATGGCTGGTGGGAGACACAGGCCAGATGATAGGAGAGCTTAATGACGTATGAAGAATGGCTGGTGGAAGATGCAGGACAGAGATAGGAGAGCTTAATGACGTATGAAGAATGGCTGATGGAAGACACAGGACAGAGATAGGAGAGCTTAATGACGTGTGAAGAATGGCTGATAGAAGACACAGGCGAGAGATAGGAGAGCTTAAAGACGTATAAAGAATGGCTGGTGGAAGACACAGGACAGAGATAGGACAGCTTAATGACGTGTGAAGAATGGCTGGTGGAAGACAGGACAGAGATAGGAGAGCTTAATGACGTATGAAGAATGGCTGGTGGAAGACACAGGACAGAGATAGGAGAGCTTAATGACGTATGAAGAATGGCTGGTGGAAGACACAGGTCAGAGATAGGAGAGCTTAATGACGTATGAAGAATGGCTGATTGAAGAGACAGGTCAGCGTAGTAGAGCTTAATGACGTGTGAAGAATGGCTGGTGGAAGACACAGGACAGAGATAGGAGAGCTTAATGATGTATGAAGAATGGCTGGTGGAAGACACAGGACAGAGATAGGAGAGCTTAATGACGTATGAAGAATGGCTGGTGGAAGACACAGGACAGAGATAGGAGAGCTTAATTGACGATGGAAGTAAGAATGGCTGGTGGAAGACACAGGACAGAGATAGAGAGCTTAATGACGTATGGAAGAATGGCTGGTGGAAGACACAGGACAGAGATAGGAGAGCTTAATGTAATCGCTGTGGAGAAATGGCTGGTGGAAGACACAGGACAGAGATAGGAGAGCTTAATGACGTGATGAAGAATGGCTGGTGGAAGACACAGGACAGAGATAGGAGAGCTTAATGACGTATGGAAGAATGGCTGGTGGAAGACACAGGACAGAGATAGGAGAGCTTAATGACGTGTGAAGAATGGCTGGTGGAAGACACAGGACAGAGATAGGAGAGCTTAATGACGTAGGAAGAATGGCTGGTGGAAGACACAGGACAGAGATAGAGACTTAATGTAAAACAGTGTGAAGAATGGCTGGTGGGAAGACACAGGACAGAGATAGGGAGCTTAATGACGTAGGAAGAATGGCTGGTGGAAGACACAGGACAGAGATAGGAGAGCTTAATGACGTATGAAGAATGGCTGGTGGAAGACACAGGACAGAGATAGGAGAGCTTAATGACGTGTGAAGAATGGCTGGTGGAAGACACAGGACAGAGATAGGAGAGCTTAATGACGTATGAAGAATGGCTGGTGGAAGACACAGGACAGAGATAGGAGAGCTTAATGACTAGTGAAGAATGGCTGGTGGAAGACACAGGACAGAGATAGGAGAGCTTAATGACGTATGAAGAATGGCTGGTGGAAGACACAGGCAGAGATAGGAGAGCTTAATGACGTATGAAGAATGGCTGGTGGAAGACACAGGTCAGAGATAGGAGAGCTTAATGACGTAGTGAAGAATGGCTGGTGGAAGACACAGGTCAGAGATAGGAGAGCTTAATGACGTATGAAGAATGGCTGGTGGAAGACACAGGTCAGAGATAGGAGAGCTTAATGACTTAGGAAGAATGGCTGGTGGAAGACACAGGTCAGAGATAGGAGAGCTTAATGACGTTGAAGAATGGCTGGTGGAAGACACAGGTCAGAGATAGGAGAGCTTAATGACTTAGGAAGAATGGCTGGTGGAAGACACAGGTCAGAGATAGGAGAGCTTAATGACGTATGAAGATGGTGTGAAGAAGTCAAGATAGGAGAGCTTAGACTTAGGAAAAGTGGTGGAGACACGGTCAGAGATAGGAGAGTTTAATGAGTGAAGAATGGCTGGTGGAAGACACAGGTCAGAGATAGGAGAGCTTAATGACGTATGAAGAATGGCTGGTGGAAGACACAGGTCAGAGATAGGAAGCTTAATGACGTATGAAGAATGGCTGGTGGAAGACACAGGCGAGAGATAGGAGATCTTAATGACGTATGAAGAATGGCTGGTGGAAGACACAGGTCAGAGATAGAGAGCTTAATGACTTAGGAAGAATGGCTGGTGGAAGACACAGGACAGAGGAAAACAGGAGAGCGTAATAGCGCATGAAGAATGGTGTGACACATGCAGAAAGAGACTGAAGAGCTCTATAACGTGTGAAGAATGACTGATGGGAGACACAGAACAGAGATAGGAGAGCTTAATGACGTGTCAAGAAAGGCTTAATGATATACAAGAAAGGCCATTGAGAGACACATTGCAGAGATAGTACAACTTAATAACGGTTGAAGAATGGCTTGTGTGGGAGACATAAGGACCGAGAGAGGACCGAGAGAGGTGGGTGAGCTTAACATTTTGTGTGAAGAATGGCTGGTGAGAGACACAGGGTAGAGAGGCATTGAGGAGTTTCATGTGTGGAAAATGGCTGGAAAGCAGAGAGCAGCAGAGGAACAAGTGGAAAGCAAAGGGCACAGAGAGAGGCAGGTGGGGAGCTGTTCGTGTTGCAAAGCGCTGGTGGGCAGGAGAAGGACAGTGAGACGCAGACGACGAGCTGTTTGTGTGGAGAATGGCTGATGGATGCCAAAAAAGGCAGAGATGTGTAAGAGAGTGAGCTATTCGCGTGGAGAACTGCTAGTGGGCGGCAAGAGAGCAGAGAGAGGCAGGTGGTGAGCGTTCATTGGAGAACATGGTGGGTGGCAAACAGGACAGAGAGAGGCAGGTGGGAGCTGTTCATGTGGAAACATTGGTGGTGGCAACAGGACAGAGAAGGAGTGGTGAGCTGTCATGTGGAGAACATGGTGGTGGCAAAGACAGAGAGAGGCAGGTGGTGAGCGTTCATGTGGAGAACCATTGGTGGTGGCAACAGGACAGAGAGAGGCAGGTGGTGAGCTGTTCATGTGGAGAACCATTGGTGGTGTGGGCAACAGGACAGAGAGAGGCAGGGGTGGTGAGCTGTTCATGTGGAGAACCATTGGTGGGTGGCAACAGGACAGAGAGAGGCAGGTGGTGAGCTGTTCATGTGGAGAAACCATTGGTGGGTGGCAACAGGACAGAGAGAGGCAGGTGGCGAGCTGTTCATGTGCGAACTATTGGCAGATGGCAACAGGACAGAGAGAGGCAGGTGGTGAGCTGTTCATGTGGAGAACCATTGGTGGGTGGCAACAGGACAGAGAGAGGCAGGTGGCGAGCTGTTCATGTGGCGAACTATTGAGTGGCAACAGGACAGAGAGAGCAGGAGGAGCTGTAATGGCAGAAACATTGGTGGGTGGAACAGGACAGAGAGAGGAGGTGGTGAGCTGTATAACTGTGAAGAAGACTGAGTGGGAGGCAACAGAACAGAGAGAGAGCGTTAGTGACGTGTCATGTGAGAACTTGGTGGTGCAAAAGGCATGAGAGAGGCAGAGTGTGACTGTTCTGTGAGAACCTTGGTGTGGTGGCAAAGGACAGAGAGACGAGGCAGGTGGTGAGCTGTTACATTGGGAACATTGGCTGGTGATGGCAACAGGACAGAGAGAGGCAGGTTGGGAGCTGTTCATGTGGAGAACCAATGGCGTGGCAACAGACAGAGAGAGCAGGTGGGAGCTGTAAGTGGAGAACATTGAGGGCAACAGACAGAGAGGGCAGGTGGGAGCTGTTCAGTGTGAGAACCATTGGTGGGAGGCAACAGGACAGAGAGAGCAGGGCGAGCTGTTATGTGTGGAATATGGCTGATGGTCAACAGGAAAGGAGAGAGTGTAGGGGTGAGCTTTCATGTGGAGAACATTGGTGGGTGGCAACGAGGACAGAGAGAGGCAGGTGGCGAGCTGTTCATGTGGCGAACCATTGGGGTGGCAACAGGACAGAGAGAGGCAGGTGGTGAGCTGTTCATGTGGAGAACCATTGGTGGGTGGCAACAGGACAGAGAGAGGCAGGTGGCGAGCTGTTCATGTGGCGAACTATTGGCAGATGGCAACAGGACAGAGAGAGGCAGGTGGTGAGCTGTTCATGTGGAGAACCATTGGTGGGTGGCAACAGGACAGAGAGAGGCAGATGGCGAGCTGTTCATGTGGCGAACCATCAGCATCTTTTAATTAGTGACCTATACAAACTTAGAGCTGAAGGATGGCAAGTAAGAGAGTAGAGAGAGGCTGGCTGTAAAACAAAAAAGACAGCTGGAGAGTGGCGAGAGGACAGTTAGGGCAGCAAGAGAGCAGAGAGGGGCAGGTGGCGAGCTGTTCATGTGGAGAACCATTGGGGGCGGGGGGGGAGAGCAGGTGGCGAGCTGTCATGTGGCGAACATTGGGGGGGGGGGCAAAAGAGGAGGCAGGTGCGAGTGTTCATGTGGAGAACCATTGGGGGGCGGGGGGGGCAAAAGGACAGAGAGAGGCAGGTGGCGAGCTGTTCATGTGGCGAACCATTGGGGGGGAGGGGGGGCAAAAGGACAGAGAGAGGCAGGTGGCGAACTGTTCACTGGCCGGTGGCAAAAGGACAAGAGAGACTGATGGTGAGCGGTTCACGTGGTGAACTGCAGCAAGAGGGCAGACAATCGGGAGATGGCGAGCTGTTCGTGTGGACAATGGCTGAAGGATGGCAAAAGGACAGAGAGAGGCAGCTGGTGAACGGTTCATGTGGCGAACCACTGGCGGAGGGGCAAAAGGGCCGAGAGAGAGAGAGAGAGAGAGAGAGAGAGAGAGAGAGAGAGAGAGAGAGAGATAGGCAGGGGGGGGGGGGGCGAGCTGTTGGGGTGGAGAAGAGCTGATGGGAGGCTGAAGGGCCAAGAGAGACGGAAGAGCCTGCTAACGTGTGGAGACGGCTGGCGGCTGAGAGTGAGGCGGGAAAGCTTAACAACGTGTGGAAAGGGCCGGAAAGATGGTGGAGAGCAGGGAAGGAAGGAAGGAAAGACAGGGGGGAGGGGAGGAAGGGGGTAGAGGAGAGGACGAGGGGACAGACGGAAGGATCTGGTGCCGCTTTAATGAGGTCTGGTTTTCAAGGGGCCTGCAGGCTGTGATTGGCCTGTGTACACACTGTCTGGTTCTGTCTGTCTGACTAGGTCTGTAACTGACTTTGAGTTTGTGTCTGATTGTCTGCCTCTCTGTCTGTATGTCTACCTTTCTGTCTGTATGTCTGCCTCTCTATCTGTATGTCTGTCTCTTTCTGTCCATCTGTCTTTCTGAATAATATGCTAAATTACAGGAACTGGTGAAAAAAAAAAAGAAACTAAGGGCGATTTTATGAGACATCTTTCGGTTGTGCATGGATTTAGTGATGCTTGTGACAACAAATTGTTCGTGATTATTAATTAAGTAGTTTCCTTCTATTTTGGGGGCAGTGACTCGCTGATCAATATGCGCGTACTTGGCGTGATGTGCTGGAACTGGCAGAACGCTTTGAACTGGACTCTTGTTTTCAGCAGCCATGACTAACGAAAGTGGTTTATATTTTGAGATATTAAGATGCCACAAAGAATGTATAACAGGTTTGTGTTCTGTCTTTCTCCAATTGTGCGTAATATAAGATATAAGAGGGGCGTTTTCCCAATACGTTTATCATGCCTGGCTTACAAATAAAGTTTTGAAGACGAGTCAGAAGTGTTGTTTGAATATAAAGTGAATGAAACACGTGGAGAATATATAAACACTATAAACTAAGCAAATGGAGGTGTGTTAGATGTAATGTTGTCAGATGATAAATGTGTGTGAAACCACTCTTACGTTTCCTGCTCAGTGTCGTCCAAAAGCGATGAGACATAGGGCAAGAAGAAGAACTGGTGGGAGAGTGTGTTCAAGCCTTGGAATAGTGTTAACATGTACTTGAATAAATGAAAAATAATGCATGGGTGTTTAATGGTGGATGATAAGTGATCATTGAAGAAGAAGAAGAAGGGTTAACCATAACAGATGATTAGTAATCAGTGAGGACTGATTGCGGATGATGAAGGGTTATTATGGGTTGTACAGGATCTACACGGTTGATTGTTTGCTGACAGTTGATGGAAATGTTAATGATCATGGTGGGATGTTTATTGATTATTACGATTGATGACAGAAAGTTGAGTGATTAATGTTGAATGATAAGGTTGATGATAGATGAATGATGACTGAAGTTGATCGATGCTGTATGATTGGTAGCTTGTGATTGATAACAATGGGTACAGTATTCACGGGTGGTGAAACTGACGATCGATAATGATTAGAACTAATATATCACTGGTGTTATATCCATATGATAACTGAAGCCTGATGAGTGATTATGATGTTGTTGAGTTTCGGTGATCGATAAAGACAAAGAGATATTACAATGAACGGATTAAGAATTACGAGAACAAAACAAGTAGTTTAAGTAGTTTTCACTGATTGCTGTTTTCTTGAACTCAGCTGTCAGTAAACGTGTGGACTGAGATACGTGGCTACACCCCCATCCGTTCTGTGTGCGTGTGGGTGCGTGCGTGCGTGCGTGCTGTGTGTGTGTGTGTGTGTGTGTGTGTGTGTGTGTGTGTGTGCGTGCGTGCGTGCGTGCGTGCGTTGCGTGCGTGCGTGCTGTGTGTGTGTGTGTGTGTGTGTGTGTGTGTACATCCATGAGAATTTACCTGTTCATATGCGTGCGCACAAACACACGCATGCAGAGACAAAAGCAGAACTGCAGAGAAAAACAGATTTGGATTCACTCTTGTGGCTACTCTTTGGCGAGCGAGTTACAAACATCACTCTTGCAAAGAACTTGTTCGGCCAACGTTTTTTCGTCAGGTTGATGAGCAGGATGTGGAATGCAATGGGTTGGTGTAAGCTGTTCAGCTGTGTGTGTAAGCCTGTGAATGTCCGACATCAGAGCTAAAAGAGCCGCATGTCGCAGCTATCACTTCGCGGCGCGCTGCAGCTGCCGTCATCTTGCTACATGTTTCACGGTAGCTTGGAGCCCTAGAGCCTCTGAGAGCAATTAGCTTTGTGCACTAGTAAATCATCGATCAAGCGTGTAGCCTACGTTGTGCGTGCTTGTGTGCATATGCATGCCACACGCTTGCAGCTTGTGCACATGTGTGTTTGTGCGCGTGTGTTTTGATAGATGTAGATGCTTTCGTGGTGTGTGCCTGCTTGTGTGTGTTGTTTGTGCGTGTGTGTGTGTGTGCGTGTGTGTGTGTGTGTGTGTGTGTGTGTGTGTGTGTTTGTGCGCGCGCGCCCACACACACACACACACACACACACACACGCGCGCGCGCCGCGCGCGCGCGCTCTTCATTACATCTATCTTTCTTCATGCCTTCTATTCAAACAATTCAATGCTGTTTATAATGTGTTCACTTTTAAAACAAAACGTTAAAAACTGATTTCACAACGAAAAGGAAAACGCTATATGAACACGCCGACTCTTCCCCGTCACCATGCTTGTTATCTGTTTCTCCATCAGCTGCCAGCGTTTCCTGAAAAATTTCAGATCAGATGACTGCCAGAAATTCCAAGAATCGAGGAATCCATGTTGTGGGAACAACCAAATATTGTCAGGTGACGGCCTTCAAATCATGACCTCAAAAATCAAGCCACTTTCAAAAGCTGTGTTCAGGGTAGGCTATAACCATCAACAAAGTCCAAACCCGGTTGAAAAAAAAAAAAAAAAAAGCCGCCGGTCCGAGACCACAGATGTATGTTATGTTATATGAGCAATGAGTTGCTTGGTTACTGGTCACGAGACGAGGTGGGCTGAACACGCTCAGAGAGATGGATGACTGTCGGACAGTGCTACGCTGAAGTTGACGCCTTTGAATTTTTTTTTTTTTTTTTTTTTTTTTGCAAGAGGAGAGAGAGTTTTGATGCGAAATCAATGAAATACGCTAATAAAAAACACACACACACACACACACACACACACACACACACAAACAACACACACACAACAAAAAACTGGACGACGTCACACTTCGCCACGCACAATGATAGATTTGTAACATTGTACCTTCAAACAGGGCCACATCATCCTCAGTTTAATTCTTGGGGTGTGGTGGTGATGATCAAATGCGACTGAAGTGAAAGAAGCCGACATTGAGATACGTTTTTAATGTCCTGGTTTTAACACTGACTAATTGTTCTACGCGAGGCTTACCAGCATCGCTGCTAATAAGCAATGGGTACTATGCTAATTAAAAGACAGAAATGTTATTCAAGCGGAATGTGATCCACTACGCTGCCAGAGCACCTTGCGAGCAAAACGACTGTCCACAATGGTCTTGCAAAATCCCGCCAGTATCTGTCTCTCAGCTTTGCTTGCTCAGAAACGTACCTAGCTCACGGGATAGGCTGTAGCATGCCTTGTATTAGAACAACATTTCCATGCAGTAAACCATCTGCCTAAAAGAGATCCTCCTGTCGTGAAAATCACTGTCATCTTTTGTATCAATGTGCTTTTCTTAATCATCTGTTTAAAAAAAACTTTGTAATCACCCACTAATAATATAATCGCCTTTCGATGGTAGTTTTTCATCAGTTTTTTCTTTTTTCATTTATTTTTAATTGCTCCTGGAAAATAAAGAAAGAATGGGAAAACACAATTTTAAAAAAAGTGGGAGGGGGGTGGAAAAAAATATAAAGAAAAACTGGTTAGAAACCTGAGGCGAGAAGAAAGCGCTGAAAGGCGATTTCTTTCACAGCGGGTGATTAATTTATCATGAATTATTCTCAGACCGCTTGAAATAGCTCAGCGGGGCTGCTTCCGGCGTTAACATCAGATCATTTCCTCTGTTCTCAATGGAAGTTAGGTAACTTAGATTTGGTGACCTTCCATCCACCTACCCCACCCCGAAACGCCCCGCCTCACCCGGCATGTAATGCAGACAGTGTGTGTGTGTGTGGTGTGTTTAACTATGAGGTATCCCTCTCTCTCTCTCTCTCTCTCTCTCTCTCTCTCTCTCTCTCTCTCTTCTCATGTTGAAGAGATCAGTAAAATACAATGTCATCATTGATTGAGTGGATGATCGAGTCAGTCTTAAGTTTTTTTTGTTTTGTTTTTTTGTTTGTTTGTTTGTTTAACCTTACTGCATTACTCCTGTGCGTGAGGTGAGGACATAACGAAATGTTACGAATTTATTTGTTTTTGTTAATTTTGGATTTGATACACACTAGGAAAGAAAGTGTACTATTTGTTTGCAGGAAAGGAAGAGGGAAATGTTTTTGTTCTGTTACCTCCCCCCCCCCCCCCCCCATTGTCAAAAGACCTCTTTGGTAATGACAAAATATCAGTGTCTCTCTCTCTCTCTCTCTCTCTGTGTGTGTGTGTGTGTGTGTGTGTGTGTGTGTGTGTGTGTGTGTGTGTGTGTGTGTGTGTTTACATCTGGGTATTGGTTTTGTGTCTGCATTATCAACAGTTTATGGCCTGGTTTTCTTCTTGGCTTCAATACTTATGAATTGTACATTCCTGTAGGGAACTTTCCTCCCATTCTGAAATGTGGGCAGTGAGGACTTCTGCCACTTTTTCAGGGACCAAAGAAAAAGGCTATGATAAGCTAACAGCTCTCCTCTAATTGAAAAAAAAAATAAATATAATATATATATATATATATATATATATATATGTATATATATTCAATTATAAACAAAGCTTGCTCTTATGTCTTAGATTGAAGAAATAGGGGGAGATAAGCATTCATATCTGCAGTGGTAGATCATTCTGCCTAACTAACAGTATGTGCTTGAGTGGGTGAATGGGGAAAAATAAAATAAATGCTTCTCAAAATGAGCCTTCAGCAAGCTTATAGTCTCCAAGAAGGAGACAATCTCCAATGGGGAGGAAACCCACTAACATATAACTCCTGGTCAGATGTTTATAATTGAATATTTCTTGCAGTCATTGCAACACCAAGCTGCTCTGTAAGTTGCTGGAATGGTGCTCGGTACTTATCCTTGGAATTTATTAGTTTATTGTATATGTATGATATATATATATATATATATATATTGTTGATGTTACAATAAATTAGACTAAATCTTCGTGTATGTTAAGAATTTCCATTTGAGGTTTGTCCTAGAGCACACACTGTAATAAAACGCATGGCTTAGATTTTTCAGCTTTTCATGGCCATCCGGTTTTTAACATATTGTTAAGTCTGCTGTTGACGGTATTGTACCCATCGAATGGTATTGCGGCGAACATTGTTACCAAGGTGAACGTGACAAGATACTCGCCGCTGTCAGTCTGGTTTGTCTTGGACCGGCAGTTCAAACACCGCATCATACATGCAGGTTGAACACGACCAGGACGTTTTGTCACAAAACATGGATGGCTGAACTTGCTGAACGTTCTCGTTTGCTTTTTAACTGGCGTTACGAGCAAACGATTGCGCGGAAGTTGAACGCCTTCCAGCGTTTGTGTCAAAACACGGACGTAGAAATAAACTTTATGCTTGTTGCTACACGTTGTCGATGAGACAAGATTTGACCTTTCCCAGACGTGCTGTCTGGGTCATATCTATACTTTGGTGTGTTGCTCGGATCCTTTTCTTTCTTTCTTTCTTCCCCCCCTCCTCCCCATTTTCTTGTGTACCTTTCCTTGGTGTTGATAATATCAAGGGTAGGCAAGGAGACACAAAACTGTGTTATTATCATGTCAGTGATGAAGACAAAGGTTAAACCGGTTCGCTAGGCGTGTCATGTTGCTTGTAAGCCGCGTGCAGGTAAGGGCATATGGAAAATGATTTGAAATGTGGAGTGTTTTGTAGATGCGTTGTACGCATGAATGGCACACGCACGCTTGGTCGTTTGCTATCGTAGGATCGGGTCAGTTCAATGGCTGTTTCGCACGTTTTTAATTAATGCTAGTGTAGAATAAGCGACATGTAGCCTATGTTTGTTCGAATATAGAGATGGGTTTATTGACTTGGTGTGCATCTTCCAGCTTCACACGTAACGGAGACAAGAAAGATTTCCTCATGAAAGTTCACATGTACGTTGAGACCCTGACTAACCCATCATGGACGTCACAGATAGCATCCCATAGTTCAAACTTCAGTTTCATCAAGGAGGTGTCGCTGCGTGCGGACTGGTCCATATACGACACTCCACATCTGTTCAGTTTCGAGACCACACTGCGCACGGTTTGAAGCTGACGGATAAATGAATTAATGACTGAGGTGAGAGAATTGAAGAAGAGAGTCTCATGGCTACTACGACGTGTCAGATGTCTGAGGTGCGCGTTAGCCGGACGCGCGGGTCAGACCTTGGGTGCTCCCTAACACTGCACCAATGTTTTATCGTTTGCATGTGCTTGTGTGTCCCATAGAATTGCCGGCTTAAAGCTCAGCGGAAATTTGGAGTGAAATAAGAAGCCCAGAACCGTTCAGTTTGGCTTGAATCATCTGCCCGTTGTCAAAATCAGAATGCATGAAAATACGGTTTTTTGTCCAGTACATGGAAACAGTCTGTAAAACAGCTTTTTTTTGACAGTTTTCATCATGACAGAAGGATACTAAAATGCTTAATGTGCCGCTATGATGTGGAAATTGCCATCGTGTTTTCAGTTCTTTTTCATAGAAACGGAGTTAGTCCCGCCGCGATGTGTCTGGCTGCCTGTGTTCTTTGTGATGACTGGCTGGTTCCAGGAAGTATCTAGAGTGTGAAAATACCATGAACATGTGTACCAATCAGGGCACTTTTCTATTTGTGGTGTGTTGGAGAGAGAGAGAGAGAGAGAGAGAGAGAGAGAGAGAGAGAGAGAGAGAGAGAGAGAGAGAAGAGATAATCCGAAAAAAAAAAGTCCTTTCTGACCTTTGACACTTTATGACCGCGTGTATCTGCTCCGCAGTGGTGATTGATTAAACGGAATACGGATGGACAGAAGAAGAATGGGTGCTTTGGTCGTAGAGACATCCTCACTGACTTTCATCTCTTTTAGCGATAGTAATGTATGTATCGAACGTCGTGATTTGTAATCTCTTTCATGATCGTCGAGGGTTGATGGGTTGTTTTGATCTGGAAAGACAGTTTGTATTATTTTTTTTTTAGCACAAAGTCGTTTGAAGTTTATATTAAGGTCGCAGACGTTTTATGTAGTGGTTGTGGCCTTAACCGACCTAAAAATGCAGACGCACGCGAACATCTGCTCATCACACACACACACACACACACACACACACACACACACACACACACACACACACACACACACACACTCTCTCTCTCTCTCTCTCTCTCTCTCTCTCTCCCTCTCTCTCTTTCTCTCTCAGCACACACACACACACACACACACACACACACACACACACACACTTATATGCATGCACGCACACGTACAAGCCACTCGCTGTGCGTACACTTGTGTAAACTGCCCAGAAAGGAAATTACTTTTCGTTTCTGCACATACTCATGAAGAATGTTGGTAACAAAAAAAAATTGCTGTTTTCACTCAAATGTTGTGGTTGATGGTGCTTTGAAACACGATGATATGGCTTGACCACGTGTGTTGTGTGTGTGTGTGTGTGTGTGTGTGTGTGTGTGTGTGTGTGTGCGTGCGCGCGCGCGCGCGCGTGCGTGTGCGTGCGTGTGTGTGTGTGTGTGTTTGTGTGTGTATATGTGTGTGTGTGTGTGTTGCGTGCGTGCGTGCGTGTGTGCGTGCGTGCGTGCGCGTGCGTGCGTGCATGTGTGTGTGTGTGTGTGTGTGAGAGAGAGAGAGAGAGAGAGAGACGTTGCCGTGATCTTCCCCATCACTTATATTAATAATACAACTACTTTATAACATAATATGATATAATTATAATATAAGTAATATGTACTCTTCCCGTTGACTCCCATGTCTGGCTAAAAAGGTCATAGTTGTTGCTTTTTGCTTTTATCTTGTCGCTCGTTTGACCTGTCACGTTCCGCAGCAACGAGCACAGCGACGCTTGTGTGATAAACAGCGCAAAACGGGCAAGCCTTTTTTTTTTTCTTTTTCTTTTTTCTTTAATGACAAATAAGCATCTTCAGAAGCCATCAATAACAGACCTCCACATGCACAACAATAATACTCCCCGTGTGGCGCTCAGCTGGCGAAATAACAGCCCAGTAACAGCTGTCTTCTGGGGAGCATTACGTTGTGCATTTTCATTCGTCAGTCATTTATGGCGTCTGAACGCAACGTTTGGCCAAAACTTCAAATGTATTCTAAACAAACGTGGCTGTGCACTCTGTTCTCTTGCGTTTGCTTGTGTTGAGGAGGGGGTTGGGGGGGGAGGGGGGTGGTCGGCAGCTTGGCGGTGTGTTTTAGTTTTCCTGTTAAACATTTTTTTTGGTTCATTTTTTTAAACAATTGTTACTTTTGTTTTATTTATTTATTCATTGCTTCAAAATATAGTGTATTTTGAGTGTACCAAAAAATGATAAAAAGCAAAAAAATATAAGGAAAAATGAAAGAAAGAAAAAAAATGATAAAGAAAGAAAAAAAATGAGGAGAGAAACATTGATGTGGAATGCAGCAGAGGAAGAAAAGAAAAACCAAACATATAAAGGACGAACACTTTGTTGTTTGGTGTAGTATGTCAAGTTGTTTTTTTTTTCTTTTTACATCAGTTATGGAGACGTTCGTTTTGTTTCATGTAGCGCGAACCCCCCCAAAAAAACAAAAGCAAAACAGATACAAAGAAAACTATTGGTGTAGTTGTTTAATGTAGCGCAGAAAGAAGGAAAGAAAAAGAAACGAATAAGTAAAGGAGGGAAACTTGACTGTTGTCGTTGGTGGTAATTTAGCATGGAACGAAAGCAAGAAGAAATAAAAGGAATTCTCCTGTTATTGTTTTTCATGTTGTCTAATGTAGCATGGAAAGGGAGAAAGAAAGAAAGAAGGAAGTGAAGGAAACTGTGTTGTTTTTGCTGTTGGTTCATGTCACATGGAAAGAAACCAGAAGGCGCATAAATAGAAGAGAACTTTAGTGTTGTTGTATAAGGTGACACAGAAAGAAACAAAACAAATAAAGAAGGAAAACATTCTTGTCTTGTTGTTGTCTAATCTAGCATGGAAGGAAAAGAGAAAAAACAAAGGAGGAAATATGTGTATTTACGTTTGTGCGCGCGTGTGTTTGTATATGTCCGTGCGTGCATGTGTGTGTGTGTGTGTACTGCAACATGGAAAGACAGAAAGAATGGTTAAATATATTCACATTTGATAGCATTAAACGATGGAAAGCAATTAATGATGATACCTACATTGTCTTAAATAGAAATTATGGAGTATTGCTCTTTTTCATTTTTTGTTTACGTTTTCTTTCTTTTTTATTTTTTATTTGAAAGGAGTTGCTGGTTAAATGGAAGGTGCTTGGGATGGAAAAAAATCAAACGGGGGCACCAAAAAAGGGACAAATGTATATGAACTGGAATCACCTGACGCGTGCGACTGGTCGTATCTGTTTATTCAAACCTCCCAACAGGAAATTATTTGTGCTTCATGTATCCTACAATTCCTTTTTTTCCCTATGGCTTTAATGGATTTCACTTTCGTAATGTTAACGTTAGTCCTTCTTACATCAAAATAATTACAGCAGGTCTACCACAATTTTGAGGACTTGCGGAGAAAAACAAGCTTGCTCCCTTTTATTCCAAGGGTTCCAGTACGAAGAGAAAGGTAATACTTCAATCGTAATTAAGCGCAGTCAGAAACACCACAGGATGGATGGGGTTAAAGACGTCGATTTATATAACAAACAGCTGACAGGTCTGTCGCAGAAAACGTGAAACATTGTTCTGGTTAATTGCAACCAAGATGTCATTAGCCATCTTCAGGAAAGCAGTTTCTGTATTATAACCCACACGACATGCATACTGACGAGGAAAGAAAACATTGTTGACTTGGAAAAGTTCAAAAAGTCGGAGATAAACAGTTTATAACGTTTCAAGATCCAGTTGGAGATCTGTAAAACATCCCTGATGCGTAGCAGATGTTTTACTTGCGACCTCCGCACAAACACGAATTACTTATACTGACTGAAAAATTTCAAAATTGAGTGATAATCAAAACGACTTAGTAGAGTTACCTCAGCCGAGTTTAATATCAACCGACCCACCCCCTAGATCGATTCGATCGTGAAGAAAAAGGTTTGTTGCATTCAAGGTTGGCTACCATTCCCACGTACGGTGACAGGGCAGACGGGAATAAGTAACCCGGGAGAGTGGGAGAAGAGGGCCTGTCTTACACGACACCCACACCACCAGAACGACAACACATTCAAATTAGCAGTTAACATTGCAGTGTTTATGTTAGGAGCCAGCGCGATTCGAACCAAGAACACCTAAGAACTCGGTGTTCTACCAGGTGAGCTTACCTGGCCGTGTGTGAGAGGGAGGACAGAATGATGTCATGAACCTGCATCTGGACAAAGCCTGATGGAGCACTCACTGTTTTGCCGCCCTGTCTGTCTGTCTGTCTGTGTGTCTGCCTGTCTGTCTGTCTGTCTGTCTGTCTGTCTGTCTGTCTGTCTGTCTGTCTGCCTGCCTGTCTGTCAGTCTGTCTGCAAAATACCTCAAAACAGCTAGGTGGACCTTACCCCAGTTCTACAGGGTACAGTCACTATGTGCTGGTGGTTACAATCTGGGGTCTCGAGTAACAATACTCTCCCTTCATTTTGTGCAGGGACCGATGTAAGCGCGCAGGATCTGCATCCTTTTTGTCGTGTCCTGTTTTCGTTTTAAAATTAGAACAGAACAAAGAGGTAGAGGCGGAAAGCGAGTGCCAGTAAACCATTCTTCTCTCCTGAAGGAAAAACAACGTGGTTAGAAAACATGGGTATGGTTGTGCGTCAGGGAGTCGGAGTGAACGACGTGGAAATCAAGCCTCTGATGGGGACACGGGATGATTAGAGCTCAAACAACAACTGAACAAGCTTTGTCAGAGAGAGAGAGAGAGAGAGAGAGAGTGAGGGGGGTGAAGATGGGAGTATTACAGTCAGAATCATACGCCCTGGTCTCACAACATGCAGGGTCTGTTGAAAGACATCATACTACGGACAGCAGACAATCGCCGTGTTGCCGCATGGTGTCGTAAGTCCAGTTTCGTCCCCTGGACACGACTCGTCAGAAATACCGGCCTTGCTAGTGATCGCCTGTCTGGCCCAGGGCATACAGCAGGCTTGTCAACCTTCCGCACTGGAGTGAATTGAGTGACATTTTTGAAGGCCTCATCCCATATTTTTCCACTTCTGTTCTGTACGTTCTCTCTTTGAAGATTGCCAACGGTACATTGTCGATAGAGCCGCCGCCTCATGCTGTCATTGAAGTTTTCAGAGCGCAGCTGGCTCCTTCGATGTAATGAGTACCCGTCGCGGTTGAAAATGATCGCAGTAGCACTGTACTACTGTAGCTCTTCCTGATACGTGTGTTGCTGAATGGAATGGGGTTAAGGTGGGGGGGGGGATGGAGGGTGGCGGTGAGGGGGTTAACTGATAACCGATTTGGGCGGGTGCACTGTCGCTTCAATTCGAGATGGCATCCAAAAGACCATGATAGAAAGAAGAATCTGAATATGTGTCTTGCTTGTCAGTGTAAAAGGTACCATGGATGTTTGTTTGACGGCGCGTTCTCGGAGATTATGCTTTTCAAACTTAGATCGCACTTTCCGGCTTTCACTAGCGCACTTAGGTCTCTGAGAGAGTGAACAGTCCAGAGAGGTAGTAGTCAGTCCTGCACGTAGAGAGAGAGACCTTCCCGCTTCTAACGTGATGGCGCGCTGACTACGGCGTGAGAAAAAAGTGTCCAAAAGTG
>CM065729.1:12236286-12241286 GCA_033310375.1 Conus canariensis
GGGATGTTACAACGCAAACGCGGATTAGCTAGCCATTTTGTTGAAATAGGGATGTTACGGCGCAAACGCGGGTTAATTCGCCTTTTTGTTTACATAGGGATGTTATGGCGCAAACATGGATTAATTGGCCATTTTGTTGAAATAGGGATGTTATTTCGCAAACGCAGATTAGCTAGCCATTTTGTTTGAATAGGGATGTTACAACGCAAACACGGATTAGCTAGCCATTTTGTTAAAAATAGGGGTATTGTGGCACAAACACGGATTAATTGGCCATTTTGTTTAAATAGAGATGTTACAACGCAAATGCGGATTAGCTGGCCATTTTGTTGAAATAGGGATGTTACGGCGCAAACGTGGATTAATTGGCCATTTTGTTGAAACAGGAATGTTACGGCGCAAACTCAGATTAATTGGCCATTTTGTTGAAATAGGGATGTCACGGCGACGGATTGGCTAGCCGTTTTGTTGAAATAGGGATGTTACGGCGCAAACGCGGATAAGCTGGCCATTTTGTTGAAATAGGGATGTTACGGCGCAAACGCGGATTGACTGGCCGTTTTGTTGAAATAGGGATGTTACGGCGCAAACGCGGATAAGCTGGCCATTTTGTTGAAATAGGGATGTTACGGCGCAAACGCGGATAAGCTGGCCATTTTGTTGAAATAGGGATGTTACGGCGCAAACGCGGATAAGCTGGCCATTTTGTTGAAATTGGGATGTTACGGCGCAAACGTGGATAAGCTGGCCATTTTGTTGAAATAGGGATGTTACGGCGCAAACTCGGATTAACTGGCCATTTTGTTTGACTATGAATGTTACGGCGCAAATGCGGATTAGCTGACCATTTTGTTGAAATAGGGATGTTACGGCGCAAACGCCGAACCAGTGCCATCGGCTTCCCGCTGTAGCCTCGAAACTAGATGACAGAAGAGGGAAAGGTTCGATGGGGGGGTGTGCGCGCGCGCGTGTGTGTGTGTGTGTGTGTGTGTGTGAGGAGGGTGATGGTGGTGGTGGATGGTGGTTAATTAAATGTGGGTCTTAACACGTTGAACGTTGCACAGCAGGCGATAAATCGGCGCCATCCAAATATCTGGCCTCCTGAGCTTTGTGAGAGAGGGAGAGAGAGTGAGGGAGAGAGAGAGACGGACAGACAGACAGGGAGGTCGAGGCAGGGATAGAGAGAAAGAGAGGTGGGGGGGGGGGGGGGGGGGACGAACACTGAATTGCCCTTGGTTCTGAAGCTGTTCATGGTCATATCGGGTTGATTTGTTGATTGGTCCTTCTTGCTGTGGACAATAATCAGATTCGTTTGTTTTGAAATGGGAAGGGGAGGGGGGGGGGGGGGTGGGGACGCTGGGTTCAGGATGTTTTATATCTGTTGGTTTTTGATGGGTTAAACGTGTGCCTTTCTTGAGCTGACTGTTCCGAGTATTTGCTGATCTTTGACTTTAAATAGGGGCCGAAATAGCTCAGTGGTAGAGCGCCGGTCTCGTAATCTTGGTGATCCTGGGTTTGCAGGTTCGAATCTCCGCCAGGCCTTTTCAGTACCGGGGGATGTTTCTAACGGAGTAAACATTGGTTCTGACTCCATTTCCCATATAGTCTTTCGAATGAGACTATAAACCGAGGTTCCGCGTGTGAAGGCACACATAACATCTTGCACACACGTCAAATCCCATCACCAACTTTCGGAAGAGAAGGCCAGTTTCGCCGTTGGTATGGATGACACGTTACACATAGCATGCACCCTGCGTGAGAAATGGAAAGAATGAAGGAAGTAAGGAAATTGATGGAACAATACTGACTGGATGACACAGGAAACGACTGAATGAAGCGCCAGCAGGCAGCTCTTCAGTCGGCACTACCCAGGTAGGCAGCCCGTTGTGTAAACAAATGTGGGATTGTAAAGCGCTTAGAACTTGATCTCCAGCCTAGGATAGGCATTATATATATATGTATTAATAATAATAATAATAATAATAACAATGATAATAATGATAAGCGATCAGATCAGTTCAGATCTTTAAACATCGTTTTTTGTTGTTGTTGTTTATAAAAGAACCAAACACGTTTGTCAGAGCAAAACCAGGCTTTCATGTGCTCAACTCAATATTGCGTCATCATCTTCTCCCCCTCCTCCTCCTCTTCCTTCTTCTTCTTCTTCTTCTTCTTCTTCTTCTTCTTCTTCTTCTTCTTCTTCTTCTTCTTCTTCTCCTTCTTCTCCTCCTCCTCCATTGTCGTCGGCGTCGGCGTTGTTGTTCACTTCCTCTTTCTCTTCTTGGTCCTTCTTCTTCTCTGTCCTACTTCTCAGTCCTGCTTCTTCTCTGTCCTACTTCTCAGTCCTTCTTCTCTGTCCTACTTCTCAGTCCTGCTTCTTCTCTGTCCTACTTCTCAGTCCTGCTTCTTCTCTGTCCTACTTCTTCTCTGTCCTACTTCTCAGTCCTGCTTCTTCTCTGTCCTACTTCTCAGTCCTGCTTCTTCTCTGTCCTACTTCTCAGTTCTGCTACTTCTCAGTCCTTCGTCTTCTCAGTTCTACTTCTTCTCGGTCCATCTTCTCATTCCTCCTCTTTTTCTCAGTTCTCCTGTTTCTCCGTGTGTGTGTGTGTGTGTGTGTGTGTGTGTGTGTTTTCTCAGTCCTTTTTCTGCTTCTCAGTTTTTCTGCTTCTTCTCAGTCCTTCTCCTTCTCTGTCCTTCTTCTCAAATCCCACTGCTTCTCGGGCCTTCTTCTGCTTCTCAGTCCTTTTCTCTCTCTCAGTTTTTCTTCTCAGTACTTCTGCTTTTCATCCTTTTCATTTTTACTTCATAGTCCTCTTTTCTCCCTGTCCTTCTCCTTCTCATTCCTTCGTCTTCTCATTCCTTCGTCTTCTCAGTCCTTCGTCTTCTCAGTCCTTCGTCTTCTTATTCCTTCGTCTTCTCATTCCTTTGTCTTCTTATTCCTTCGTCTTCTCATTCCTTCGTCTTCTCATTCCTTCGTCTTCCCATTCCTTCGTCTTCTCATTCCTTCGTCTTCTCATTTCTTCGTCTGCTCAGTCCTTCGTCTTCTCATTCCTTCGTCTTCTCAGTCCTTCGTCTTCTCATTCTGTCTTCTCAGTCCTTCGTCTTCTCAGTCCTTCGTCTTCTCAGTCCTTCGTCTTTCAGTCCTTCGCTTTCATTTATTTCGTCTTCTCATTCCTTCTCCTTCTCATTCCTTCTCCATCTCATTCCTTCGTCTTCTCATTCCTTCGTCTTCTTAGTCCTTCTGCTTCTCATTTATTTCGTCTTCTCATTCCTTCGTCTTCTCATTCCTTCGTCTTCTCAAAATCCTTCTTCTTCTCACCCTTTCTTCTTTTCAGCCCTTCTTCTCAGTCCTCCCTCCTCTCTCTCTCTCTCTCTCTCTCTCTCTCTCTCTCTCTCTCTCTCTCTCTCTCTCTCCCTCTCTCTCTCTCTCTCTCTCTCGCTCTCCCTCTCTCTCTCTCTCTCCCTCCCTCCCCCTCTCTCTCTCTTTCTTTCCCCCTCTCTCTCTTTCTCTGTCTCTCTCTCCACTCCTTCCCATATTCCTCTTTCCGCTTCCTACGACTCAGGTTGTCAGCGGGAGTGCTCGTCATGACCAAGTATGGGGAGGGATGAGGAAGGCGAGATCGGCACACATGATTAGGGGATTAGGTGCGTGCGCGAACACAGTTCAGTTCCTCTCTCTCTCTCTCTCTCTCTCTCTCTCTCTCTCTCTCTCTCTCTCTCTCTGTGCGCGCGCGCCCATGTATGTGTGTGTGTGTGTGTGTGCGTGTGTGTGTGGTGTGTGTGTGTGTGTGTGTGTGTGTGTGTGTGTGTGTGTGTGTCGCGCGCGCGTGTGAATACTGTGGACTTAGTAAGTCCACGCATTTACTCGCATGCACCGGTACGCGCGCGCACACACGCACACACACAGACAAACACACACACACACACACAGAGACAAACACACACACACACACACACATACACACACACACACACACACACACACACACACACACACACACACACACACACACACTCAGTATTGATCATACAGAATTGAGCAAAAGTCAATCTCCAAACGTGTTAAAAAAATTTTAGTTAATGTTCACATGGAAATTACTGTAGTGATTACATTAGAATATTCACAGATGGATCTGTACTTGATAATGGCAATGCAGGTTCAGCATTTGTAATTCCTTCTATGAAAAAAGTCAAACGATATCATATAGGTAATCACTATTCAGTTTTTACTGCAGAGTTGTTAGCTATTTTAATGGCTTTACACCATATTGAGGAGCTACCTATTAACAGTTGTAAAATATTACTCTGTGTAAATTCTAAATCGGCATTACAAGCTATCAAAGATCAAAATGCTAAAAAAAACGTCTTGAAATGATACTAGAAATCAGACATGTAATTCATCAATTGACATATAAAGACATTAGTGTAACTTTTTACTGGGTTCCTTCCCATTGCGGAATATATGCCAATGAACTGGTTGATAGAGCAGCTATTAATGCAGAACGTAATACTGAAGGGGCGATTCTAATGAACATGAATTTAGATCTGCACGAGTATTATAATCGCATTGAAAAACTAGTGAAAGATAGCTTGATAACATGCTGAAAACATCAGATAGCCAATATTCACACAATTGTATAAAAAGCGTCAGCACAATAAATTCCAAATTAGTTTTAAAATCATAAATCGATACACGTTCAACACATATTAGTTCTCGGATGTTCAAAATTCGTTTGAAGGCTTTTAAAACAAAATTTTCTAAAGATATTAAATGTGTATGTGGAAACCACATTTCCGTTAATCACCTGATTTTACACTGCCCTGGTATCAGAGAATGAATGACGAAAGCTACAGGGGATTTACTGAACCGTCAAATACCGTTAACTGTTCAGGAAGTGTTAAATGACTTCCATCTTCTTAAATGTTTTTCACAAGTTTTACACCTTAGTCCTATTGGGCTTTTCCTTTGAATAGTTAATTTATTGTTGGATTCAATTGTT
>CM065729.1:12248786-12251286 GCA_033310375.1 Conus canariensis
CGCGTCAGCACTTGCACACGCACAGACATAATCTCTACACTATTTGGTTTCTGATAATGGCTCTGGACATGCGAGTGGAAGAGTTTCGCGCTGATTCTGTCTGTGTCTATTGGGAGGATCGACTGTAGGAGAGGGAGCGCATGCTCTCTGTCTCTTTCTCTATCTCTGTCTCTGTTTGTCTGTCTGTCTCTCTCTCTCTCTCACTCTCTCTCTCTCTCTCTCCTCTCTCTCTCTCTCTCTCTCTCTCTCTCTCTGTCTCTGTATATACTTCATCATTATCGTAATCTTCATCATCATCATCGTCATCGTTTCTCTCTCTCTCCTCTCTCTCTCTCTCTCTCTCTCTCCTCTCTCTCTCTCCTCTCTCTCTCTCTCTCTCTCTCTTCTCCTCTCTCTCTCTCTCTCTCTCTCTCTCTCTCTCTCTCCTCTCTCTCTCTGAACTGTATTTCAAATTAGACACGAAAAAAACAACAACATCATGACGGAATAACGTTTATAAGAAGTAACTGCGAATACGAATATTTGGATTGAGAGTGGATCCCGTTTACAGCGAGTATCGTTAGGCAAACATCCGGATAATGAGGGCAACGTTTACAGCGAGTATCGTTAGACAAATATCCGGATAATGAGGGCAACGTTTACAGCGGGTATCGTTAGGTTAATATCCAGATAATGAGGGCAACGTTTACACTGAGTATCGTTAGACAAATATCCGGATAATGAGGGCAACGTTTACAGCGAGTATCGTTAGGTTAATATCCCGATAAAGAGAGCATCGTTTACAGCGGGTATCGTTAGGTTAATATCCGGATAATGAGGGCATCGTTTACAGCGGGTACCGTTAGGTTAATATCCAGATAATGAGGGCAACGTTTATACTGAGTATCTTTAGACAAATATCCGGATAATGAGGGCAACGTTTACAGCGAGTATCGTTAGGTTAATATCCGAATAATGAGGGCATCGTTTACAGCGGGTATCGTTAGGTTAATATCCGGATAATGGGGGTAACGTTTACAGCGGGTACCGTTAGGTTAATATCCAGATAATGAGGGCAACGTTTACAGCGAGTATCGTTAGGTTAATATCCGGATAATGAGGGCAACGTTTATAGCGAGTATCGTTAGACAAATATCCAGATAATGAGGGCAACGTTTCCAGCGGGTATCGTTAGGCAAACATCCGGATAATGAGGCCAACGTTTACAGCGAGTATCTTTAAGCAAATATCCGGATAATGAGGGCAACGTTTATAGCGGGTATCGTTAGGTTAATATCCAGATAATGGGGGCAACGTTTACACTGAGTATCGTTAGACAAATATCCGGATAATGAGGGCAACGTTTACAGCGGGTACCGTTAGGTTAATATCCGAATAATGAGGCCAACGTTTACAGCGAGTATCTTTAGGCAAATATCCGATAATGGGGGCAACGTTTATAGCGGGTATCGTTAAGCAAATATCCGGATAATGAGGGCAACGTTTACAGCGAGTATCTTTAGGCAAATATCCGGATAATGAGGGCAACGTTTACAGCGAGTATCGTTAGGCAAACATCCGGATAATGAGGCCAACGTTTACAGCGAGTATCGTTAGGCAAATATCCGGATAATGAGGCCAACGTTTACAGCGAGTATCGTCAGGCAAACATCCGGATAATGAGGGCAACGTTTACAGCGAGTGGAAAGGAATGATGTTTACAGCAAACATTCCTTTGTGAATGCCCGGATGTGAGGACGACAGGGTTTACAGCGAGTATCTCTCAGTGAATATCCGAACGGGAAGGGATAGCGCTTACGTCAGTATCCATTTGTGAATATCCGGATGGATAGGGACTAACGTTTACAGCAAGTATCTTTAGCTTGATATCTGGATGGGTAGGGATAACGTTTACAGTAAGTATCGGTAGGTAAATGATATCCGGATAGTTAGGGATTAAATTTGTAGGTATCGTTAGGTGAATATGCGGATGGGATGTGGATAACGTTTACAGTGACTATCTTAAGCCAATCAATACATGGATAGGAAGCGGTTAACTTCGAGTATCTTACGCCAATCAATACATGGATAGGAAGGGGTTAACTTCGAGTATCTTACCCCAATCAATACATGGAAGGAAGGGGTTAACTTTGAGTATCTTACGCCAATCAATACATGGATAGGAAGGGGTTTTAACTTCGAGTATCTTACGCCAATCAATACATGGATAGGAAGGGGTTAACTTTTATGGCGAGCAACCGTGTCCTTTCTTCCTGTCAGGTAAACTAACCACAGCACGGTAACAGGCTGTAGAAGAATGAGAAATCAGGATTGAGACAGGAAGAAAGAATGGAAAGAAGAAGAACAGGATTGTTTACTAGAAATAGAAGGAAAGTTTGCGGAAGAGTCGGATGAAAATGATCAAAGAAAAACGACAAAAAAACAAAGAAGGAGAACATGACATCGTGTCCACAAAGCGTTCTAAAGAAAAATTTGCTTCGTTTGTCTAACACAGAATCCA
>CM065729.1:12261286-12278786 GCA_033310375.1 Conus canariensis
ATCACTGCCGATTGTACTATAACTATCACTGCCGCTGGTGCTGTTGCTGCTACTATTACTAGAATGATGTACTATAACTATCACTGCCGCTGGTGCTGTTGCTGCTACTATTACTAGAATGATGTACTATAACTATCACTGCCGCTGGTGCTGTTACTGCTACTATTACTAGAATGATTGTACTATAACTATCACTTCTGCTGCTGTTGCTGCTACTATTACTAGAATGATTGTACTATAACTATCACTGCCGCTGCTGCTGTTGCTGCTACTATTACCAGAATGATTGTACTATAACTATCACTGCCGCTGCTGCTGTTGCTGCTACTATTACCAGAATGATTGTACTATAACTGTCACTGCCATTGTTGCTGTTGCTGCTACTATTACCAGAATGATTGTACTATAACTATCACTGCTGTTGTTGCTGTTGCTTCTGCTGCAATTGCTGCTATATGGCTGCTGCTTACTACAATTGCTGATGTTGCTACTGCTGCTACCGTGACCTTTGGTATCACTACTACAGCTGCTGTTGTAATTAATGACTATAGCATTATATATATATATATATATATATATATATATATATATATATATATATATAAAGAATAGTTGTGTATAGGGTTTTGTATTGTTTTGTTTGCTCGATTGGGGGAGTGGGGGGTGGGGGTGTTAAAGTATGACAAGCTGTAATGTTATTGCCACCATTGTCATGACGTGGGTGTCATGATGACCGCCGTTGTGTACGTTTCTCTGATCATGAAATGGATTGGAAGTGACATAACAGCCACACACTGTACGTTAGAAAGCCAGAGGTCTGTGGCATACTGCATGCGCGCGTGCATACAGAGAGAGAGAGAGAGAGAGAGAGAGAGAGAGAGAGAGAGAGAGAGAGAGAAACGTAACAGAACAAAAAAAAACAGTTTCAGGTTTTGCTCTCTTTTAATGTTTTTCATACCTCCAAAAATACAGACATCAAATTTCAATAAAAATGATGTTTTTGATCTTCTGACTGAAAGGTTTTGACTGTAACAAATCATTCATGCACAACTTCGCTTAGGAAAGTTCCATGTCTTGTCACCGAGCCAAAATTTAGACAATTCAATGGAAACAAATGTTGCCTTTCTCTCTTACCCTAGCAGTACTGTGATATAATATGTCTTCGGCACAACCTTACGTTAGATTCTTAGAAACAGCGCATTATCCGATTCGCCCACGCGGGAGGACGAGAGAGCTGATTGAGAGCAGAAAACACGGAGCCCGAGTCCGATTCTAAGGGCAAAGGGTTGGTCATTCCACCTTCTTAGATATCTTCCAGGTCGTTCTTATGTCTGGAAAGTCACCGGGTTTATGGCGGTCCTCGCGACAGGATGCGTGTTCATGTCTGGTTTGGTACCTTCACTTTAGTCCGGTTAGTTGATCGGAGTAAGGTGTTTGTTGGCAACACCTCTCCCTAGAATTCCCTGCCGTCGTCCTCCCGTCACAGACAAAAGGTCAGTGTTGATGAATCCGTCCCTTGACAGTTGATCGGAGGGTCACTGAGACGGATTGTATAGCAGACAGTCGGGGATGTCCGCAGATCTGTCTTTGGCCATGGGCAACATCGTAGAGGGTTTTTAACCATTCCAGACCCTCATGGCATAGTTTAGTTTCACTTTGATAAAGAAATGTTGAGCGAAATGCGCCGCCGAACGAAAACAAACAGACAAACAAATCATAGAATAAACACAACTTATTTGGTTGTCTTCAAGGGGTCAAAACGCGTAGTGTTTGTTCTGCAATTTGTTTTGTTCTTTCGTTTAGCGGCACAACAATTCTTCTCTGAATCTTCTTTCACTTTCCGCACGCAGTGCCCTCAGTTGTAAACCAGGGTGAGGGGTATTTTGCTTCAGGTCCAGACTAGTACCAGGGACAGTTTGAGAAATTCGAACAAGTCGAGTACTTTTGGAATGAAAGGGGGAGATCGATCTGCACTTACTGCCTGGGGTGTGAGTTCGGGGCTTTTCCTCGCCCGCCAGAGAGGATTTCGGGCTTAATACCCAGGATATCTTCTTCTTCCCTGCCCTCAGACAGGAACCCCAGAGGCACTGACCAAGGCTGCTGTACGGCGGAGGCCCTCCAGAGACCCATAGAGCTTCTCCCTCGTCGATGTGTCAGCAGGCCAGGTCTTAGCTTTTGATGAGTGGACAGTCCTGCAGGAGGTGTTCCACAGTCATTGGGGCTGTACCGCATGGGCACCCTGAAGACCAACCAGGCGGGTCCCCAGGTGGCGGATAGGGAGGAATGCCCCCAGATATGCTTGCCTGATCGAATCAGCAGTCCCGGACCAAATGGCGATGGTCCTAGCAGGATGGGGCGGGATAATAAGTGGCACTGTTATCTCCACTGAAATACCCCATGTATCCTATGACAGGAGCGTCATGCGATCAAGAGCCGCGCTAAAAGCTCTTAGCCCTGGGGATGGATATCCCATTGAACAATCCATCTCCAGCTGTGGCCAAATCGCCGGATAGGTTGGACTCGTCAGCCCAGTAAAGCAACCAGTCTAGGAGAGCGTTCACTGTGATATAAAAACAAGCCGTAGTCGGATGTGCTGGTCCTGACCCCTCGGGGGCATAAGGCATATGACAGACATCTAGGATGCGTGGACACACGGAAAGCGGTAGAAATAGGAGTATGCAAACACGCAGATAAACCGACAAGGGGACAGATACACACTGGAACATACAGACACGTGGAGTCTTTCACATGGGGGACATGATGACGGGCAAGCCTATTCACAAACAAACTCGCGGACACATAGAAATATGGGTTTGTTGAGAGGTGGACACGTGCACATGGAGACATATGCATATTGGTACATAACGCTTGAGGACATACAGACAAGCGGATGCAAAGATAGCAGGAGGTAAATATTCACGGACAAATAAAGGAACGTTGGACACATGGATACATAGACATAGTGATATATACGCACACAGACATGGTGAAATGCAAACATGGGGACACATTTACATGAGCAGTTAGAGACAGGCGGACAGACGCACATAGGAATATACAAATACGGGAACTGATAGACACGAGGACATGTGGTCATGGAATCATGTAGGTTTATTTACTGGGATTCTGTAGACACAGTAGTACGTTTAGGTTTGATCCTGTGACGAGTACCTGAAGCTAGTTTGGTGTGATTTAAAAAAAAGAAAAATTTTGTCGCTTCGGTGGTGGGATTATCCATCTCAGACCAGCAAGGGGACTCGGACGGAGGGCATGCAGTGGACGTGCACGTGCGCACGCCTCGCACGGAATCGGTTCGGAAAATTGCGCTTGGCGGTCGCCATCCATTATTCACCATGTTTGCTATCACGTAATTAGATTGTAACCTACGTATTTCTCCGTCAGCGTAGCCTACTGCAGACCTCCCCCTGCAGCATATTACGGCAGTCCGGCAGGAATCGCATTACTGCATTCCGCCATGAACGTCTGTGACAGTCGGGGCCACATTATCTGCAGGCTGTGCCCTACGGGAATCCAATTAGCAGCAAGTCAGCAGACAGCCAATTGGCAGGGAAAGAGGTCGACGACTGTTCTGGCAGCCACTCCCTGCGCTCCTCTACCCCCACCCCTCCCCTCCCCGTCGCACCCCATCCCCACCCCTTGCCCCATTTTCCTTCCATGCAGTGTGACCAATCAAAAACTGCTTTGTGGTGATGTATGCATGGCAAACAACCGGCCGGGGACCGTCATCCGTCGCTTTGTTGATCTGCACCAGGCAACCGTTTTGGTCATCAGGTTGCCGGGGTACATGTACTGGAGCTGCATTCCACGACACGTCGTTTCCCTACGTCACACTGCGTTTTCCTGCTTTCTTCTACCTCTACCTTTGTCTTATATTTTTCTGTGTTATTTCTTTTTTCTTCCTTACGTTTTCCTTTTTTTTCTGCCCACAGTTTTTTTTCTAACCTTGCTGTGTCTTTTCAGACCTTTGTTCAGTTCCCTCTGTCTTTTCCTTCTTGTCTATATATTTCTTTTTTAACTGATCATACGAGTTCTTACCTCCTGTTATCTTTTTAATTACAATTCCTTTACTTTTTTTCTGACCGTTCTCTGCTATTTTCCTGCCTTTCTTATCTTTGGCTTCCTTTTCACTTGGTTTTTTTTTCTGCTTTTTCCTTCTTTTTGGATTTTCCTGCCTTTCTTATCTTTGGCTTCCTTTTCACTTGGTTTTTTTTTTCTGCTTTTTCCTTCTTTTTGGATTTTCCTGCCTTTCTTATCTTTGGCTACCTTTTCACTTGGTTTTTTTTCTGCTTTTTCCTTCTTTTTGGCGCTTTCCCCTGTCTGTTCTACTTTTCCATACTTTTTTTTTTATGTTTAACTACTGTTTCATACTTGTCCGTGCCTTTTCCTACAGTCTGTTACTAACTTCTATTGTTGTTGTTTTTTTTTCTACCAAAGCGGCTGCAAAGAACCGTTGGCTGCCCGAACAGAAAGCAGTAGTTTGTCTGGCGCATGCAGGACGTGCACGAGTTGTGAAATGCCATCCCTGCAGACAACTTACTTAAAAGATCTAGGGATCGAAAATTAAATACCACTGTATTAAACAAACCTTCAATACGACTGCACGATACATATATCAGATATCACTGTGCCTTACAAATAGTTTATACACTGTATCATACACATTATATCCCACTGTCTTACACAAGCATTGATACTTTTGTATTATACAAATATAAAATACCAATATTCAAGACAGACATTAGAGACAGTTATACCATATAGGCATCACTGTTCTATGTAAACATCAGGTACCACTGTACCCTTGCTGTCCGCATCTATCCAGAGTCTCAGTACGAGTTTTGAGCTTAGAAGGTCTGCCATCGTCACGATCCTCGTCGTCTGCAAGAGAAGGACTGAGAGCAGAGACAGCCGCTGTACGTAGCCTTCGTCGATATTACAAAGGCTTTTGATCCGGTCAGCTGGAGAGGATTGTCCGTGCTTCTCTCGAAGATTGGCTGTCTCCCCAAAATACTCCTGATGATAAGGTCTTTTAATGTGGATATGAGAGGCAACATCAGTGTACCGAGGCTACATCAGTGTCCGATCCAATCAGCAGCGGGATGAAGCAAGGTTATGTGCTCGCACCTACCCTGTTTCACATCTCATTGCAAGTGTCCCAGTACTGTGCAGGTGGTGGTGTCTACTTCGACGCGCAAAGCAACTGGAAGCTATTCGGGATTGATGGTTCGGATGCGAAGACCATAGTTTGGTGAGTGCTGGTCCCAGAGGTGTCGCTTCTAGATGTTGTTGTCACTGACACCACTGACATGGGAAGTTTCGCAAACACTCACCAGTAGTTTTGCACTTGCATACAGACTTCGGTCTGACTGTCAGCTTCTTCTTCTGCGTACGCAGGCTGATAAATGTCAGCTTCTTCTTCTTCTTCTTCTTCTTCTTCTTCTTCTTCTTCTTCTTCTTCTTCTGCGTACGCAGGCTGATACTCCTGCGGACACTCCCTGTATAGACAGTCAGGTATAAATCCCATCTGCTCAACAAAGGGAGTCGACTTTTGTGTGTATGACCGTTTTTTTTTTTATCCCACCATAACTGTCAGCTTCAAGAAGACGGAAATCATGGATCAGGCCGTCAGCACCGTCCCAGGATTGTCATTGGTGAAGACAATCTTGAAGTGGTGGACGACTTCACTTATCTTGGCTCCATTATGTCCAGTAAATGCCTCTGGCGAATTCAAACTGAAACGACGCAAGGCCATAACTGCCGTGGCTTGTCAGGAGGAGGTGAGGAAACAACACGACGACCCTGAACACCGTGATGAAATGTACCAGCCTGTGCGCTCAGCACTCTCCCATATGACTGCAATTAATGGACGACAGTTTGGAAGCATGAACCTCAGCCTAACTCTTCCCACCTCCCCTGTCTCAGAACGATACCGGGCATCGCATGGAAAGTCCAAACAGGGACGTTCTGCAGCGAGTGCTAATGCCAAGCCTGTTGGTCCAGTTCACCCGGCAACGGCATCGCTGGGTTTGTCATGTCAGTGGATCGTCAAGAGTCTGGCATCGCAGATGAACGATCACAGAGGTACCAGCAGTAGCAGTGAGGTAGAGATTGCACCGCCACAGTCGAACGATGCCTTCGCTTGCAGCAGCTGCAGCACGGTCCCCCTGCCGCGCCAGGAGGACTCTTCAGCAGGCGATGTCACTTCACAACGACACTGACCGTGACGCAACTCGCTCGTCACCTAAAACAGAAAGGATGCCATGACCAACTGCACTATACACACCAGCAACACGACGGGCTCTGGGTGCGATCAAAGTCCGACGCTTTTAAGTTCTACAGTTGATTCTACAGAAATCCACCTTTAATGAAAGAAGTTCCGAGAATACACAACCAAAGCATGCGATCCTAGCTCTCCCAAGATGCTCAGTCCGTCGTTTTGTGTTTAACGACATCCGAGAATACACAACCAGAGCATGCGATCATAGCTTTTACAGTCATGCGATCATAGTTCTTCCAAGATGCTCTGTCCGCCATGTTGTATTTAACGACAACTGGCCCTGTCTGGCGCTGCATTTTGGAACCTCTCAGTGACAAGCTCCTTAAGGAAAAATGGGAGTGGGTGTCTTTAGAGGGATTGAGAGAATGTCTTTTGGGAGGTTAGTCTGATGTAAACAAAAAGAAAATAATGTGTCGGAAAATCAAGTCTTTAAAGGGGGGGGGGGGGGGGCGTGTGTGTATATGCGTGTGTGTGCGCGCGCGTGCGTGCGTGCGTGCGTGTGTGTGTGTGTGTGTGAGTGTGTGCGTGGATGCCTGCGTGCGTGCGCGCATGTGTGTGTGTGTGAACTTGTCCGCGCCCCCACCCCACCCCACTCCCGTCTCCCAACTCCCGGGCCCCACATCCCAACCCCAATACCCCCTTCTCCCCTCAAACTTAAAACTCGATAATGTTTCTAAGAATCAGTAACCTCCTCGATATCCAACGAAGAGGTTTGTAAATTGGATTAGCGATGCGGTAAAGATGCTGAAGACTGTGTCAAACCAGGTCATGACCAGTCAATAGGAAGAAGGGTCACTTGACATGCCCCGTGCTCCTTCAACCCTCCAGCTTTGCATGAAAACTGGGTTCAGACCTGTATTTTTAGTGACCGATAGATCATGGTTGATGAGAGGTTGGAGGCGGACGGGAGGGGGGGGGGGATGGGTGCCGGGGGGAAGAGGGGAGACACCGTGACGGGAGGAGGTGAAGGGGGGTGGGGGTGGGGGGGGGGGTGAGACAAGGTGAGCCCCAGAGTGCCCTACCTGTCCCGCCAGCTGCCTGGCGGCGAGATCAGTAAGGAGAGTGCTCGAGGGTGAGGACAGCAGAGACTGAAGTGATTGGTGCTAAATTCGGCATCGTTTCCACGTGCAGTATCTCCCTCCCCCCTCCTTTCCCCCTCTCAGCCCCCCACCCCCACCCCCACCCTCCACAGACACACACACACACACACACACACACACACACACACACACACATATTTTCCCTGCCGCTATTTTTCGTATCTTATTCTCTCCACCACCACCACCACCCTCCACATTCACCCCGAATCTCTCTCTCTCTCTCTCTCCTCTCTCTCTCTCTCTCTCTCTCTCTCTCTCTCTCTCTCTCTCTCTCACTGTATGTGTCTCTCTGTGACTCTCTGTCTGTCACTCTCTCTCTCTCCTCTCTCTTCTCCTCTCCCTCCTCTCTCTCTCTCCCTTCTCTCTTCTCTCTCTCTCTCTCTCTCTCCTCTCTCTTTCCTCTTCTCTCCCCCATTCTCTCTCTCTCTCTCTCTGTCTGTTCGTATATCTGGTCTGTCTGTCTGTCTGTCTGTTCCTCTCTCTCTCTCATCTCTCTCTCTCCTCTCCTCTGTTCAAAAAGAGCAAGATCACTGAATCGCACAAGACCAGAGAGAAAGTGAAGGGAAATCAAAGTCAACACACCAGCACTAACCTCTGACATTTCTCACAATGGAAAAGAAAAAAGAAGAAGAAAAAAATAGCACCGACGAACAGCCTTCCGAAGGCTTAGTATCCGCAACTGATGTCTGTGTAAGAAAAACAACATTGCTCTCTCTCTCTCTCTCTCTCTCTCTCTCTCTCTCTCTCTCTCTCTCTCTTCTCCTCTCTCTCTCTCTCTCCTCGTTATACAATTTCTCTGCTCTTTTTCTTCTTCTTTCTCTGCTCTCACACACACACTCTCTCTCTCTCTCTCTCTCTCTCTCTCTCTCCTCTCTCTCTCTCTCCTCTCTCTCTCCTCTCTCTCTCTCTCTCTCTCCCCCCCTCCTCTTTTCCACCCTCCCTCCTCTCCTCTCTTTATGTCCACTTCCCTTACTGTAAACTCTCTCTCTCTCTTTCTCTCTATTTCCCTCCCTCCCTCCCTCCCCTCCTCTCTTTCTCTCCCCTTCCCTCGCTGTAAACTCTCTCTCTCTCTCTTTCTCTCTCTCTCTCTGTCTCTCTCTTTCTCTCTCTCTCTCTCTCTCTCTCTCTCTCCTCTCTCTCTCTCTCTCTCTCTCTCTCTCTCTCGCTTCTCTTTTGCTCCTCTGTTTCCATTTTTCTGTTCCTCCCCTTTTTTCTCTCTCTCTCGTTTTCTTTCTTTCCCACCCCTCCTCTTCTCTTTCCTTTCTTCCTGATTCCGTTGGTGGTAGAGGTATTGATCTGTTCAGCAAGAACTCGTAGGCAAGCAGTCAGGCAGGCAGTCAGACAGGCAAGCGGGCAGGCAGGCAGGCAGGCAGGCAGGCAGGCAAGCGGCACCTAGGTGTCGGGTTATGAATTTTGAATCTCGCTTGGAAAAGACTCAGAATGTGGGTCTTCTATTTTTTATTTTTTATTTTTATTTATTTTTTTTTTTTTTTGAGGAGTTGGAGGGGGGGGGGGAGTTGTGGTGGGTGGGTGGACTATTGGGGAGAGGGTAGACAGAGGGGGAGGGGAGGGAGGATGTCTCATCCTTCAGTTGGAAGGTGAGGGAGGAGAGAGGTGGCGGGGGTGGGTAAGTGTGTGTGTGTGTGTGTGTGTGTGTGTGTGTGTGTGTGTGTGTGTGTGTGTGTGTGTGTGGTGCTCTGTCATCGCCGTGGTCGAAAGTTGGACTGCAAGCTGCGGTTTGTCTCTGTTCCTCGTCTTCTTTGTTTTTCTTTTTTTTTTTCTTTTTCTTTTTTTTTAATTTTCAGCCCTGTCTCTCTGCGCTGCCCCGGCCCCGCCCCGTCCCCCCCCCCCCCCCCCCCGCCCCCTCTCTGCCCAAACCCATCCCCAACGCTTTCGCCTTACTTCCCCCGCACCCTTCCTAATTCTTATTCACACCCCCCCCCCCCCCCTTTCCTGTATAACACCCTTACCCCTACCCCAATCCCCATCCAGTCTTCTTTTCCTTTTTTTTTTTTTTGGTACAGTCTGTCTGCTCTGGCTCTTCGATGTTTGTTCCTGCCTCATAAAGGAAGTGGCTGTCGCTAGCACCATTAGTTGTCTGGAAGTGTGTGTGTGTGTGTGTGTGTGTGTGTGTGTGGTGTGTGTGTGTGTGTGTGTTTGGTGGTGGCGGTTGTAGTGGTAGTAGTAATAGTAGTAGCAGCAGCTGGAGTAGTGATAGCGGTATTTTAATTTTTACGTCTTTTCACACAAAAAATATATGACATTAGACGAGTGCGTGTATGTGTGTGTGTGCGCGCGCGCGTGTGTGTGTTTGTGTGTGTGAAGTGAACTCGTTAAGAGGGATTTTGTTCATGCTGTCAGAGCTTTGTTTGTTTGTTTTCTGTCCCATCTCCTGTGCCACCTCGCACGCCGCTCATACCCTCCCACTCACCCTCCCACCCCAACCCCGTTCACAGCCACAGCCTGGCCCGCCAACCACAGCCCCGACGCCGGCAATCCACAGGAGCAGTCAGTGTCCAAGTCGTCATAAGCCAACCCACCGGAGGAGACACTGCACTGCTGCCGAGTCACTTCGGTGGTGTTCAGTGGCGCCTGTTCTGATCCAGCATACGCAGGACACCACCTACTGAGCCCCCTGCTGAAAACAATGATTACTTAGTCGCAGAGCCGGCGTGAGTGAGCTCTCCCCCTGGAAGGCGCCTACACGTCTGTCCGACGACAGTTCCCATTCATTTGCCGATACAGGCGACCCGACATGATCAAACCAAGGCCAGAGACGTGGAGAGGAATCGAGAATGGAGGTCATCATGAGATCAGCGCATAAAGAGCTAGAGACTTTGGGACGTGCTTAATGATGATCGATGAAGATGATGTTACGGATCTCCATTCTGGTCTGAGACTGCACGACAGGGCTGTAATTTATGCTTACTTTCATGGTATCTCCTGTCGTCAACCAGGCCCGAGAGATACAGACACCTGCAGTGTTGGTCAAAAATTTTAGCGACACTCTCAGGGATACATTCATTAAGTGGATGAAACTTGACGGTGTGGTCCCAGTCTTCCCATAGGAAACTCAGCTGTGGGTATGAGACTGTAGAGGCACAAAACTGGCCCTGATGGGAACCGAACCTACGACCTGCTACCCTGGAGTCCGCGACGCTAACCGCTTCGCCACGGCGGCTGATGTCAAGCTTCGCGTTTCTTCTGCTCCAGTGCCCATAGCAGTATACCAAAAGTGCTGTAACTCTGGACTGCCAGTGACAGTAACGATAGTTTTGCTCCTGCTGACCAGGTTCCAATGGTGTGGAGCTGTCTTGTCCTCCGTGTCCACTCCGTGGCCTCATCCCACACCGTTGATTCTGGCTCCTTCTGCATGGCCACACCCTGGTTTTGTTTTGTTGTTGTCGTTGTTGTTGTTGTTTTTTTGGGTTGTTTTTTTTTTTCTGCGTACGCAGGCTGAAACTCCTGCGGACACTCACTGTATAGACAGGCACGGATTAATCCCATCAACCCAACAAAGGGAGTAGAGTCTCGTGCGTATGACCGTTTTTTGTTTGTTTGTTTGTTTTTTTATCCCGCCATTAAAGCAGTCATACTCCAACTTCGGGGAAGGTGCATGCTATGTGTAACGTGCCATCCATACCAACGACTTTTACGTGTGTGCAAGATGTTATGCGTGTGTTCACACGCGGAACTTCGGTTTATAGGCTCATTCGAAGGACTATGGGAAATGGAGTCAGAACCAATGTTAACTCTGAGGGAGAAATCCCCCTGTACCGAAACGGCCTGGCGGAGATTCGAACCCGCAACCCCAGGATCACCAAGATTACGAGTCCGGCGCTCTACCACTGAGCTATTCCCAGAATAGCCTGACACCCTGGTTAATCCTGTCACAGCCCCAGCACGCTTACCTTGTACTGCTTCTAATAATACACTAACCATGTGCCATTTCCAGTCGTGTGTGCTGCTTTTTATTACTACCAATGGTGCACTATTGTACTGTTGCTGATAATATAATTTCATCCTGTTTGTTTGTTTGTGTGATTTTAAAAAAAATAAGATTTTTTTTTAACTGCTGAATTGTGTAGCACAGCTCATGATAATATTGTTTGTTTTGCTACTAATAGAACACTCCGTGCGGCTACTGACATAAACTGCTGAAATATTGTTAACATGCAGTGACTTTGTACCAAAAATGATCTTAATTTCATTACTTATGATAGTTACCTTGCTTTAAGAATTGTCTTATTTAGTATTACTGATGAAAAGTATACTTATTGTTGTAATACTGCACACAAAAATGTGTGTGTGTGTGTGTGTGTGTGTGTGTGTGTGTGTGTGTGTGTGTGTGCGCGAGAGAGAGAGAGAGAGAGAGAGAGAGAGAGAGAGAGAGAGAGAGAGGAGAGAGAGAAAGCGGCTGGAATGAGATTCCCTCGGGGGTTCCTAGAGAAAGTCATCTACTAACTGACTTGAAGACGTATTTTTGTCTTAGATTACCTTCATGTTGTTTCGTATGATTCAGAAGTCACTTTTTTGCAAATGTTCGAAGACAAGGAATTTCATAACCAACACAACGAAAGAGTTCCTGTCTCTGCCCTTTAACTCTTTCCTCCTGTCTCTCTCAATTTTTTTTTTTTTTTATTCCTTCCCACTCCTTTTCTTTTCTCATCTTACTCTGCTCGTCCTCTCTTCTGTTACTTCTCCTTTTCTGTCTCTCTTGTCCCTCCTGATTTTCCTCCTATCCCTTATCTTCCTGCTCTTGATTCCTTTAGCCTCCTCCTCTTCCTCCTCCTTCTTCTGCTTTTCCTATTTCTTCCTCCTCCTCCTCCTCTTCCTCTATTCCTTCCTGACAGTGGTGAGACCCTCTTAAGGCTATGATCCTCTGTTCCGTTGTCGGCTCGTGAAGATGCGAAATGACACCATCGAACATTTCCAAAAGAAACCGTTGTCGGCACGCAGCCTTCGGGAACTACACATTGGGCTGTCATCATCCATATCATCGCTCGCTGTGGTCTCGCAGATGTTTCGACTTTTCGTGTCATCCCTAGCTTTTCCCCGTGAGCCCTCTCATCTTGCGCTTTCGCTGTATTTTTGCCACTCGTCTGGTGGACATGGAATCGAAGTCTCTCACTACATGTAGAATGCAGGTTGGGCGAGTGGTAGTACGGTTTGTTGGACCGAGTTACAAAACCTGGTCTTTGGGTGTTTTATTTGTCACTATGGTGACTCACTCAGAGTGTCAGTGGATATGGCTGTAAGAACAAGATAGACAACAGCAGCTAATGCCAAGATGAAATAAGATAGATGGTAAGGGAGATGGATATTTTTCTTTTTTCATTCTTATAAACATCACCGACCAAGGGAAAACCATTTCAGTTATCATGCTTACCATGTTGGGTCGACCTGTTTGAAAAGAAAAAGCGAAAAAGAAAAAAAGAAATAGAAAAAAGAAGAATTCGTCATTTGATGAAGTTTATAATGACAATGACGTCGATAACGATGACAATGGTGATATCGTTACTGGTGATGGTGGCGATGATGACAATGATAATGATGGTGATGATAATGGTGATGGTGATGGTGATGATGATGAGGTGATGATGATGATGGTAATGTTGATGATGGTGATGATGGTGATGATGACGATGATGATGATGATGGTGACGATGATGATGATGGTGGTGATGATGATGGTGATGATGATGGTGATGATGGTGATGATGATGATGATGGTGATGATGATGATGATCTTAGTTCGGGGGAAAGCTGGAATGAAGACATGAGATACTAAAGGTTCAGCCCACAGAAGGCGGTGCAAGAATAGGGTCATGAGGTCATACATGCTGCCCAAACAAAATGTAAACAAATCTCTGCACTTCCTTCCCTCTCTCTCTCTCTCTCTCTCTCTCTCTCTCCTCTCTCTCCTCTCTCTCTCTCTCTCCCCTCTCTCTCTCTCTCCAGACACGACAGGTACAGACACAATCAAACACCTGTACACACACATACAAACATGCGCACGCGCACACACACACACACACCGCGCGCACGCACGCATGCATGCACACAAGCACGCACGCTCACACACGAACGCATATGCAAATGCATTCGCGCGCACAGAGAGAGAGAGAGAGAGGGTGTCGACCAAACATCAAACAAGAGAAGACATTTGCCCATTCGCATCACGTGCCACGTGTTTCATTTTCTTAGAATTTGCCTGTTCAGCTCCCGAGTGACGTTTCATAATCTTGCAGTTTATGTGTTTGATTCACGTGCCACTTGTAGTCTCGTCACTGTTTAAACAGAGCGGGTTGAGGGACGATTGTCGAAAGGCAAAAGCAAGCACAGCGGTGTCTTTGGTTCGGTGATGTAACTCAACTCGCCGTCAATCGAAACAGGCTCTTCCCATTTAGATAATGGGGTACAGTGGTCACAACATGTGCTGGAGGCTGGTGGGAAGGTGGTGTGTGTGTGTGTGTGTGGTGTGTGTGTGTGTGTGTGTGTGTGTGTGAAGGTGGGGTGAAGCAGATAAGTGGTGGGAAAGCTGTTTGTAGAAGGCGAGCATATAGCGAGATAGATAGATATGCACGTTTTGCCGTTGGACATACTTTTGTGACAAAGCGTCCAACTCGGTGTTTTCTGACTTTTCCCATTCGATAAATTTGGGTTAGAAATTGATTATTAAGCAATCTCGCGCGTGTGTGCTCTCATTTCTAAATCTGCATTAGTTTTGGCGAAGTGTAACGGTTTTCTTTTTTTCTTTTGTTTTTGTTTGTTTTGGTGTGTGTGTGTGTGTGTGTGTGTGTGTGTGTGTGTGGGCGCGCCCCGCGCGCGCGCGTGTGTGTGTGTGTGTGTGTGTGTGTGTGTGTGTGTGTGTGTGTGTGCGTGCGTGTGGCGTGCGTGTTGCGTGTGAGTGTGTGTGTGTTTTCAATTTCGCATCATAAGCCCAATGAGCAGCGCTCTCAACGATCACGTGACGATGGCTTGCTTGAAAATCAAACGGCAGACGAGAGATTGACAGGCCCACATCATCAAATTCAAAACAAGATATAAAGCTCTTAGGGAAGGGGATCGATTTTTTTCCCTGAAGGCCTCTGGGCCTGCCGTGCCTAATATAGCCAGCCGAAAGAAACACCTAGGTGAATGACACTAAGGTTTGTTGCACTGGAAGAGCAGTCGGCGACGTCGTGCAAACGGCTCGAATCTGTGACGGGTTTTTCGGAGCGAACATTTTGGTCGTGTGACACGCCGGAAACGTAAAATGTGACATGCTTTTTAAAATGTGGGAGTTTGAAAACAGTCATGGAGCTGGAGTGTTTGTGCGCCGCTTTGAACTGATTTGCCAAAGAAAAAAAAAGAAGAAGAAGAAAAGAAAAAAAAAACAGGAACCTGACCAAGCAGCGAAGTTAGGTTTGAAAAAATAAATTGAACTGAAAACTGTTTCACCACGGAAGTTATTTTGGGTCTGTTTTGCTCTCCCCCCCTCCCCCCCCCCTTCCTCCTCCTTTTTCTTTTCTCTCTCTCTCTCTCTCTCTCTCTCTCTCCTCTCTCTTTTATAACTTCTTGACTCCACAGCACTGTGCGTGTTTCCTCATTGATCTTGGACGGAAAGGAACACAAACCTGGTGTAAGGTAGTTACACAGATATACTGAGAGAGAGAGAGAGAGAGACGGCGAGGACAGGGGAGCGGGAGGTAGAAAAAGGGGGGGGGGGGGGGTCGGGGGCTGTGCAAAGAGCAATTGACAGGATGACTGCTCCCCTTGCAGAAGACAACATCATCGCTTTCACTCAGACATGAGACAAAGCGAACGGAGAGGCCAGTATCAATTCGTCCCAGTTTGTAAATGTCAACGCACGTCACTCATCGCCATGGCAACGCACGCACGCTACTCAATTGCACGTCGTCGGCGAAAAGCTCAGCCGGGGCTGCTACGATGGAAAAGCAGACTGACAGAGAGAGAGACACACACACACACACAGAGTGAGTGAGACAGGAGAGAGAGAGAGAGAGAGAGAGAGAGAGGCTGGGTCCTGAAAATTGCGATCTATTTTCCGATGTGTAGAGCAAATGGCTTCGCAGACTCGCTGACTTTTTGGGGTTTGTTGTTGTTGTTGTTTGTTTGTTTTGTTTGTGACATGGAGATCACACATCTCTTCTTCGTCTGTGTTGTCGGTTTGGGATTTTGTTTATGTTGTTTTTGTTTGTTTCTGTTCTTGCTTGGGTTTTGGTGTGTGGGTGGGGGGTGTTGTTGGATTTTTGTTTTTTTGATAATGGTGATTCAGGGACCTCAGAATTAAGAGAGAGAGAGAGAGAGAGAGAGAGAGAGTGAGGACGGGAGGAGAGGGAGGGGTGTTCACGTCATGTTCTTTATAGTCCAGCCGACCATGGGCGTCATATGAGAGCTCTGAGCAAGTCTGGGAAGGAGGAAGGGGGGGGGGGGGGTATTCATGTGCTCAGTAATAGAACCTCTGCGCTTCTGACGTTAATCATCTGGAGAGAAAGTTGGATTGGGAAGACAGAGAGGAAGAGAGGCTACTGCTTCCCTCATTATGTGTTCACTGGAGGCCTCGGTCCTGTATGTTAAAATACAGTTGAAGTAGTAGGCACTTTTAAGACATGATGAGAGAGAGAGAGAGAGAGAGAGAGAGAGAGAGAGAGAGAGAGACTTTGAGATTTTATTGTCATTACCCAAAAAAGGTCTTTGAGAGAGAGAGAGGTGCGTGTGTGTGTGTGTGTGTGTGTGTGTGTGTGTGTGTGTGTGTGTGTGTTCAAGAGTGATACATGTGAGAGGTCTAGGGGGGAGGGGGGGGGGGCAACCCTCAGTCTCAGTGTTGACAAACCGTACGGATTTTACAATTTTTTTTTACTATGTTCATTACTTGAAGCATCCATGCGTAAAATCAAACAACACAAAAACATAGAAAGACACAGGGAGAGAGATATGAGTGATTCAAAAGGTCGCAGCCCCATATGAAGGATTCAAATCACAAATCATAATCAAGCCATGATTTTCATATACCCATGCACACCGCCAGAAAGCTCCCCGCCATTTGAATTACTTTAAAAACAAAAAGAAAGAAAGAAAAAAGAAATAAAGCATTTTTTTTTTTTTTTTTTGCTGCGAGTTCACTGTAGGCCAATATAAATAAACACTAGTCGTAATTCAGGTGGTCTGTTGTAACACACACACACACACACACACACACACACACACACACAACACACAGAGAGAGAGAGAAAGAGAGAGAGAGAGAGAGTCGTGCATGCATATGAGAAAATTTTTCGTTCGCAGCATCCGTATCAGAAAATTTTTCAAAGGGACAAGGGCCCTTGTCATTTAAGAGCATTTACGGTTTTTCTCTTTTTTTTTTACCCCTAGGGAAGATCAGAGGCTTTTGTTTAAAAAAATTTTGGGGGGCCCCTGTGTGTATCTAGGGGAGTTTTTGTTTTTGGGGGGGAAAGTGTATACGTGTTCGTCGTTAGAGAGAGAGAGAGTGAAAAGGAAAGATATATATTTGAGAGAGTAGAAGATAATAGATAGATATACATATATCTGTTTTTTTAAAAGTAGGGGCGTAAGAAATTAAAAGGGGTTAATGTTACTTTTTGCGGTATGTTTAAACATTTCACGTCTTAAAAATTCCCGGGTTTATATCAGACTAATGGGGGCCCCAGACAAGTGAAAGAGGGGTAGGGGGGGGATGCCTGCCCCAGCCTGCGATGGCCTTTGGCGGTTTCGCGTTGTGCCCCCGCCATCCCACTTTGTGCAAAAAAGTTCTAGAACTGACCAAGCCCCTTTCATTCTACCTTTAGGGATTCCCGCTTACACCTGATTTTTCCTTCAAAAATTTAAAAAAACTTATTGAATAAAGCTTCGAAAAAAAAAAAAAAAAAAAAAAAAAAAAAAAAAAAAAAGCGTAGAAAAACGAATCCAAGCAAAAACACAAAGGCGTTTGGGGCCTCTCGGGTCTTCTTCGGCAGGATAATACAACGCTGATCGGGGGAAAAACAAAAAATGAACGACCCACTCATTTATCTTCATCCTGACAGCCCTCGTTTTCATTCCACCCTGTCTTGCGCCCCCAATTTTTGGATGAAGAAAG
>CM065729.1:12288786-12298786 GCA_033310375.1 Conus canariensis
CTGCGCAGCGACTCGGAGGCCGAGTGCAACGCCTGGATCGACGCCATCAAAAGAGCAAGGTGGGTGGGTCAACAAGGAGAGCGCGCAGTGTAGTGTGTGCTGTTTTGTCGCGCAGTACGCTGTAGTGCCGTGCTGTATACTGTGATGCAAAAAAAAACCGAAATAATCTCAACGTCATGTACTGTGTTAGGTATTCGTTTGTGTTATTTGTTGTGTTGTGGTGCGCCGGGTGGGTAAAGCATTGTTCTGTCGATCCAAGGGTCCGTGCGTTCAATCGCCGCTTGAAGACTGGCTACAGGCAATGTTCTTTTTTGGAGTTTAGCCTCTGTGTTTACTCAAGCTCAGTCACAGTTTTAAACCGAGCTTCTGTACCTGAACGCATTTCAAAAACAAACGAGCAAACAAATAACACCTTACTTTACATCTTCAATGCGCGAGCGCGCGCGCGCGCGCGTGCACGCACACACACACACACACACACACACACACACACACACACACACACACACACACACACACACACAACTACATAAATCGATCGATCGATCTATCCATGGATAGACAGACTACACTCCATTTTAGCCAGACGATGAGAGACGTGCATCCTGACTTTCCAGTGGTCGGTGAACGGAACTCCAGGAGCATTTAAAACCTGCCTTGCCATCATCTCTTCCCCGGTCATAGATAGGAACAAACCAACACACACACACACACACACACACACACACACAGAGAGAGAGAGAGAGAGAGAGAGAGAGAGAGAGAGAGGGGAGGGAGGGAGGGAGGGAGGGAGGGAGAAACAGACAGACAGAGATTGAGAGACGGAGAGGGCACCTGCCAGGAATATCTTCGGGCAACAAATCGTTCCCAAATGCGGTCACAAAAGAATCTGTCCAGATCCGCCATCAAACGGTCATGGACAGCAGAGAACATGGTGTACATGCTCTAGCGCCGCGAATGTATCAAGTGACAACACATCAGGGAAACTGGTGAGTCTGAAGACCACCAGGTTCTGCTTGCACAGGATCCACATCGCATCGGGCAGAAGCAGGGGACACGTGCGACTCGGCATGTCAGCCAGCTAGGCCATGGCCTGCAAGACATGATATGGCTGCCTATACGACCACAGGTCACGGATTTCAGTTCAATTCAATTCAGTATACTTTATTGTCTCGTAAAAGAGAAATTTGTTGCATGATCAGCAGTAAGTCTTCACAGATTTTTAAGACAATAACAATATTGACACAGTAAAAGCACAAATAAAATAATGCATATCATAATGATTATACTGATTACGATAGGTATTATATACACAAGTACATAAATACAAGAAATTTCACCTGTACACACACACACACACACACACACACACACACACACACACACACACACACACACACACACCTCCCCCCCCCCCCTACGTACACGCATACGCATGCACAGACACAGTCAATTGTGCACACATACAAGAAGAATGGAGAGAGGAGGGAGCACAAACCGGATGCAGATACTAAAGACAGAATGTTCCAGTTGGCCTGAATGCCAGAAAACAAAATTGTAAATGAATAGCCTGCTAACTCTCCCGACAGATCCATTTCTGAGCCTCCCTTCGGCGAACACAAATTCTGCCATTGTGTCGTCAAAGTGCTGGTTTAGAGAGAGAGAGAGAGAGAGAGAGAGAGAGAGAGAGAGAGTGAGTGAGTTATTATAACACTAAAGTCTAGTTAAGTTACTGCGCCACAGTATTTGCTATCCAGTTGTCACAGAGAGAGAGAGAGAGAGAGAGAGAGAGAGAGAGAGAGAGAGATTCTTACTCACAAAAAAGACATTTAAACATCATTAATCGACTGCGTCACAGCCTTTACCGTCTTGACGGGTGTGTAGCATCTTAAAGTAACCAAGAATACAACAGAGAGAGAGAGAGGGAGAGAGAGATAAGCTTACAGAGACAGATTCCTTTTGGAACATAAAGACTGATTTACTGCGTCAAAGCACTTTAATTACGTACATCCGGTGGTCATTCAGTAAACAACCCTTGACAAGGACGGAAAAAACTGTCCGTGACCTGTGCCAAAAAAAAATGATTTGTTTGGTTTCTGAGTTCAGTATGTTGTTTCCATGCGCAGAGAGAGAGAGAGAGAGAGAGAGAGAGAGAGAGAACAGCAATGGGGGAAACAAGTACAAGCGATATATATATATTCATATCTGCAGTGGTAGATCATTCTGCCGAACTAACAGTATGTGCTTGAGTGGGTGAATGGGGAAAAATTAAATAAATGCTTCTCAAAATGAGCCTTCAGCAAGCTTATAGTCTCTAAGAAGGAGACAATCTCCAATAGGGAGGAAAGCCACTAACATATAACTCCTGGTCAGATACCGATATTTCGAAACCTGATTGTTTCTCCTCAGTGATTGTTTCCCCATTCACCCACTCAAGCACATACTGTTAGTTCGGCAGAATGATCTACCACTGCAGATATGAATGCTTATCTCCCCCTATTTCTTCAATCTAAGACATAAGAGCAAGCTTTGTTTATAATTGAATATTTCTTGCAGTCATTGCAACACCAAGCTGCTCTGTAAGTTGCTGGAATGGTGCTCGGTACTTATCCTTGGAATTTATTAGTTTATTGTGTATATATATATATATATATATATATGTTTGTGTGTGTGTGTGTGTGTGTGTTCGCTGGCGAAAGACGGTCACGCTGTCCGAAAGCTCGGGCAAATACGGATTTCTCACTTGAAAGCATTGTTTGCGCGCGCGCGCGCACACACACATACACACACACACACACACACACACACACACACACACACACACACACACACACACACACAGAGGCACGGAGGGAGAGATAAACAAAGACAGAGAGCCGTTTGTTTTTCTGTCATTATAGGTTAGAAGAAGAGATGAAACTCTCCACATCATTTCTATAGAAGAATGTCGAACCATCATAATGTATTCATAAGTTATAAAACGATTTGTACGTCATTTTGTTAACATTTTGTTTTAATATTATTTTTAAAATATACAAAACGGAGCTGCATTTTCATTACTTGAAGTCATTCGTTTAACGCGAAAACTATTAAGACACCTTTTGTATGAAAATCGAATCAATCGGTCTATACGCAAATGAAGTAAAGGTTGTGTTGACCATACCCATGGTGTCTAGCACTGTTCCGGCAGCAGTGCTCCGTACTGTTCCAAGCTCAGACCCGCAGACGACGACCTTTGCCTGTGGTGTCCTGAATTACGGCCGTCGGTGACGAGGGCAGACGTGATGAGATGCAGCTCTCCATCAGCTAACCACCGTCACAGTGCTTTGAGGTCCAAAGTGGTGTCATTACTCGTAACTCCCCCAAAGAACGAGTTGGGAAATGACCGACAAACTGTGGCTGCGTCATTATGATATTTAGGTTGTTCAGTTATAAAGTTTTCATCTCTATGTATCTGTTCGCGCGTAAGTTCGTGCATGCGTGCGGGTGAGGGTAGAGGGGTAGGGGGATATGTGTTTGTGTGAGTGTGTGTGTGTGTGAGAGAGAGAGAGAGAGAGAGAGAGAGAGAGACAGACAGACAGACAGACAGACAGACAGACGACAGACAGACAGAGAGAAAGAGAGAGAAATATGATGCACTGTGACTATTTTCTTCTCTTTTGTGTATACTAGAAATATTCTATCCTGTACGTAAGACTAAAAACAGTTAACCAAATTTTGATACTATAAAGAGTGATCTAAAACAAAGTGTATCACAGACCACGTTTTAGTCGTTTTTCGTCTCTCTCTCTCTCTCTCTCTCTCTCTCTCTCTCTCTCTCTCTCTCTCTCTCGATTTTTCAACGACTGGACAGTCTACAAGTGAGGCTGAACCCCAGAGAGAGAGAGAGAGAGAGAGAAGGACGGAATCAGAAAATTCTTGGGGATTCCTAATACAAACAAAATGTTGACCACACAAGCATTGAACAGGTAGTGGACTTGTTGAACCACCATGCCGTTGATTCCAGTGAGTGGCAGGTCTCGGACATCGAACGAGCTTTCAGTCTCGGCCATTAACAATACGAACCTCGCCCACCATTCATGCTGCAGATTTGCCACCGGAAAGACAAAAGGTGGGTGATTAGTTACCGACGTTTTAGACAGACCCTGACTCAGTAACATCAGGAAGGCCCGCTCGTCAAAAAGAAGTAGAAGATTTCCATCGTCAGCAAGGTTTTTTTTTTAATTTTATAATGGACGTCTGCTCGTTGTAGACGGGTCGTCAATCAAGGCAAAGACAGTAGGATCAGCAGGATCAAAACCAGTACAAGGACTATGATGAAGCCGAAGATCCTCACCACGAAAACCGGCTAGAACTGCAGCAACCGCATCGACGCTGGATAAGTGACAAAGCCAACACCAAAGTTTTGTGTTTATCGCCAACAGCCCAAAATGTGGTTCAAATGGTCCCTAGGATATACAGGGAAGTCTTCAACGAGAACGCAACAGTGCGCGGAGGGTGAGGCGTGGAAATGTTGGTCAGTGGACCACAGGTGGGACTGCGTTACAGAACTGGCTGAGAATCAGTTACAGGAAAAAATGATTATGATATCAGTCTGGATAATTTGAGAACGGAACAGATACCTGAACGGCAGACATTCGCTGAGTGTGCAGAATCCATCTAGAAATCAGACTGGGCTGAATAAACAAAAATGCTGGTGAAGACCAGCTGTCGTAGGGAGCAGATTATACAGTGAGATCGTTCAGGCCAAAACGCATGTTAACTTCAGAACAACAGCCAGTATAGCAGCATTGGACTCGAAGCTTCATATGAATGAAACAGACGAGAAGAGACTTCTACAAAAGGCTTGACGAGTGGGGAGAAAACCAAAGCAAACAGTTCTCCAGAGAGAAGCCGAAAGGACGAGGACACGCAGTCTGAAGATGTGCATGTCACAAGCAACGTTGACAACCATTCTGACGTCAGAAAGGACGACAGTAGCAATGTACCCCAAAGAGCAAAGGAAGGCGATCAGAATCAGGAGCTGAACAAGACTGTGAAGGCCATCGTGAAGTTCTTGCCAGGCATGACCATAGAAAGGCAACTGATGAAACTTTCGAACAGTTCTTGAAGTGTTGGACAATGACTTTGTGACACACTTCGCTGACGACGATGCTGTGCAAACTCGACAATAACTTGGTGACACAATTCGCCGACGACGATGTTTTGCAAACTCAAGACAGACAAACAACACAATAAAATCAATACATTGCATTAGGCACACAGAAGCAAGCAAGAAAACTTGACATGCGTCAGTGTGAAAGACATACACTCACATACACTGTGTAAGAGACAGACTGACCTAAAGGGGACAGGGTCTGACGCTGACCCAGTGACCTGCTTGGATCTAACGGTAACCAACTGATGTGTTCATCGTGAAGGAAAGCAGCAACATTTAACCTCAATCCTCATCCCCTACCCCCCTCTCCCTTCCCCTACCCATCCCCAACCAGCAAGAGCCACTGAGGGCCGGAAAGGCAACTACGGCAGCATATCGGCATCGAAAAACGATAATAGTTGTTTTCGTCGGGGAAACGGTTACAATCCACGGGAAATGCGATAATAGGGAAATGGTTAAAATTCTAGGGACACTACTATTATCTCCGGGATCTCAGCTGTTTTCCTGGTTTGTTTGTTGGTTGGTTTGTTTTTTTTTTTTTTTGGTTTGTGTTGTGTGTGTGTGTGTGTGTGTGTGTGTGTGTGTGTGTGTGTGTGTGTTTTCCTGAGGATCACGATAGTTTACCCTATTTTTCTTTGGATAATAACTGTTAGCCTTGTTTTCCTGAAGAAAACGGGTACTATCGCAGGAAAACGTCATTAATAGGGAAAAGGGGTATCACCTCTGTCAACAGTCAAAAAGTTAACACTCAAGTAGAGTTACGTTATTCTCATTTTAAAAGGTTTACTGTTTTGTCAGTCGGATAAGGCCTAATGCTGCCGGAATGATCATACTCGTCATTGACAAGACCTAATTTGGAAAAGATATTTGGCCTGCCCATGGACATCGCCACTTGTCTCGTCAGTTTGCAAACCAATGGCAATGATTTCGGCATTTAACAGATAGAGCGATATTATCTTCACCTGCACAGTTCTTGCGATTTCCACGTTCTTATTTGTGGAGATATTGATGCCCAAACCGCTTCAGGACACAACCCACAAGGCTAGTGTGGAAGGGATTATTGAGAATTTCTTTCTTGAGAAATCTGATTAAAAGAACAAAAAGCTTCCTGGGGTCATCTTCTTGCAACATGTAATGCATTGGATATCGTCATTCTGAAAGGATCAGCTCAACAATATTTTAATGAGAGCAGTTCCTTTCTATAAGGCGTAGGGGCAAACACCATGGACTAGTTTCTCATGTCTTGCGATTTGTTTGCAATTTTCGTGAGGTGTCTGTTGAATCGGTTCGTTAGCCCCTATAATCTTGTCTCTGTAAAGTGCTGCTTACGTGTTAGAAGCCGTCTACGCAGAAAATCGCAAAAGGAAACCATTTTTTGTAGAGTAAATCGTCCGGGACACAAAGATAGGCATAAAATGTTATCGTTAAACTGAATAGTGCAGACTTACAGACATGCTTTTGAAATTTTGGAATTATTGACAGTGCATCTGAAATACTCATCGAATGGATTACCCGTGCAAGCAGTTACATTATTAAAAATATTTTAATGGGCCAAAGAAAGAGCAGTCTGAATGGCTTAATAGCTAGCTAAGTCACTAGAAATCCGCTCATGATTTACATGGATTGTGATGAACACTTAGAAGACCTAAATCACTGTGAAAGAAAGAACACGTACTTAATAGTAAACTATTAGAAAACAAGAATTCAAAATGCAGTCAGGAAATAGAATGTAAGCAAGGCATGTGGGCTTGACGGATTAACTGTAGAAATGGGTTAGGAAGTCACTCTGTTTTCAGAGTGCAGTATTTAAGGCAGTGGGCAAAAGCTATTGTTTTTATTGCTAATTGTAAGAATGTAACATTGATGATGTTGACAGCTGTGGAGGCGTTTCTGTTCTGAGTATTATATACAAGTAGTACACAACTGTTTCAAGAAATTAGATTGTTTGCAGTTGGAAGAGATTTCTTTGATTTCAGAACGGTTTACAGATTTTCAGATGGGAGGGGGGGGGGGGGGGGAGGCTACTCAACAGTTGATCAGTGATCAGGTGTTCCACTCGTGAGTTGCTGCTTAGAAATAATTCAATCAAAATAGAAGATTTGCATATAAGGTTTATCGATTTTTGAAAAGCATTCACTTCTGTAAGACAAGAAAACCTGCTTGAATGTCTGCAACACAGTACCTGGACGGTTTCCCAGTTCTCTTAAGGGCATATGACAGCGAAGGTTAGAGTTCAAAGTTAATATTCTGAGTTTGTTTGTGTGTTTGTTTGTTTTTAGTTTAGTGTTCATTTGGTGTACGACAATGGTATGCAATGAGTTCGACGTTATTTTGTTTTCGTTCAACAGATTGCTAATGACATGTCTGCGTCGTCGAGCCTTGGGAATGCCGACGGCTTTTTCATTTCAAAGAACTCCCTAGCCTTCTGGAATTTCTGTGCTAGGACCACCTTTTTTTCTGTCATTCTCTTCGACGCTGTCGTCTACTGGTTTATTTTTTCCTGTCTTTCTTCTAGAAACTATTTTACTGTTTTCTTTTCTGGTCACAAGTTATGATATACCAGCTTTTTTCTTTTTTATCTGGCGATTATGTAGTGAAAGTGATACGTACTGTAGAGGTGTGCATGCTACAAGGTCTGTTTTCCCATAAAACCCGTTTTTATGTGTTTGTGTTACATTTTAATGTTTCTAAGAAATGTATTACGTTTACGTGTTTGTTTGTTTGTTTTGGGAGGGGGGAGACGGTGAGAGGGAGGATGGGGGAGGAGGGGTGTGTGACGAGAAATCAAGCGGAATGGCTGGCGTTCTCAATACAGCCTAGTCTTATCTGCCTTAATAATGTTAATAGTTTAACGACCACGTCATTCATTGCACATTGGTTTCGTTGTTCGTTACGCTTTCAGGATGTAACCTTTTTTCATGAAGTGACCTTTTTAAGGTGTCACCTTTTTCAGGGTGTAGTCTTTGTTAAGGTATAAGCTTTTTTTCCCTATCTGCATTTGAAAGCCCTTAGCGGGCCCTGTGTGTTCGACTAGGCTAAAATGACCAAAAAAGAAAAACCTGTCAGCTTCAGAACTACGTGTGCATCGGACGTACATGGTATTCAGATATTAGAAGGCGTTATGAAACTGTTCGTGTTGATTTTGTTGTTGTTGTTGTTGTTTGCTGATACAAGACTCAAAAACCATTTAAACGTTTTGAAAGTATGTTGTGGGTGAAATGATGATAAACTTCAGTCTAAAGAAAACAAAATTAATTGTCTTAAGAAAAGATACGTTTCTAGGTAGGTATTAGAAATTGTTCTTTCGAAAATGTATACAAAGGTGGTGAATGAACGCAGCTATTTAAGACATAACCTTACATTAAAAAAATAGCCCCAAAAAGGGAACAGCGAGTCTTGTCATGAAAAGCAAAATGCCAGCAAAACGAAGCTTTGTTAAGGCCTCATAAAAGAATAAGGAAAGGTCATGTAGAACAGTGTGTTTTTTTTTTATTTTGTCTTATTCTATACATTACGCGCTCGAAGTTTGGAATACGAATAGAGTAGGAAAAGTAGAAAGGTTCAGTTACTTGCGTATAAAACATTTTGGAGTGTACTGGTAAAAAAATATTAAAAAAAAAATAAAACACCACCAAGATGGTCTTAGATAATCTAGGGAATTTTCCTTTGTAAATTCTCAGATAAAGACATTAAGGTGTTGATTTAGATTACTACAGAGTGATCAAAATAGACTTCCCTGTGTACCGCGTAAAACGTTACGTGGATTAGACAGAAACTGGAAATAGTGCTTGGCTTCCAAGTTGTGAGAAATTACATGTCAGACAAGCTTTAGTGCGTAATTTGGTGGTTTGAGTAAAGGTGTATATATGTGAACAGGCTGAGGCTTTCTATTTTTGACTGGCATTGTCTAGTACTAGAATACGTGTACTTCCATTAAATAATAATATTTACAGGTGCAGTGGGGAAAAATAGTCTTTCAAAATCCGCCGAGATGTAAAGTACGCAACGATTTCATTCTTTTTTTTTTCCATTGAAGTATTTTGAATATTCCGATCTAAGTGTAAAATTCCCCCAAACCTGTTTGAGATCAAGCAATGTCCAACGTCATATTCAGTTACAGAAATACGTTTTTACTGTGCAATGAAGAGGAGAAATGTCTGCGTACAGTTAACAGGTTTAATGAATTGAATGAGAAATGTGAGTATAGATGCGTACAAAGAACTTTTATAATATCTGTAAAATGTTACGTATGCAGTTCCCTCTACCAATTTCTGTTCTGAATTGTGCTCTCTCTCTCTCTCTCTCTCTCTCTCTCTCTCTCTCTCTCTCTCTCTCTCTCTCTCTCTCTGGGCACTCCTTCTGTCTGCCCCCCACCCTCCCTCCCTCCCTCTCTCTCTCTCTCTCTCTCTCTCTCTCTCTCTCTCTCTTTGGGCACTCCTTCTGTCTGTCCCCCCTCCCCCCCCCTCCCTCCTCTCTCTCTCTCTCTCTCTCTCTCTCTCTCTCTCTCTCTCTATTTGCACACTTCTTCATACGCACCAATGAAGGAAGAACGCAGTACTTTCAAGAAAATGTCAAAGAGTTAGTTGCTATGGAGACACTCGGAACATGCATTTTTTAAAGACTTTTTAAAAAATGAGAGGGAGGGGGAGACAGAAGGGGGGAGGAGGAAGGAGGGAGAAAATAAACACTGCAATGAAAACTTGTGTCCTTCCTTTTCCAAAATGACCTTCTCTGTCTGTCTGTCTGTCCTCTCTCTCTCTCTCTCCTCTCTCTCTCTCTCTCTCTCTCTCTCTCTCTCCTCGCTCGCTCGCTCGCTCGCTCGCTCTCTCTCCCATTCCATCT